>JASDQU010102113.1:396329-414048 GCA_032191745.1 Picea mariana
TGTGTCATGTATGGGGCAGTGTGGGAGGTTATAATAGTAAAATTTGAGTAACATGACCACATGTCGTGAAAGTACATGTCAACTAATTGATGATTTCTCCAGTCACAAAACAAATTAGATCAAAGATGTGATACAAAAAGATTAAATAATCGAAGGCTCAAATAATATAATAAAATAAAATAAATAGAATAGATATAAAGAGATTATATGAAAAATAAAAGTCAAGAAGGAGAAAGAACAGGTACCAATTAACAAAAAAAAAATAAGGTCAAGGAAACAGTAAAATTAGAATTAGAATTATAAAAATTTTAGATTCATTCATTTCTAATGATAGTTGGAGTGTCCACCCAAAATTTTGCATCTTTCAAAACTACTTACACAGTTTATATCAAGAGAAGTTCAAGCAACATTATGAATAACTATAAAAACCTACACAAAAGGAAAAAGTAAGGCAATGAGGCTTTATGGGCATGTCTACAACCATTGCCCTCTTGTGCTACTAACCCTAGTTTCATGTATTCTATATTTGCAAGCCATTTCATTTTCATAGTTCTCTACCTAATTTTTGTACTCTACATCATTGAGAAATACACTTGGTATCAATTATGATAAAAGAATTCTATGTTGATGAAGTAAGGAAGGTTTGAAATGTTCCCCTATTGCTCCAAGGTTGATATTTATGTATTCCATTTCCTTACATGTATTTCCTTTAGTTCAATAGGGTTATCCATCCACTACGTTGTTTATTCCAACCATTTTTCTTACATTCATGTTGATTGTGCATTACAATATGTTTTATTCGGTAAGTCACTTGTGGTTTCGAAGCATCTAATAGTTAAAGTAAAATATTGGTTGAAATAATTTTTCTTACACCACACTTGAATTGAAATGAATTCATGTTGTGACTATTTAGTGATGATTTCCATTTTAAATAATTAGTTAGTGTTCATAATATAATCATGGTAGGGTGGGATTGAAGTGAAAAATGACATGTATAAATATTAGGATATTTAGACACTTAGGAGTTACTAGTTAAGATCTACTTGGTCTAATGTGTCATTAGGTAAAAGTGTGTTTCTTAGTGTGTTTATTTAATATGCATTAGTATGCATTTGTAGTTAGGAAATTTGACAGTCACGATATGTTCCCGACATAGAGTGATCTGAAGGTTCATACTCTCCTCGATATTAAAGGCCATTGATCCATGCCTTAAGACCCAATTGGTCCATGATCTCTATTTAAATAACATGGAGGGTCATTTTCTGATGATCGATTGTGAGAAAATCTTATGTAAAATCTCCTTGTAATCTTTTTCTTTTGCATTAATAAACTGCTCCAAGTGGTCGTGTTGGTTGGGGTTGTGGAGGTTTCCCCGTAGCAGTTTTACCACGTGAAAACATTGGTGTGCTGATATTTGATCTAGTTATGTGAGTGGTTACTAAAGGTTTTCATCCTCTGTTGGAATACATGTGTTTTCGAACATGGTATTAGAGCCTATTTGATGACCTTCTCCTATTGTAGATCGAGTTCGTGAAGTCGGTTACCTCATCTCCATTTTCTGTCATTTCTTTAGATTTTTGGGCTGGGAGAATTGTTCCATTGCGTCGAGAGTGCTTGTTTCATTCAGGATCACTTTTCGTTTCACTTGAAAAGGATTTTGTTTTCCCAAGATACGACCATTTCAGTTAGATCCAGAGGTACAGAGCCTGCATACGCATTTTTTTAAATTTTCGCAGAGTATTATTTTGGTTTTACTTCAATTTTGTATTATTTATTTATGGGTTTCTACTCTTTTAGATCTGTGTATTCTCTTTCCCCCCCACCCTGTGTGATCTATGTATTCTCTTTGCTAGACTATTTGGTTAAAAGTTTCCTTATTAAGTAAGAGGTCTTGAGTTCAAGTCTCTCTTTTGTTACTTTTTTTTGAAAAAGTTCATTCTCAAATTGTAAAGTGTATTTCACTTAAAATATAAAAGTGAATCACTATAATTCGATTTAATATTTTATTTTAGAGTTATTTATTTTGCATGCAACTTTTATTTTATAAAGTAGCTTCCTTGTAAAAGTGATCCCCACTTCTCTTTATAAAAGTGGGTCACTTCATAAAGACACTTACACTATCACGTTGTCTCTTGGTTATCGTTTATTCCTTTTTTAAAAAGGGCATAACTATTACATCCGAAGTCCGTTTTCAGTGACATTTTTTTAAAAAACTGCATAACTTTTCGAGATCTTTCCATCTATATCATCGGTTTCATATTTTAAATCCATATTATTTGCATATTTAATATGGCTTCTACAAGTAATCTCTTTCTTACCAGCAACAACTACTTCCAATGGAAATCTGATATGGAAGATTTATTAAGAAGTAAAGGCTTGTATTGGATTACCATGGTAAAGGAAAAAGCACCCACTGATGATGATAAGAAATTCAAATGGGCTAATAGGAGTGATGAAGCACGTGGACTAATCAGAATGTCCATCTCTCCTGATTTAAGGTTTCACCTTAAAGAAATTGATCACCCCAATGAATCTTGGGAAAAGATTAAATCTGTGTTTGGTAAACTCAATCTTATTTGAGAAAAACAGTTAGAAAATCAAGTACTGAACTTAAGTCCAAGTGATTTTTCTTGCCTTGGAGAGTATCTATCTGAGTTTAAAACACTCAAAATTTTATGTGAAGAATGTTAGATAGACATGCAGGAAGAGCGTTGCACCTATCTTATTCTTTCTAGGCTAGGTAGTTCATATTATGTGTTTGTATCTACCTTTTATGCCTTTAGAGAGGCTCTAGGGAAAGCTTATCAAAAACCCACTATTGAGTCCTTTTTTGTTGCTTTAATTAGAGAGGAAGATAATCTTATACAACTTGGAGTGATCAACATTGCAAGTACCTCCAACAAATCCTTAGTTTCCCAACAGAAAGATAAACCCAAGTATCCCAACAAGCAACATCCTCACTACAAAAACAAGGAACATAAGGGTCCCAAACCTACTCAAACAACATCAGCGCCTACTGGTGACAAAGGAGAAAAACATAAAAATAAGAAGACTGACAAACATTGTAACTTTTGTGATATATATGGTCATGATGATTTCAAATGTTTCAAGAAGATGGAAACTTTAGAAGCAATGATGAAGAAGCAACATCGATATTGATTCTACTACTTCTTCTTCTTCTCATGAACATGCACTCTTCGCTTATGTTTTCTCCTTCAACACAACTTCTACTTCTTCTTCTTCTGATGAGTGGCTTATTGATGATGGAGCATCTTATCATATGACTAAGAATAAAAACAATTTTTTCTCTCTAAATGAATGTAACACCAAGAAAATATTTGTTGGTGATGCTATATCTCTTAGTGTTGTAGGATATGGAGCATTTCAAGTAGACAATGGTCATTTCAATGATGTTTTATGTGTTCCAAGTCTTTATTTTACCCTTCTATGAGTATATCAAATCACTCATTCAGGTGAAGATAAAAGCATAGAGTTTTCACCTCCCCAACTTGTAATCAAGGATGTAAAAGATCTTAAGCATGTTCTTGCAACTGGAATTGTTGATGATATTACCAGGTTGTACAAGTTTGACAACTTTGGGTCATCATCTTTTTCATCAATTTTTGTTGCTCATAGAAATGACTTCAGCAAACTTTGGCATGAGAAGTTTGGTCATCTAAACTACCGCTCATTGCAACAACTATGTAATCAACAGATGGTTACTCGTCTTCCTCATGTTTCATGAAGAGATGGTGTTTGTGTCGGTTTTGTTCTCGAAAAACATCATCGGGATAGTTTTGACAAACATGCCTCTTGGCACGCCTCGAGCCCTTTGGAGCTTGTTCATAGTGATTTGTGTGGTCCACTTTCTTCTCCTTCTTTTTCTGGGTTCAAGTATTTTTTAACTTTAATTGATGATTTTTCTAGACATACTTGGGTTTATTTATTAAAACTTAAGAGTGAATTGTTTGACCTACAAGGCCCTTGTAGAAAAGAAATATGGATATCAAATTCAAAATTTAAGAATAGATAATGGGAGTGAATATGTGAACAATAATTTTTCAAGTTACTGCACTACACAGGGCATCCAAATTCAACACATTGTTCCATATACACCACAACAAAATGGTGTTGTTGAGAGAAATAACCGTACATTAAAAGAAATGGCTAATTGTATGATCCAATCTAAGGGATTAAGTCTAAAGTATTGGGCAGAAGGAATCAACTGTGCAAATTACATATTCAATCGCACTCCCACAAAGGCTCTTAAAAATATAACACCGAAAGAATCTTGGACTAAAATTAAACCATATGTAAGTCACTTCCGTGTATTTGGCAGTATAACATGGACTCACATTCCTAATGAGAAAATGAAAACATTGCATCCTAAAAGTGAGAAGTGCATATTTGTTGGTTGTTCTGAAGAGGTCGAAGGTTATAGACTTATTCAACCACATTGTAATGAAATTATTATCAGAAGAGATGTTAAATTTGATGAAAATCTTTTGGCCGATGAGCCTAATTCGGCGATTGTGCCTTTTTCGGCCTACGAACGATCTTCAATGTTTGATCCCTCTTCTTTTCCTATTCTAGTTTCCTCTTCAGACAATGACAGTGAAGATGAAAATCCACCTCCACCTTCTCACCCTCCTCCAGATGAGTCCTTTGAACTTGAACCGAAACCAGTTCCACCACTTCCTAGATGGTTCCGTTAACTCCAGAAGCAGTTGATGGCCTTGTTGGTGATCTTTCAGATCAATGTCAAGCACATTCATAGTTCCAACAAGCCTCTTCTCTTTTGGCTCAAGTTTCAGAGACTCATTATCTAGATACATTTGTAGAAGCTTCAAGTCATCTAGATTGGGATACATCAATGAATGAAGAGTATCGTTCTTTAATGGAAAATGATACATGGTATCTTGTACCTCTTCCAAAAGGAAGAAAACATGTCATATGTAAATCAGTTTACAGAACTAAGTATGCATCAAATGGAAGTGTTGAAAGACACAAGGCTCGGTTAGTTTCCAAAGGATTTTCCCAAGTTTAAGGAATGGACTATAATGAAACCTTTTCCCCTGTAGCCAAAATGAATTCCATCTGCCTTGTTCTTGCCCTTGTTGCCTCACATAAATGGGAGGTCCATCAGATGGATGTTAAATATTCCTTCTTGCATGGATATTTGAAAGACAAAATCTACATGGAACAACCTCTTGGATATGTCCAGAATGAATCTAGCCTTGTGTCACCTTAAGAAATCCCTTTATTGTCTTAAGCAAGCTCCCCGAGCTTGGTACGCCAAAATGGACAAGTTTTTTATCGACACTAGATTCTCTAGATGTCATTCTGATCCTAATGTCTATACCAAGAAAGTAGGAATACATCTAATAATCCTTGTCCTTTATGTTGATGACCTTATCCTTACTAGTAGTGTCTCAAAACTTTTAAACCATCTGAAAACCAACCTTAAGAAGAAATTTGAAATGATAGATTTAGGATTTTTGCACTATTTCCTTGGCCTCCAAGTTTTTCAAACCAACGAAGGAATTTTTCTTTCCCAGTCTAAGTA
Source organism: Picea mariana (assembly GCA_032191745.1). NCBI lineage: Eukaryota > Viridiplantae > Streptophyta > Pinopsida > Pinales > Pinaceae > Picea > Picea mariana. The sequence continues at coordinate 401,896 of JASDQU010102113.1, forward strand.
TTTTTGTGACCTTCTTTGACGCTTTCACATGGATGATTGTAAACCGACCCCTTCTCCCTTCTAGTCTGGAGTCAAGCTTATTGCCACCTGTACTTATCCTGAAGTTGATGCCACCTTGTACCATCAGTTAGTTGTTAGTCTCTTATACTTTACTCATACCCGTCTTGATCTTTCCTTTTATGTTGGTATTGTTTCCTGGTATATGAAAATACCCCATGAAAGCCATTGGAAAGCAACAGAAAGGATACTTCATTATTTCCATGGTACAATTCAATTCAAGATACATTATAATTCAAGGGGGACTCCTTTATTGGTTGGTTTCACTGATTCAAATTGGGTCGACGACCCTGATGATCAAAAGTCTACTGCAGGTTATGTTTTCAACCTTGGTTCAGGACCTGTCACTTGGGCCTGTAAGAAACAACAAGCTATTGCACTTTCTTTAGTAGAAGCAGAGTACCGAGCAACGATAAATGAAATTTAGGAAGCCTTGTGGCTTCGACAGATCCTTTGAGAGTTTGGATTTGAGTAGAAACATCTGACCAACCTTTGGTGCAACAATCAGAGTGCCATCAATATTGCCAATGACCTAGTTCAACATTAGCACAACAAACACATCGAGATACACATGCACTTCATCAAAAATCTCATCCATGATCAAGTTATTGAAGTGCTCTTTTTCCCTACAGAAGATCAAGTTGCAGACATTTTCGCAAAGTCTCTTACAGAAGAAAAGTTTTCCAAAATTTGACTTATGTTAGGAGTTCAGGAAGTTTTCATTAAGGGGGGATAGACCCTAATGCCTCCTTCCTTCTCCTATTGTGTCAACATTGTAAATCCTTCAATCCTATCCCAAGTTGCTCTTAAGGAGGGATGTTAGGATATTTAGACACTTATAATTATAGGATGTTAGGATATTAGGATAGTTAATATCTACTTGGTCTAATGTGTCATTAGGTAAAATTGTGTTTCTTAGTGTGTGTCTTTATTATGCATTAGTATGCATTTGTAGTTAGAAAATCTGATGGTCACGATATGTTCCCGACATAGAGTGATCTGACGGTTCATACTCTCCTCAACCTTATCAACCATTGATTTATGGATTAACACCCTATTGGTCCATGATCTCTATTTAAAGAGCATGGAGGGTCATTTACCGATGATTGATTGTGAGAAACTCTCTTGTAAAATCTCCTTGTAATATTTTTCTTTTGCATTAATAAATTGCTCCAAGTGGCCGCATTGGCTGGGGCCGTGGATGTTTCCACGTAGAGGTTTTACCACATGAAAACATCATTGTGCTGATATTTGATCTAGTTATGTGAGTGGTTACTGAAGGTGTTCATTCTCTGTTGGAATAGTTGTGTTGTTGAACAATAAACATCACCTAAATCCAGTTCTACCTCTATGCATTTTATTTGAAATTAGTTTATTATTGAAATATTACTTTATTGTTGTAACTTCATAATGAGTATATGAGAGTATAAAGTCAATCTATTGGTGTTTAAGTTTCTATAGGTTATGTTTAACACTTATATTCTTGGAATGGGAAATAATATGTTAGGATAAACTTAACTCAGTGAAAGAATCAAATTTGTTAAAGGTAAATAGCAGTGGTTTCGGGAATGTGGTATTCGTGACCCATGATATTGGGACCATGGATTACATGTATTGAAATCCTATAAACGTTGGTGATACCTATTGTAATGAATCAAGAGTTGAGTTGTGAAGGAACACTTGGGTGGAGCTAGGAGATTGGCCTACTTAGTCAAGATTAACCAAGGGAAATAATAGACTTGTTGTTGGCTAGTTTTTCCCATGATGGTTTTATAGGATAAATATCGTGTGAATTATGTGTGTTGTTGCTATATGTTATTGCTATGTTTATCTCTCTCGTGATTCATTTCTTAGAAACTACTATTAGAGCAAATGCAAGAGGATGGAAACATAAGTGTCGGAATAGAAACAATGAAAAAAAATGGTGGAGTTCAATGCAAATGGAAATATGAATGTAAGAACTAGTTAGGCATGCATACTCGCTATTTGAAATTTCACCAATAAAGTCTAAAGGTAGACCTAGGTAATAGGCGGGAGCATGCAGGATTCCCAGATAGCGTGACTTTGAGTGATATTGGGCCACATTTGTTCATGGTAAACCCGAAGTCAATTTTAAAGGGGGAGAATGTTAGCATAAACATAACTTGGTCAAATATTCAATGTTGTTAGGTCAACAATGGTGGTTTCAGGCACATGGTATTGGTGACCCATGGTATTGTGCCCGTGGGTTACATGTAATGAAAGCCTATAAAATGTTGGTGATACTCCATTGTAATGTGTCAAGAGTTGACTGATGGGGGCTCACTTGGATGGTGCCAGGAGATTTTCTAGTGTGGCCGAGATTGGACAAGGGAAAGAATAGATCTATTTTTAGTTGGTTTTTTTTGTAAGGGTTTTCCACGATACATCTCATGTGATTTATGGGTGTTGTTGCTATATGTTATTGACATTTTTATCTCTCTCATGATTTATTTCCCAACAAGCGAGACAAAAAAAAGGATGAAGTTATGAAATGCATATACTATGAAACACGTTATAACCCAACCACACCATGGGGAATTGGCATTGGCTTCTCTACCATGCAAAATGATTCAATGGTTTTTCTTTCCAATTCAAGCATCCATACAATTTCAAAAGAAACTATGTCTGACTAACAAAACTATCATTAAAGACATTAGATACCTTGATACAAATATCAATGGTGGAATGAGGTAGGGTATATGAAGTTTGAAAATATTCTAAGAAAAGAAGAATCTTAAATATTTAGGAATTTTGATTTTTTATTTACATTTGCAATGGTGTGTTATCCCATATCATATAAGAAATATCAAATATTTTGTATAAACTTTTGATTTTCTTAAATGTAAATTTTTAATAATTTTATGATTTCTTAACACTATAATACTGTGTACAAAATGAAGTACACATGAAAAATTATAGTTATATATCAATATATAACTTATATAGAAAAATAAAGCTCTATTAATAATATGTTTAATTTTAATTCGATTTGTAATTGAAAATTTTATGGTGCACACAATTCATCAATACAAATATTTACCAAATTAGAATATTAAAATTGAATTCTTTATGAATAAAACCAATCAATATGCTCACACTATGAGAATATTCATAAAGAAATAGTGCCAAAAACTCATAAAGAAATAGTGCCAAAAACCAATCCTATCACTTATGGATGAATTTTGAATTCGAGTTCAAGTTTGTTGTGGGTTTACTAAAAACAATGAATACTAAGCAACAATATCTCCACCTTCAATAGAATAATTATGCAATCATAAAGCAACAAACTATGGACTTCCAATTCCATCATACATGTTATTTTTATCTATATTCAAAATATAGAATAAATTATGCACATCCAACTTTCCACATACATGAAATTTTTATATTCACAATATAAATTAGAAATATGTATAATAAATAATATTTAATTTATAAACAATTAAATATAAAACGTCATACAAAATTTATTTTATGAATAATAATGTTGGAAAACTTTAACCCGTATTCTAAATCTAGAGGGGTAGGGTATGTATACCTTTGTCAATTTTATCAGTTAAATAGTTAGACAGAGGGGGTCTCTTGTCCCACAAACAAAAGAGTCTCATACACCAATTTAGTGTGTCGCTTGAGTGTGACCTTAAAAATAGATTATTATTATTATTATATAAAATCTCATGTTGCAATATTATTAATTGAATACCCTATGGAATTACAAATTATGTATTTAATATAAGAAAGTAAATCTTAAAATGCTATCCATTTTAGTTTGTTGTATCAAACACATAGAAAGAGGCAAAACTTTGATTCATCTTATTATGGTTTTGTTTGGCAATTACAGAACAAAAACTTTGCTCGACCGATATATATAGGTATTGGTATTCACGACATTGCAAAAATTTAATGGGAAACATGTTGTCCATCGAATATAATGAATAAGTATTACGTATTATCATAAAAACAAACAAATCCTTATTAGCAATGGGTTATATGATTAAAACTATTATCATAGTGGGCTATATGATTAACATCATTTTAATAGATTAATTTTTTTCCACATTCCAATCTTATTAGTCCCTGTCGTAGGCATAGAGGGACTATAATGATCGATAATTTATTGACTTCATATTAGTTTGTCCTTTGACCACAAATATTTGCATAATCTGTATTGTTAGAGCTAGGGAACTAAAAACATTGATGTTTATATACTAAAAAGTACCATATATGTAGCGATATGATTGGATAACAGATTGGAGGTCTTATTGCAGGCTTCATTATTCCCAATGTTTTATATGTTAACATATCCGAACTTTTTTTATCATGTACAGTCTTTTTGAATGATATATTTTTTCTACATACTACTTCAAGGTGGATTAATGCTAGCATTAGTTTGAATGTTTGTCTTCGCATTTTCTTCTAGCTAAATGTATGCCAATGTTTGATATGCTAGCATATACAAACTTTGTCCTTCGAATACATTATCTACTATTCAAACTATTGTTACATAAATTATAATAAAAAAAAATTGGTACATCAGAGACCTACCACATTGCATTTTTTCTTAAATGTTTACAGACCATTTCTGACAGATTTAAATGTTTACCTAATAGGATTGACACCATTGAATGTTTACTTAGCAGGCTTGTTACAATACATTTTCTTGCGTTTTTTTGTTTTATATGCAATGTTCTCTGCAGTCAATTTGGGCAATATTGTACTTCAACAACATTGTTGGTTTACTGGTTCATGGTTGCTTGTTGCATCTCCACTAATTTCTTATTTGCTTGTTGTAGTTGTTCCTGTTTGCCTGTTCATCTTGTTACAGTTTGCACATTTGGGGTTCTGCAATTGCGATTGGAACTGCGTCATTCCTGGTAGAGTGGTTGTTTCTTGCTTCTTTGTTCGTTGGATGTTGTTTATTTTTGTTTGATTCGACTTTGCAGGGTTCGGGTCCTGTGACTGCAGTTGGGCCTTTTGGTGCTTCTTAGTTGGGTTGTTGTTTGATGCTTGCTCTTGTTATTTGGTTGTTATTTGTTGTTATTTTCTGCTTGCTTCAACGACATGGTTGGTTCACTAGTTCATGCTTGCTTCTTGCATCTTCACTGATTTCTTATTTTCCTGTTGTTGTTGTTCTTGTTTTCCTGTTTGTCTTGTTGCGGTTTGCATGTTTGGGGTTCTGCAACCGTGATTGGAACTGTGTCATTCCTGGTGGACTCGTTGTTGCTTTCTTCTTTGTTCGTTGGATGATGTTTATTGTTTTTTGATTCGACTTTACAGGGTTCAGGTCCTGCGGCTGCAGTTGGGCCTTTTGGTGTTTCTTAACTGGGTTGTTATTTTCTACTTGATCTTGTTGGCCTAAGGTTTGCAATGTTGGGGTGGTGCATCCATAGTTGGATCTGTTGTTACATTGTTTTGTATTTGACTACCCATAAAATACTATTGAGATAAAATAACATACAAAATTTTGTAGTCGATGTAAATTGCATCTCTTGCGACTTCAACCAGATTTTGTCGGCCTCAAACTATATTTCATAGTTGGCGATGTTTTTTCCATGGTTTATGTATTACTATGGTTTCATAGTTATGAGAATAAGTTTTGTTGTGTGAGGGATATAATTTTTCTCTCCCTTTTATTTTCCTCTTGTAAACTACGTTTTTGTTTCTATACTTTCTCATGTTTTTGTACTCACAGATTCCCGGTGTCGAGAACTAACAAATCGTTACCTCCATCTATATATTCACAACATGATTCCAACCGGTCGTCGTTTCGTTGCATTATTAGCCAATTTTATAAATGCGACTTCACGGATAGGTGCTATCAAACTATGCTAGCTCATGTTGGGTGTATACATCTTGCACCCAGAAATTTCCTGCTCTACAATTCGACCGCGTACTCCTCGAACTCGCAACCGTGAATCTTCTTGCGATGAGTTTGTTTATCTGACCTACCTTTCCATACTTAGTCAATTTTTAAAATTTTGGCAGGTTGATGCCTTTCTAGGTTTAGAAAAGTTTAAAATCATGTGTCGCTCCCTTCCATCCCCGCTACCTTCTGCCCTTCCCAATAGACATTAATTGTTCTTTCAAAAGTCAAAAAAGACCAAACAGGTTCGAAAATATTGTCTTTAATAAGCGAAAAGGTCGAGGACATATCCCATTAAAATGAATAGACAGGAAAATATTATGGGATCTGGTAATTTATTTTGCTTGCATTTTGAATTTGCAAAAAAAAAAAAATATTGCCTCTTTTAGTTTTTTAAAGGATTCCTCATAGTGACAGTGAAATATTTTACTACCGTGCTATCATGTATAGACGTGTCACCCACAGAGGCCTTGACTTCATGCCTCTCTTTAATATTGTGCATATGTTATATGTCAAATTTGAGAATCTCCTTGGATATGGAAATGTTAATACGTGCTATTAGTCAGTATTCAATGTACATATTAGAAAAGATTGGCATTAATAGGAGAAAATATCGAGAACATTTGTTATTAAAAAAAATTTACCCAAAATATATGGAAGATCATACTATCATCCTCCAACATTTCTTTTAAATACTTATTGCAATTTCTCTCTATCATCAAAGAGTTAGGCTTTAGGGTGCCTTTGTTATAATGTTCCTGGTCATGTACATGTAAGACACCTTAGAGATGCAATTAAGGTCCAAATGAAATAAAAGAGATTGGTTTTATTTGACGTGATCTTTGAGCCAAAAAAAAACTATGTTATCCAATACAAACTCAGATAGGGGAAAAAAAAAAGAACAAGTATCTTCTGGTTGGTGTATTCCATATATTCGATGCTTTGGTTGGTTGAAAATCCTGCCTGGAGATTTGTTTGTTGATCTTCTTTGTTTTATTGCTGGGAGTTGTAATGGATTTTCAGATCATGTGAAAAATACTTCTTTGTTGAAATATATAGTTTTTTTCTAGCAACATAGATTTGGCGAGTGTCTCGAATTCTACAGAGCACATAAGAATTTGTCTTCGTTAGGGGAGTCACACTTACCTTGTCTTGAAAAATGGTCTGTGATGTTCGTAAATGATGCAAAATATTAATCCATTCATGAATGTACCCATAGGAAGGTAACCAAAAACTGTATGGGTGGATAAAACAACATATTATAACTAAATAAGTTTCTATTTCAAAGTTTGCGGAGCTACTTCTAGGTGTGGTAACAGAATTGACAAAATCCATGTTGTTTGTCATAGTTTGTTCACTTTCCTCTATATGTAGTTATAGAATACACATATTTGGCGTCACCTCCGAACATTCCATACCTTTCAGTGGGCCTTCATGTCTGCCACCGCTATGATGAAAGATATATTCTGATGCAATCTGCAACATTTGATATAGTTGTCAGACCTGTGCTGCCAAAATAAGTCATGTACTTAAACAAAAGAACATTTTGCAGTTGGCTTGGACGTTCCTTCAAAGTTATTGTAATAACACAAAGAAGTTCAACATACAAATATTAAGGCAGGCTTTTCAACCAAACAGATGATTGAATACAGGGAGAATAACACTCACAACATACTTTAAATTTTTTTTTGCCCCATAGTTGATGTCACATAAAACGACTCCCTTGACATTGAATTTGACCTGAAATGCATTTCTATGTTGTCTTGGATGTCAATGGTCAAGAACATTACAAGGAAAGCACCTGAAACCCCAAATTTTAGACCACGGAGGGAAATTAGTACTTAACAAAGAATGGAATGTTGAATAACCAGCCAATGCAAGTAGGCCATATCTAGAACAGAAAAGATTTCAAAAAAATGGGATAGATCTAGTTGGCAGCACCAATTAAGTCCAAGACCCAAAATTGATATTCAACTCATTTTTTACGAATGAAGTATTTGATCGTCAAAAAGACTGTCAACAAGCTTCATCACTATACATATTTTTATTGGTCGTCGGCAGGCCAAATCAGAATCGTTGTGGAAAATAATCTCAGTTGTATTTTGTAACCCATCTTATTCGAATATAGAATATTTGTGGTTTTCTTTTTTTATAGTGTTTTCCAATATCTGGTATTGCTTTTCATTTTATTTTGTACTTTTTTTTTGTGTGTCATTAAACATGGATGACAAGCTTTTATTTCTACTACTAAGTACTTCAATTTAAATAAAGGCTACTATGTTTGTTGCTTACATTTTACATGGAAGAATAATTTTTCATAGGCCATACTTATGTGGCACCTGCCCTATAGTTAACAAAAGAAATTGGAGGACCCGTCCTACTTTCATTCTTCAGGTCCCATAAATAGAATGAATTAATGACTTACAACAAGGCAACTCAAGTGTTGACACCATGTTCTTGTTCAATATATTGCATATATTGCAGTTTCTTCTATTTGTTAATATCCATGCATATATACTAATATGAGTGCTATTGGAATAAATATAAAAAATTCCTCTTATCCAAAACTTAGACAATTATCTAGCCACCAGGTCCAGGGTTTGTGGTATTCAACAACTATGTTCCCTGTTTCGTCATATACATCTTGCAACCAAAGATATTTTGTGATCTTCAATTTATGCTTTAACTAGTGATAACTCACCTTCTGGACAGCGGGCCCCGGGTTTGCAATATCCAACAACTATGTCCCATGTTTCGTCATATACATCTTGCAGCCAAAGAACTTCTATGATCTACAATTTATGCTTTAACTAGTGATAACTCACTAGGGGTTCAAAAATCTTGGCATTAATGAAGGAACAATAGATTTTCTTCTCATCCTTTTTCCCATTTTATTCTTCCCATCTATTCTCGCTTTCTAGTTATATAGTTGGTCACCTTTCTATCTATATCCTCACATGTTTCACATGACAACTCACCTTCCTGTCCAAATAACATGTTTCTTCCAAGGTAGCAATGGAGAATATGCAATGGACATGAAGGCAAGTTAGTATGAAAACATACATGTAAAAGAAAGAGAAACATGTCTATTTATTCTAATGTAACAACAAAAAAAATACAATTTGCATGAAAAGACACAAAAATATATTATAGGATAAGGAAGAAAAAGAACAAAAAATAAATCAAAAAAAAAAAAGTGCAAAGAAACGAAACACGCACAACAAATATACAGACAGTAAATTAAAAAATGAACATTGAAATATGAAATAAGAGTAGTCATCTCCATCTATATCCTCACATGATGAATCCAACTGACCATTGTTCCTTTACATACTTAGCCAATTTTATGACCGCGGTTGTTGGGTTGGTGCTTTCAAACTCTGCTTCTTCTTATTGCGTTATATACATCTTGTAGTCAAAACCTTCGTGGTTTAAATAAAATCTGCGAACCTAAGAGCACCCTGCAAATTGGGAGATGATTTCCATTTGAAACAAAAATAATCCATTAATATATATTAGTATGAATACTGTTGAAATAAATAGAAAAACTTTCTACATTAATATATATGAGTTTGAATACTATTGAAATAAATATAAAAAATTTCTCTTGGCCAATACTTAGCCAATTATCTAGCCATCAGGCCCCAGGTTCGCGGTTGTTGGAAGATTGGTTGTTTTCATTGATGTCAACCCTAGTCATGGGTTTTGGACCACAAGATTGATAAAGGTATTTGGACATGAAGGACAATGCACGTGCATATACAACACCCATGAATGAATAGTATACATCATGTCATTTCCGGTGGTATGTTGCACGTCATGTGGATCCTCATGGTTGAGGAGAAATGAATTTTTGAAGATGACAAAGTGAATTGAAGAAGGAAGTACATGTAGGCCCTGAAGATAATTAAAGAAAAGAATTACAAAATAAGAAAGTTTCAGGTCGCCCTTAATGTTAAAATGAAGTGACACAAATGGTATAAATAAACATCATTATACATTCATTTTGATACAAGTCAAATTTCATAGGAAATAGGAAGTAAAGAAGGTTGGATTTCAAGGGAGGATGAAGTCTTTTGGTGATGTGTTCTAAGGTATGTTATTTTCAGGTCATCTTACCATTTCTGCTATAATGTTTTTTCTAGAATGATTCAGATGGTGAAATCGCTATGGTATTGAGAATACATATCCAGGTACCTCTGGTAAAAATTTCATCTCTTGATTTGCTATAATTATGGAGATACACTCTGTGGAAGATAGGGTTTGTGACCAATCCTAAAGCTAGTCAATAAACAAGTGTTCCGGGTAAAACAATCATAACTTATTCATCGAGAATCAAAATGTTGTGGGACAAATTTCATTGGAAAGAGTACATACTGTAGTTTCTTTTGTGTGAGTTTCAGAATTGGATGTTAAATATTGAGCATGGGGAATTCTGTACAATTTTGGTCTCTTGAATAGACCAAAATTGAATAAAGTCTACCATTCTTTCTATAACTTCTTTTTGGGGAGGATTCAAGGAGTGAAACTTGGAGGAGTTTTAGAGAATACATTGAGTAATATTATATACAGGATCTAAGTACTCTAAGAATTGAAAAATTGTAGAAATTGAAGAAGTCTCAGGAAGCATTATCAAGTTCTATGTGATGATTGGTTGATGGTGATGATTTAATATAACATTTTATTATCTCTCATATATTCTTGGGTGGAAGGAAGGGGAAAGGATGGAGAGTTCAACTCTCTCTTGATATTGGAGGATTGTATCTTCCTCTTGGAGGTTTATCCCTCCCTTTACATTTGGAAGTTGTAGCTACCTTTGGAAGTCATTACTTCCCTTTAACAATAACTATTGATTATTTCTCATATATTGTGCATGGTGTATTGTGGTGTATTAGTGTAACTCTTATACTATTGTCAATTGATCATTGGATATAGTTTAATGGTGTAAGTCTAAGTTGAAAAAAGTTTTAAATTGTACTTGATACTGATTCACCCCCCTCTCAGTATCAACAATTGGTATCAGAGAGGGTTACCTTCAGTACAGTTTAACCACTGGAAGGAAGATCCTAAGAAGAAATGGAAGACAAAATTCCAAATGGGATTCCACCATTTGATGGAAGAAATTTTGAATACTGTAGTAATAGAATTAAAACATACTTGAAAGCTCTTGGGGAAGATGTTTGGTTCTCAGTTGCTTCAGGATACAATGCTTTGAAGAAACCAAAGACTGCAGCTCAAAAGGAAGCAAAAATGAACAACAAATTGGTAATAGATACCATCCTAGATGGATTGACAGATTCAATGAAATCCAAGGTGGAATCATGTGCATCATCAAAAGATATTTGGGACAAGCTACACGACCTTTATGTAATGGAAGACGCAGAAGAAGAAGAATTTGAAGCAAATTACAACATCTCAAGTTTCAAAGAAGAAAATAGAGGTTAGTTATTTTTCTTTAATTGTGAAGGAGTAGGTCATGTTGAATTTGAAAGTCCTCATCCAAGGATTGAAAGAAATGACAATGAAGAAGAAAATTCCAATGAAGAAGAAGAAAATCATGAAGAAAAAATTATTCAACAAGAAAATGAGAATCTTAAAAAATTGAAGCATGTTGAGATTGAAAATAGAAAGCTCAAAGACACACAAATAAAACTAAGAAGTGAATTGGGTAGTTGTGAAAAGACAGTTGTAATCTTGAAGAAACAATTAGAAGACTTTGAGAAACTAAGAGAAGAAACCATTTCCTTGAAATCTCTACTTGAAGAAGAAAGAAGAATAGGAGAAGTAAGGAATGTCCAAATGAAGAAGGAAGAAGAAGATTGTGAGAAACTTGAACAAGAAGTTGTCTCATTGAGGAAGAGCTTAAGAAACTCTCAAGTGTCAAACGACTTAACACATCTTGGATGCATGGGTGAAACTTCATACAAAGAAGATGAAAATACCAACAAGAAGGTTGAAGAAAGAGCTACACAGACGGTTGATGAGAAGTGGACTAGGATACCAGAAATAAAGAATGATTACAAAAGAAATGAATATCCAAGAAGACCTCCTACCTTCAGGAATCAAAGAAGATTCAATCACTGTGAAGGAAACTAAAAAAGAATATATCATGAACCCAGATGGAATACATCACAAAGAAGCCCACTTACTCCAAGGTATCAAAATTTCTTTCTTGGTCATTGTTATACTTGCAAAATTTTTGGACATAAGGA
>JASDQU010102113.1:414148-427218 GCA_032191745.1 Picea mariana
TCCAAAGACCAAAAATAAGGATGAAGAATTATTGAGTGCCACATGTTTAGGGGGAGAAGCCCCAAAGAAGAGAGTTACATTTTTCCATTAAACTCAGGGGAAGCATCCCTAACCTTTTCCATTGATGTCAAAGGGGGAGAGAAATTGGGATCATGATGATAGGTGGAGCATGAGTGTTGCCATCAATGACAAATGGGTAGACTGTTGGAAGATTGGTTGTTGTCATTGATGTCAACACTAGTCATGGGTTTTGGACCACAATATTGATAAAGGAATTTGGACATGAAGGACAATGCACATGCACATACAACACCCATGAATGGATAGTATAGATCATGTTGTTTTCGGTGGTATGTGGCATGTCACGTGGATCCTCATGGTTGAGGAGAAATGAATTTTTGAAGATGACAAAGTGAATTGAAGAAGGAAGTACATGTAGGCCCTGAAGATAATTAAAGAAAAGAATTACAAAATAAGAAAGTGTCAGGTCAGCCAAAATGTTAAAATGAAGTGACATAAATGGTATAAATAAACATCATTATACATTCATTTTGATTAAAGTTGAATTTCAGAGGAAATAAGAAGTAAAGAAGGCCGGATTTCAAGGGAGGATGAAGTCTTTTGGTGATGTGTTCTAAGGTATGCTATTTTCAGGTCATCTTACCATTTTTGCTATAACTTTTTTTATAGAACGATCCAGATGGTGAAATTGATATGGTATTGAGAAGTCATATCAAGGTACCTCTGGTAAAAATTTCATCTTTTGATTCGATATAATTATGGAGATACACTCTGTGGAAGATAGGGTTTGTGACCAGTCCTGAAGCTAGTCAATAAAAAAGTGCTCTGGGTAAAACAGTCATAAATTATTCATCGATAATCAAAATTACATGGGACAAATTTCATTGGAAATAGTATAGACTTTAGTTTCTTGTGTGCGAGTTTCAGAATCGTGTGTTAAATATTGAGCACGGGGCATTCTGTACAAGTTCGTTCTCCTGAATAGACCAGAATTGAATAAAGTCTACCATTCTTTCTACAACTTATTTTTGGGGAGGATTCAAGGAGTGAAAACTTGGAGGAGTTTTAGAGAATACATTGAGTAATATTATATACAGGATCATAGTACTCTAATAATTGAAGAATTGCAGAAATTAAAGAAGTCTCAGGAAGCATTATCAGGTTCTGTGTAATGATTCGTTGATGGTGATGATTTAATATAAAGTTTTATTATCTCTCATATATTTTTGGGTGGAAGGAAGGGGCACGGATGGAGAGTTCAACTCTCTCTTGATATTGGAGGATTGTATCTTCCTCTTGGCGGTTTATCCCTCCCTTTACCATTGGAATCTATAGCTACCTTTGGAAGTCATTACTTCCCTTGAACAATAACTATTGATTATTTATCATATATTGTGCATGGTGTATTGTGGTGTATTGGTGTAACTCTTATAGTATTGTTAATTTCTCATTGGATATAGTTGAATGGTTTAAGTATAAATTGAAAAAGGTTTTAAATTGTACTTGATATTGATTCACCCCCCTCTCAGTATCAAGAGCGGTATCCACAACCTATGTCCCATATTCCTTCATATGCATATTGCAGCAAAAGAACTCTCGTAATCTTCAATTTATGCTTTTACTAGTGAGAACTCAATAGGGGTTCGAAAACATTGGAATTAATAAATGGAAAAAATGGATTTTCTACTGTTAGATATGTAGTCCTTTTTTCGTCATCTTTTTATGATCGCAGGTTACAGGGTTGGAGGGATGAAATATCTTCATGTCCATCTACATCCTCACATGATGAATCTGACTGACCCCTGTTCCTATCCAAACTTAGTCAATTTTATGATCGTGATTGCTGGGCTGGCGCATACTAACTCACCTTTTTTTCTTCCCGTCTGTTATCTCTTTCTGGATATATACTTAGTCTCCTTTCTATGATATACAACTCCAAGTTTGGTGGGATGACATGCCTTCATCTCCATCTATATCCTCACATGACGAATCTGACCGACCTTTGTTCCTTTCCATACTTAGGCAATTTTATGGCCGCAGTTGTCAGGTTGGTGCTTACGAACTCGACTGCTTATTGTTCTGTGATATACATATTTCACTCAAAACATCTGTGATCTACAATTCCACCTTGGGTTCCTCGTGTACAGTAAGTTCAATCAAAGTATCTATCGCCACCTTCCATCCTCACCAACTTTGCGTCCTTCATAGTATACATTAACTATGTTCTTACTAGTGACAAATGGACACTGGTACGAAAGAATTGGCACCCGCTCCTCCGCCATATACAAATTAACTACCCAACTCTGACATCGTCCCCTCTTCCGTGTTACACATTATGCATTCAAATTTTCTGAGCTATACAATTTGGACATCGGAGCCTTGCATATTCTGGGGAAACCTTGTCACCCTATTTTGGATCCTCGCGTTGGCGAGTTCACGAAAAATCCAACTCGTAGTCATTGTTTCTTGTTCTTCCCATCCTCGTATTTATTTATATATATGCAACACCAAAGGTTTAACACTAAAACGACATTATGAAACAACCGTAAAAATCATCATTAATAAGAAAAAGTCTCGACAACCAACCATCCCTCCAGAACTTGTCGAGAAGCATGCAAAGAAGATCTTGCCATGTAATGGAAAATCTATTCAAAATTTCAATATATTAGCGAAAGCAAGTCCCATCTAGCGTTTCCGTGTTCCATACTTGCACACTTTTCCTATTGCGGGTTCTCGGATTGACAGCCTCAAAAATGTGTTTCGAATATTCCGCGAGCTGCAAACAGTGCCCAGAGTTTTGCAATATACAATTTGCCCGCAGAAATGTATAAAAACTCTTGAATTTCCTCTTTTACCCCCTCTATTATCCCTTTGTGGTTCTATATTTAGGTGTAACTATATAATCATGGCCTCATGGACTCACAAATTGGTAACTCTTTATCTATATATTCACACCATCAGCCCGACCGACCGCAGTCCCTTTCAATACTTAGCCAATTATCTGATCAATGGGTCCTGGGTTTGCAGTATCCAACACCTATGTCCCCTATTTTTTCATATATATATTGCACCCAAAGAACTATGTTATTTGCAATTTATGCCTTTACCAGTGAGAACTCAGTAGGGGTTCAAAAGTATTTGCATCAATAAGTGAACAATAGATGCTCTTCTGTGAGATACTTAACCCTTTTTCCCTTGTCTTCTTCTCGTGTATTAGTCACCTTTCTATGATCACGGGTTCTAGCATTGGAATGTTGACATATCTTTATCTCAATCTATATCCTCACATGACGAATCCGACCAACTGTTGTTCCTTTTTATACTTAGCCAATTTTATGCCCGCGGTTGCTGGGTTGGCATTTTCAAAGTCTATTGCTTCTTGTTCTGTGATATACATCTTGCACTCAAAATTTCTACGATCTATAATTCCACCACTGAATCCTTAGTCTTTTTTCCCTTTTCTTCTTCCCGTGTATTATCGCTTTCTGGTCATTTACTTAGCTGCCTTTCTATGATCACAGGTTCCAATGTTAGCAGGCTGACATATCTTCATCTTCGTCTATATCCTCACATGATGAATCCAACCTACCGTTGTTCCTTTCCATATTTAGACAATTTTATGGCCGCAGTTGCCAGGTTGGCGCCTTCGAACTTTGTTTCTTCTTGTTCTGTGATTTGTGCTATCCATCACTGATGTTCCCTATTCTCGATATCCAACACTTATTTTCCCTGTTCCTACATATACATATTTCACCGAAAGAAATTCCCTGATATGCAATTTATGCCTTTACTAGTGAGAACTCAACAAGGGTTCAAAAGGATTTTCATTAATAAACAAACAATAGATGTTCATCTGTGAGATACTTAGCCATTTTTCCCTTATCTTCTTCCCGTGTATTATCTCTTTCTAGTTATATACTTAGTCACCTTTCTACAATCGCGGGTTCCAGCATTGGCAAGATGACATATCTTCATCTCCATCTATATCCTCACATGACGAATTCGATTGACCTATGTTCCTTTCCATACTTAGCCAATTTTATGCCCATGGTTGCTGGATTGGCCCTTTCAAACTTTGCTATTTCTTGTTCCATGATATACATATTGCACTCAAAATTTCCATGACCTACAATTCCATCGCAGACTCCTTAGTCCTTTTTCCCTTTTCTTCTTCTCATGTATTATCTCTTTCTCATTATTTACTTAGTGGCATTTCTATGATCAAGGCTTCCAGCATTGGCGGGATGAAATATCTCCATCTCCGTCTATATCCTCACATGAAGAATCCCACCCACCGGTATTCCTTTCAATACTTGACCAATTTTATGGCCGCAATTGAAGGGTTGGCACTTTTGAACTCTGTTGCTTCTTGTTCTGTGATATACATCATGCACTCAAAACTTCTTTGATCTACAATTCCACCACATACTACTTGAACTTGCAAGATTATCTCTACCATGGCTCACAAATGTTTCAAAGTATCTGTCGCTGCCTTCCATCTCCACTAACTTTCTGTCCTTCCTAATATAAATTAGTTATTCTCTTACTAGTGACGATTGGACACACTGGTATGAAAGAGTTGGCATCGGACCCTCTACAATATACAAATTGACTATCATATTCTGACATCGTTCGTTCTTTCGTGCTACAGATTATGCATTCAAATGTTTTGAGTGATACAATTTGAACATCGGGGACTTACGTCTTTTGGAGAGACCTTGTTAGCTTATTTTGGATCCTCGTGTTGATGGGTTCACAAAATCTCCAATTATTGGTCGTTGTTTTGAGTTGGGGCTTTCAAAGTCTGCTGGTTCTTGTTCTGTGATATACATATTGCACTCAAATTTTTCATTTTCTACAATTCCACCCTACACTCAACCCTTTTTCCCTTGTATTATTCCCGTGTATTATCGCCTTTTGGTTATATACTTAGTTTCCTTTCTATGATCGCGGGTTCCAGTGTTGGAGGGCTGATATATCTTCATTTCCATCTGTATCCTCACATCACAAATCTGACCGACCATTGTTCCCTTCCATACTTAGACAATTTTATGGCCGCGCTTTCTGGGTTGGTGCTTTCGAACTCTGTTGCTTCTTGTTTCGTGATATACATATTGTACTAAAAAATTTCATCATCTACAATTCCACTGTGAAATAATCAAACTCACAAGCTTCAATCTACCACAATTTACAAATGTTTCAAAGCATTTGTCCCTGCCTTCCATCCCCACTAACTTTCTATCGTTCCTAATAAATATTGGTTGTGCTCTTACTAGTGACAATTGAACACACTGGTACAAAATAGTTGGCATCCGACCCTCCGCAATATACAAATTAACTACCAGGTTTCGACATCGTCCCTTCTTCTATGTTATAGATTATCCATTCAACTATTGGGAGAAATCCAGTTTGATGGTTGGGGCCACATGTCTTCCCATGAGGCCTTGTCACCCTATTTTGGATCCTCATGTTGATGCGTTCACGAAATCTCCAATTCTTAGTCACTGTTTCGGGTTGGCACTTTCGAACTTTGCTACTTCTTGTTCCATGATATACTTCTTGTACTAAAAATTTTCGTGATCTACCATTCCACCATGGACTCCTTATCCCTTTTTCCCTTTTCTTCTTCCTGTGTATTATGTCTTTCTAGTTATATACTTATTCACTTTTCTATGATCACGGTTTCGAGGGTTGTTGGGATGAAATATCTTTATCTCTATCTATATGCTCACATGATGAATCCAACCAACCGTTGTTTCTTTCCATACTTAGCCAATTTTATGGCCGCAGTTGATCGATTGGCAGTTTTGAACTCTGTTGCTTCTGGTTCTGTGATGTACATCTTGTACTCAAAACTTCCATGATCTACAATTACACCACGAACTCCTCGAACTCGCAAGTCTCACTCTACCATGGTTCACAAATGTTTCAAAGTATCTGTTGCTAACTTCCATGCCCACTAACTTATTGTCCTTCCTAATTTACATTGGTTATGCTCTTACTAATGAAAACTGCACACACTGGCATGAAACAATTGGCATTAGTCCCTCTGCAATATACAAATTGACTAGTGGATTTCGACATTGTCCCCTCTTTCATGTTACATATTATGAATTCAAATGTTCTGAGCAATACAATTTGACCGTCTGGGCCTCACTTTTTCTGGAGATACCTTGTCAACCTATTTTGGATCCTCGTGGTGACGGGTTCACGAAATCTCCAGTTCTTAGTCATTGTTTCTGGTTGGTGCATTCGAACTCTTCTACTTCTTGTTCTGTGATATACATATTGCACTCAACATTTCTGTGATTTACAATTCCACCACAGACTCCATAACCCTTTTTCCCTTTTCTTATTGCCATGTATTATCACTTTTTGGTTATATACTTAGTCCCCTTTCTAGGATTGCAGCTTCCATCATTGGTGGGCTGACATATCTTCATCTCCATCTATATCCTCACATGATGAATCTAACCGACCACTGCTCCTTTTCATACTTAGCCAATTGTATGGCCATGGTTGTCGGGTTGGCACTTTCAAAGTTTGTTGTGACTTGTTCCGTGATATACATCGTACACTCAAAACTTCCATGATCTACAATTCTACTGTGGACTCCTTGAACTCGCAAGCTTCACTCTACCACAACTCACGAATGTTTCAAAGTATATGTCAATTCCTTAGATCCCCACTAACTTCCTGTCCTTCCTGATATGCATTAGTTATGTTCTTCCTAGTAATATAAAAATTTCCCTCTTGACTGTCCTATCATACCCTCTTCGGTGTTATGCATATTGAACTCAAAAAGTTCTTAGACATACAATTTGAACCTCACGCACTCACCTCCAACAGTTGTACCTTGTAACCCTATTTCGAAGCTTCTTTTTCCCATCCCTGCAACCTCAGTACTTCTTTCTTAGTATGCAATGAGAAATCTTTCATGCTAACAGTTGACCATGCATGAACCATCAATATTGTCATTAATGCGCAAAACACTCGAGGATATCTCCCATTATTATGCATTAAACCAAGATATGTGAAGAGTTATATTGTCCCTTCTAATTGTTCATCTCAAACATGCATCATCGCGTTGGCCCATTCAAGAAATCTACAATTCGTAATCGCTCATTTCCCTATCCGCCATGTTCAAATTTCTATGTATGCAATTACTAGTGTTTAATGTTAACAATGCATCATTCAACAACCGTCGAAATTTTCATTAATGAACGAAAGTCTCAATGAGATATCCCATTCACATGCATTGGACCGAGATTTTTGCAACATTTTATTATCCCTTCCAACTTTTCATTTTGTTCATCGTCTGGAGAAAACAAATGTTCTTGTAAACTTATGGAAGTAGGTCGACAATATTTTTGTGGAGATACAGTAAATATTTTTGGACATCAGAACCAAAACTTCTAGTGGTCCAGGGCATACTTTTACTATTCATATCACTCTGCCTAGAATGAAGTGATTTGGACCTCTAGAATCGCTCATGCAGGCTACGTCCTTGAGGTTTTTGACTATAAGGAGGTGGTCTCTTGGTGTGCTGAAAAATATATTCCAAGCCAAAGGATTATTCCACTACGCGACCATTCTCCTATTTTTTTTTCACGTCAGGTCTTCCTCGAGATGTTAAAATTGTCGGAGACAACATTGACCTTTAGAGGACAAGATTGCAAGCAGTTCCTAGAAAAACATGATAACGGGTTGGACATATTGGCCGAGTTCCTTGAAGACCCGACAACAATTCCTAAAGATATCACAAATTTGTAGGTAAGTTCCTTTAGAAATCCATTTCGGGAAATTGCTTGGTTGTTTACAAGAATAACGGGATAGGCATCCACGACAAGAATTTCCCATATAATTATTTATATTTTGTACTTCACAGTCAATGAACAATTCATTTTCGATTGGGGGAAGCTAATTTCCATTGAGATCTATTCCCAGTTTTCATGGTTCAAAGAATCCAATAAATTTTATATGTCATCTTACTTGATTTTCGCAATAGTGCATTGATGTACGTTTCCAAAAATTTCTCTTTCCAAGAAAATAAGTCGTTGATTCGAGCCAGTAACCTTCTGGTACCAAGATCTGTGGAGGCACAAGGCCTCCCATTGTTTTTATGAAGTTGTTAATGACTTTGTTTCATTTTTAAAATATTTCTTTTTAGGGAAGGATGCTCCGCAGATGTCTGGCCAGGCAACCAAGTTTTTGAAAAATAATGACACACTTGAACAAAAGGAGAATCATAGTGTACTAATGGTCTTTGGCTTTAAGGAAAATCCTTGTTTCCTTCTATGCCACATCACAGAAAAGATGTTTGTTGCATAAATAGCAAGGCAATACAGCCAATGGTTGTGCTGGAAAGTTGGGGACTTTGTGTGCAGGAACGTCAACAAGATTGACCAATTTACCGGCCATTTCAAGAAATTGAACCTAATGTATGATGAAACACTAAAATTATTCAAACCTAATGGGATTTTTTGAGAACATTTAGTGGTGGTTAGCTTTAGCAACTCTTTTATCCATAGACACCTGACAGAAGACAAGGACAGTGATGACAACTATCCTGCTTCTGGAGACTATGACACGGAGACATTGCAAAGCACGACTGGATTGTACATACAACGGGGAAAAGTATCTGGTGAGAAGAGTTCCCAATCCCCCACCATCACTCCCAAGAGCATGACATCACAGAGCATCACTTCAATGGCCCACCCAGTAAGAAAGCAACCTAGAAATATTCGAACGAAGGATGAGATAGGAACCCTTCTCACATAAAAATTGATAGTTCTCACAAAATTCCAATGTCAAAGAAGATAAAAAACAATGTAGGGCAGGTGTATGAACTTGAAATTGAAAGTGAATAGGTGCAACATGAAATTGAAATTGAGCACATGCAGAAAATTGGGTCGTCCACAATGGGAATAGTTGAGACTAACATTTTTTATGAAGATGAATCCTTCATATTCCAGAGCGTTGTTTTTGACAGCCAATCTAAAAATATGGTCATTGGAAAGAGAGATGCAACAAATAACAAAGGCAAATCTTGCAATATAGATTAACTTTAGGAAAATTTGGCCATCCCAAATATCCCTATTTCACCGCGTAACCGGTGATTCTCTTGATGATTCCATTGAAGGAATTGAAGTAGAAAATTCCAGACTAAAAGACCACCTCAAGGAATTTGAGGAAGCTTTCATTGCCACCCCAGAATTTGCCAGTCCTTTAGCAAAAAATGTGCCTGCTACCACTACAACCAAGATGAAAGTATCCTTCACCCTCCTTGCATCCTCTAGAGCCCTTGTAGAGAATAAAATCAAGAAAAGAATGCAACTAGTTACTGAAGCCTGGGAAACATCACAAAATATAGTTTCCTTCTGAAAGAGGGCAAATGATTTTCTCAAACATTTGGAGGATAATTTTAAAAATGATCAACGTTTCTGTGATTAGGTGTTGACTCCTTTTTCCAACCATGTTGTCAACACCTTGGAACTAAAAAGAAGATAGGAGAATCTCCCCTCCCCAAAGCGGACCAAAAAAGTAAAATCATGCAGGCAAAAGAAAGTTAAGAACCTGGAGCTTATTGTCGAATCATGTAAACAAGACATATTAGAAAAGGAAGAAGTATTCACAAGCCTGATCCAAATAGAATTAACCAGAAGTACCAACGAGGTTGAAGACCCAAATTTGATTCTCAAATTCTTATCAATGACCAAAGAAGCCTTCGATGAACAACTTGATATTTTAAAGGGGTTGTCTTTCGAAAAGTTTTACAGCATACTTGAACATCATGTAGATGAGCTCGAGTGTTGGGTACTGGACTATTCAACACACAATGAAGAAATTGAATAGAGTCTGCATAGTATTTCAATGGATCTAAGGAAATTAGAAAATGACCTTTATGACATAGAAATCTGGTATGAAATCAACATGCCCCCCATGGGAATATACATTGAAGAATGGTTCCAACAAAGAATGGAAAACCTCATCCAGAAAGGGAAACAATTGGTCGACACGATTCCACTGACCATTGATGACAACAACAAAAATGCATTGGCTTCATAGTAAGTCTATACTGTCAGCTTGTTTTCTTTATCAATCCAGTTTAAGTCTATACTGTCATCTTTTTTTCTTTATCAATCCAGTTATTACCTCTTTAAATAGAAAACTATAACCAAACACTCATAACTTCCAGTTTCTTCTTTTTAGGTCTTCCTCTCTACCGTCGTGCACTTCTTCTTTCAACATTCTGAATTCTTGTACTTATTTCTTTTTATGGTCCATGGGAGCTCCAATCCCAGTCTATATGACAAACATATTTAAATTTTCATAAATATGTAACAGAGATTATTAATTTTTGATAAATTTCAAAGAAAACTGATTCGAGAACCTTATTACTATTCTATTGTATGCTAAATTTTGGGTGTCCAAGAACCTTTGTTGTTTGTTTCAAAGAAAACTAATTGGGGAATGCTAGATATTTTGTGTCCTATTGTATGCTAATTTTTTTTTGTCCAAGAACTTTTGTTGATCTAATAGATGTTATTACTTTCAAAGAAAACTAGTTCGGGAATGCATTTGTTGCACGACGTTGTTACTATTCTATTGTATGCTAAATTTTGATAAATTTGAAATTTTGTTTTGTGTCCAAGAACCTTTGTTGATGTAAAAGACATTATTACTTTCAAAGAAAATTAATTCAGGAATGCCTTTGTTGTACGACATTATTACTATTCTATTGTATGCTAAATTGTTTGTGTCCAACAACCTTTGTTTCAAAGAAAAGAAATTCAAGAATGTTAATTTTTTTGTGTCCTATTGTATGCTAATTTTTTTTTGTCCAGGAACCTTTGTTCATGTAACATATGTTATTACTATTCTATTGTATGCTAAATTCTTTGTGTCCAGGAACCTTTTAAATGTTGATGTAACAAATTTTATTACTAGGAACCTTATTATTATTGTATGCTAAATTTTTTCTGTCCAAGAGCCTTTTAAATCTTTCCTATACTATCAAACTTAGATACTAGGAACCTTTGTTGATGTAACAAACATTATTATTTTTTTATAAATTTCAAAGAAAACTAATTCCGGAATACTAAATTCTGCATGGATACCACATGTACTTCAACTTGCCTCCCATGTGTCTGTACTCGGTCACATTTATTCCCATTCCAACTTAGTAGGGACTACACTGTCATGCAACACTTGTTTACATATTAATATCATTTAATTCGATACATGATATGATATTGTATTGAGCTATAAAACTGCATTTTAAAAAAATATAAATACAATTAAATAGGAATTTATATTGTGAGTTTACAATTTTACATTAATTTAAATTGTTTATATATATATATATATATATATATATATATATAAGTTTATTGGATTAACTTAATGAGTTTGGGATAATTCAATTAGTTTGGATGAACTCTTTCAAGGTAGAATTTGAAGTGAAGTCTTCCACTTTAGTCAATAGAGTTTTTTGTCATGCTAAGTTTGAACAAACTCTAAGTTTAGAGCTAAGTTGGAATAAACTATTTCAAGGTACAGTTTATTATGAAGTCTCCAATAAATAAAAGTTTTATTAAAGTTCAATATTGACTAAATGACCTATTATACCATACTTCCTTCTCTCAAAGGGTCTGTGGCACATAAGGTTTGTCAGAGGTTGTACACACATCACAAGTTAGCATTGCGCACATGCTCGATAATAACTTTGTGGCACCAAGTTCCAGTGTCTATGCCAACCAAGGATTTACTATGTGTGCAAACCCATTTTGTACTATGCGCAAGGACTTAAAGAGTCCACATGCATGATGGATTTGAAAAGTTCTTCAGGAATCATTGTAATTGTTTTTGTAACAACTTGACTAGTCATGGTCAAGGTTAAGGATGAGCCAGAAAGTTTGTTATGACTGCCACACGACATGAAATATATGGGGGGATGCATGCAGATATGAAAGCATTGTCTTTTTGTTTACTAGGGGAATCAAGTAGTATGATAGTAAAAGAGGGTGTAGAGGAATGTTTAAGTGGTAGATGAGTTAGACCTCAGTTCTATTTTGTATCAGTTATGGGTATGTTTAGAGATATTATATGTAAAAACCTAAGAGAGAAAGTAGATCTAAAGAACATGGCACACCTCTTTTTTTACTATTAATGCATCTTGAGCACACTTTGGCCATTGTGTATGAGAGTGTATTTGAATTAATTTGAGTTGGATGAATACTGTCTGAAGAACATTTTTCTCTTCATTTTATTCATTATGACTTGAATTTATTCATGTTTTACATTATTTTGTGTAGTAATCTTGTGGTAGTTATGAATGACTGAATGACTAATTCATGAAGGTTTTTTGTATGTTTTGTTCCTTCAAACCCTACACAATATGGATGGTCTATGTGATTCGCATGGCATCTCGAGTGAGGCCTTGTTTAGTACTTTAAAATAGAACATGCCAATACCTATCTCATTTTTTTGGTAAATATTATCAAACCCTAGGTCTATAACACTCCAATCAAGCCAACAAATGGTTCTGTTGTCATGAAATACAGGTTTTGTACTACATGTTGAAGGAAAAAAATTAGGTGGAAACCTTCTAAGAAGGAGATACAACACTAACTATATGAGGAGGACAAGCTCACGTGATGAGAGACTAACAACCCGTAGATCAACCTCGAACGTTAGAAACAAAGTTACATCTATATTGATTTACATGAAAATTTGTGTACATAGTTTGCTTGTTTATTATATGAGTGGATAAAGAGGCAGACATATATTAACTCTTCCCAAGGATCCCAAGAATCATTGATTTGGGACCAAAATAGGGTTAATAGGCTCAAATATATGGATAATGACTGGGACAGAGCTATCAATTTTTGGTTTGATCATGTGTACGAAGGGTATATTGTTGATTTATATATTGAGTGCAATGAGTCCTTCAACAATACTGAAAAAAAAAAATTGCAATCGACCCTAGAAAGAGATTATTGGAATAAATCCCTCTGTGGATAAAGATGTTGTTTGTAGAGAAGGGG
>JASDQU010102114.1:0-35193 GCA_032191745.1 Picea mariana
GGGAAAAGTATCTTTTTCATTAACCTCAATATGAACCAACTTACAATGATTTCTGAGGCCGGTCACCGTTCCACGATCCTGATCCTAGGCTCTTCCTCCTCTTTTTCCCCCAACTGCTGTGCTTGAACTTCTCCTAAAGCTTGAGGAAAGGCTAAAGGGTTGGGACAATAATGGACTTGGCAATTTTGGCAGAGTTTCTTTGCTATGATTTTTCCTCCTTGAATAGTACCCCTAACCCTCCTTTTATAGGCTAGAAGGAGCTAGGGTTTTAGGCGAACTCTCGGCCATGCATTGCTGGAAGTTCCAGTTAACTGACAAAAAGCTCTTCGTCCCGGCGGAAACTTTCCTGATTTTTTGCTTTGTTAGGTAACCGCGGGCTGTAGTGGGTTAGCCCGTGGTCACCCGCGTGCAGTAGAAGGTCAGCAAGCGGTCAACCGCGCCCAGTAAAAGGTTAGGGCGCGGGTTCCTTGATTTAAGTGGTTTTTTGAGGATTTGTTCAGCATGGCTTTGGCTAGGAAGAGGCATGAGTTGGTCTAATGCCAGGTAAACCTGTGTAGTGCATTTTAGGGTTATAACAGTTGGGACAAAACGGATTCGGCAATTGGGCAGAGTTTCTTTGCTATGATTTTCCTCCTTTGAATAGTATCCCTACTCCTTCTTTTATAGGCTAGAAGGAGCTAGGGTTTTGGACGAACTCTCGGCCATGCATGGTGGAGAGTTCCATTTAACTGACCCAAAGCTTTTTGTTCCGTCGGCAATTTTCCTGATTTTGTGCTTTTGTTAGGTAAACGCGGGCTGTAGTGGGCCAGCCAACGTTCTAACATGCCCAGTAATAAGCCTGACAGTGTTCCAACGCGCCCAGTAATGGGTTAGGGCACGGGTTACTTGTTTTAAGAGGTTTTTGAAGAGTCTGTTCAACATGGCTTTGGCAATGAAGGGAAATGAGTTGGCCTGATGCCAGGTAAGCATGTGTGGTGCTATTTAGGGTTATAATAGATGCCCCCTAATGTGTGAGGTCAGAAGAGTATCGGATGGCTGAAATACATTACCAATTCTTTACCAATCTGTACTGATATGCTGAATGAGTGAGCCCAGGAATCAGGAATCAGGAGGTGCCATCTGCAAAAAATATCAAATGTCTCACCGAGGCGGGCATACCCATGCTCGGGATAAAATAGAACCATGGCTACCAATCAAATACATTGCAGATCCATGTCAAATAACTATAAAGAGTAGCCGTGAACAATACACAACAGAGCTACATCCCGAAATCAGAAAGATATACATAGAAAGTATCCATCTCTCAGAAGTTGATTCGGNAACAACTTCAAAGTCTTCTAAAACTCAGGTAGGAGTGTAATATGAGTGTACGACTGCACTAACCAGAGGTCTTCGATGGCTCGTCAGTTATGGACTTGATAATCTTGATGATCGAACTGAAGGCTTCAGTGATTTCGAACAAAGACTTGATTGGACGTTTAGGATGGCCGGGTATGCGGACAAGAGACATATTGCAAAAGGGATGACTCAGGCTTAGTAACAAACTTCCCTTGGACAATAGCACGACAAGTGATAAGACTCAGGTAGCATATATGTTAATCATAAGTCTACGAAGAAGGAGGCAACGCAAACTCTCCATATGTTTGGAAGAGTAACCAAACGGTGGAGGACACAACTCTATAACGAGCAAATCTTCCTAAGGTCGTACTACATCCCATAGTCTGATGAATCAAATGGACAGATGTGCTTTATCCAAGGGCGACTCATAATGCTACCAATAAAGAAAATACTTTTTCCATCCTCTTTTTGGGGTATATTTGATTTTTTTGTTCTTTTTGTTGATTTGGAAAAAAGAATAAAGGAATATTACGTTACAAGGGAGGAACGAGTATAGAAAACATACAAGCTCAAGGCACAAGGACAAGACTGATGTTCTAGGAAATGATACTCGGGAAAATCCTCCAGTGGCCAAAGGTGTTAAAATGCAGACGCAAACTATTACTAGGATGATGGGTAAAGGATGGAAATGTTGTTGATAGAACACACAATGGTAACATCCTTCGATGTAAGTTTAACGAGCCCAGAGAAGGTAAGCTAGGTGTTTTTCATATTTAGAGAGTCTAAAAAAGCATAAAAGAAAACTCCCTTGGGGTACCTTTTTCGATAATAGTCTAGTCGGTTCGAAAAAGGGGTAAACTAGCACCAACTAGACGTCAATTCCAAACCATTTTAACGAGTGTGACAAGGACAAGATCACTCGACTATTTTTTCAATTTTAAGGAGTCTGAAAAAAGATTAACTATGGACTCCGTCAGGAATGTTTTTCTGGACCATTTTTAACGAGTGTGAAAGAATAAGGTCACTCAGCAATCTTTTCAATTTTAGGGAGTCTGAAAAGAGATTAACTATGGACTCTGGGGGGGGTTCTTTTTCATAGATTTAGTCCCTCAGGCCCGAAAAAGGAATAAAATTATACCTGAGGATACTCTTCTAAAGAATGGACATTCAATAGAGTATTCCTTTGTTCGTACAGTTGACCATCCGGACCGAAAAACGGGTAAACTACCACCGGACAGACGTGACTTTAAATTTTAGTTTAACGAGCGTGAAAGGTCACAAGATCGCTCGGCAAGCTTTTCGTGTTTAGAGGGTCTGAAAAGGGCTTAAAAGGAGACCCGTTATGTTGTGGGAGTCCGGAGGGTAAGACAAAGAGTGAAAAATACCCATGCAGATGAGGCTCGAACCCATATTCAGGAAAGACTATACAGACTCCCGAGCCTACTAGTTTGTTAGAAACGGCATGGACACCATAATGCAACCAGGAACTACCTAGGGCATCCATGTTTTGGTAAGCTCTACCACCAAGTTGCGACACTTCTAGAGAAGATATGATGGTTCCATGTCACAACCGGATGGGATCGATCCTATATCATAAGAACAAAAGGCAACGAGATGTAGCAGTTGGGATGAAATCCTATCCTATATGCTAAAGTTGAATTTTGGAAAAAAAATTATGGACCGTGAATATATTTTTTATTTTTTATTTTCTGAAACTCCATGAAAAATGTCCCAATACCTGATCAAATTCTTGCCATATAACTCCTGAACCACTCAAAATGGTTTTTGGTATAAAGAAACTGATAAAAGGGCCCAAAAAAGTGACAAAAAGAGGCCAAAAACTCTATAAATAGAAGCTGACAGCTCATTATCACCATTGCTGATTTGGAAATTGACTCTGGAGCCAAAAGAACCCTTTTGCCAAAGATCGTGTTTCTGGGAGCTACAGTGGACGAAACAGACTTCTGCTTGGGCCAAGTAAGTACAAACTCCCTCATCTTTCATTTCAATACTTCATTTATTAAATTTGAGCATGTTTGGGGGGTGGCCGTCGACCTCTAAGAGGTCGGCCCTAGTAAAACGCGGGTTGTCCAGAGACAGCCCGCGGGTACCCGCGCACAGAGTCAAAACTGCGTGCGGGTACCCGCGACTGTCACCTCGACAGCCCGTAGGTTACCCCTGCGCAATGGAAAATTGACTTGTGCAAGATCTAAACTCCCCCTTTTTTGCTCTGTGTGTTTGGCAAGATGTATGTGCAGTGGAGAGAGAGGGAGCATGAGGCTGACAATGAGGCAGTGGCTGCATATCCGAATGTTATGGCCGTGTTGTCGCAGTGTGGCTTGGTAAAATTCTTCTTGTGTTCGTTCATGCGCACTCAACCCAGGCTACTAAATGCCTTGGTTGACTATTGGCACCCAGATGATAAGTCTTTTATGATAGAGGGGCAATCCTTGGTGCCTACTACCGAGGATATCTATTTTTTGACGGGCCTCTCGAGGAGAGGGGAACCCGTCAACTTTCAGACCTTTCCTGCGGGGCCGAGCAAAGTCTCAGAGTTGATAGAGGAATATTGCGTGGCTGGGACCAATCGGAGGACTTCCTCGATACCTGTTAGTAGCATCACCAGCCTTACACTTCAGACTATCTTATCGCTCATTGGGCGAATTACCGGCTCCACAGTCGTGCATCAGGCGTTGCGCGCACAGATGAACTATGCAATTCAGTGCATGAATGCACAAATTTTTGACTGGAGTACCAAACTACTGGCAAGCATGATAGGTCAGCTGACAGCTTGCAGACAACGGACACACAGGAACTTCGGGTTTGGGACCATCCTGTGTTCGTTCTTTTTTGAGAGAGTTCCATGTTTCAGTCCTCGGCTGACAGTACGAGGACAACTGGCGACTTTCCCCGCAGTGTGCAGATGGGCAGCATTGCTACCGCGAAAGGGTGGTGGAAGGACCATAGAGGCCTTCAACGACGACTTTTTTGCGTGGCTGTCGCGACAGATCCCAGCTATCGAGGATTACCCATATGCAGGGATTGACTTTTCTAGAGATCCGGCGATACCAGTGCCTCCTGGTGAGGAGTGAGGGGAGATGGGTAATTCTCCACCTATCTAGTTTTTTTGTGTGCATATGTAATTTTTATGTCTTTTTGATACATATATCATGTTTTTGTATAACATAGTTTTTGATGGGTGAACATTGTGTTGCGTGTAGATGTGGGACCCGTGCGACCTGCCGATTATGCACGAAACGGGTGTTGCCCACGGCTAGAGGCCACAGCTCCCGCCGCCAGGGGGGCAGCAGTAGCAGGGAACCTCCAAGCAGGAGAGGTCGAGAGGGATCTTAGGCGGATTGAGTGGAACTTTACTGAGCTCACTCGCACAATTCCCATGATAGAGATAGAGGATTTACCACCCTCCATGCAGACTCATATGGTGGGGTTACCTCGGACATGGGTCCGATTGTTTAGGCATTTGGGTCGGGATGTACATGAGTATAACAGGGCCCATAGGCCCTGAACAGCCTTGTAAACTTTTTATGTGCCATGAGCACCTTATTGTATATTATTTTTTGAGGGCATAAGCCCCGGTGACTCATTATGGTTCCCACTTTTTGAGGCGCTTGCACCCATCTATGTACTCTGATGATTTTATCATGTTTATATATGATTTTTATTTATTTTTTGTGTCGTATGGATTATGTGTACAAAAATGCATTTACATGTGTGTGATCATGATCTTTTTATATGTGAGCTAGATGCCAATCTAAAATGTGATTAGCTAGAGTATCTGTGATTTGATTTAGACTCCTAGGAACATGAAAATATGTAATATAATCAAAGTTGTGTTCCAAGAGACGTACCCTAAGGAATCATCGGTGTAAAGTCGGATTGTGGACTCGGTATATTCTGTTTAGCTGCGACACAACTAGTTGAGCGTCTAGATAGACCTGGAGACGAGAGATACCCAATGACAAAGCGTCATGAAGCAACTCAATAACTGCACTATACTCAGCAACATTATTTGTGGTGTCACCTAAGCATATCCCTCCGGAAGATAACAACTGACCCTGTGGTGTAAAGATTACCCAAGCTGCGGAGGCAAGCCTCCGCGTGTGTTGACTAGCACCGTCCACATACCCAATGAACACCTCGGACTCACTTGAAATCTGCCATGGTGACGAAAGATAACATCAATGACACGTCCATAACACGGTTTTTCCCAAAAGAAATGTAAAAAGTAATAGCACAAAGACTATACATATGTTACAGAAAGTTACCCACAGTGACCATGCTATGAGTAATACTTCTTGAGGTAGAGCCCATTTCTAGGCTCCGCCAAAGAATTCCCTTCAAAATCGACCAGACGATAAGCGCCCTTTTTTAAAACCTCCTTAATAATGAAGGGTCCAAACCACATGGGTTTAAACTTGCCTGCCCCCAGGGGGTCCTTATCTTGGTCGTAAACCAGGACAAGGTCGCCCTAAGAAAAAATCCGAGGATGAACGGACCTATCATATTGACACTTAACCTTATGTTTATGAGCCTCGTTGGCCAGTGTCGCATCGCGACGCTGTTCATCAAGCTGCTCAAGGTGTACTAATCGTTCTTCAAGTGGAGAAGTGTCTGGCAATAACTGTACTGCCAATTTCAGAGATGGAATTTGATATTCGATGGGCAAGACTGCCTCCAGCTCGTAAACGAGTTGGAAAGGTGAGAAACCGGTTGCAGTATTAACTGATGTTCGGTAAGCCCATAATGTCGAATATAACATCAAATACCAATTTGACTTGGCTGAGTTGATGGTTCGCTGTAGCATTGTCTTAAGCGTTTTGTTAACATCTTCCACCTGCCCATTGGCTTGGGGGTAGTAAGGTGATGAATGTTCTTGCCATAACCCAAGCTTTGATGTTAACTCGGACATCATTTGGTTCTGAAAGTGACTGCCATGGTCAGTGACAATCTCTCTCGGGACTCCGAACCGTGCTATAATCNGATGTGCCCTCATCTTCCGTGAGAAGATTTGGCACGGATGGCACTTCTTGACCGACTCGATACAATCTTTAATAAGTGTGGGCCAGAAGTAACCTGCTCATAAAATATTTTGGGTTGTTGCCAACCCAGATAAATGACTGCCACAAGCTCCTGTATGACAATCGTTGAGCACTATGACGGCCTCCTCATGAGTGAGACATCGATGCAAGATACAGTCTACGCCTCTCCGATACAACGTATCATTGAGTATGAGATAGTTCTTGGCCTGATGGCGTATCCGCCGATGCTCATCACAAGAAGCAGATATGGGGCACTTCAAAGTCTGGAGATAGATCAGTATATCTCCATACCAGGGGTCTGATGATTCAATCAAAAACATATCCCCCCAGATAGGCGATTCCTCAGGCACGACGTCACCTGACTCAACCGGAAGTTCCGAAATAAGTTCTGTGAAGACCAATGACTTCTTGGACTTTGCTGAAATGAAGTCTAAGTCAAATTCTTGGAGGATGACCATCCATCTACTTATTTTTCCGCCGATAACTCGTCATGTCAACATGTACTGAAACGGATTCACGACAGCTACAACGGTGGTCTTGCGAAACAGAACATAGTGATGAAACCGTTGAATAGCATGAACTGCTGCCAATGCAATTTTTTTGAGATGAGTATAATTAAGTTCCGGTCCTACGAGGCCTCAGCTCAGGTAATAGATCACATATTCAGAAAACAAATCATCTTCCTGAACTAAAACCATGCCTATGGTTGACTCTGCGGCAGCCAAATATAATAGGAAATCCTTGTTATAATTCGGTGGCCGTAGCAGAGGTGCAGTTGTAACGGCGTTTTTCAATGCGTCGAAAGAGAGTTGCACTGCTTCATCCCAGAAAAAGGGAACGTCTTTCTTCAGTAAACGCATGAAGCCCTTGGTGATTTCGGCATAGTTGGTGATGAAGCGTCGTAAGAAGTTCGCCTTACCTTGAAGACTCTGAAGTTGTAAAATTGTGCGTGGGGGGGGCAACTGGACTATTGCCTCCACCTTAAGAGGATCCACCATGATCCCTGTGGTTGATACAATGAAACCTAACAGACGTCCTGACATGATGCAAAAGCTGCACTTGTTGGGATTCAAGCGAATCCTGAAGTAGCGACAGCGTTCAAAGATTAGTCGGAGGTGCATAGGATGATCCTTTCGCTTGCGAGAGCGCGATGCTAAATCATCTAGATAGGCCTCGACTATATGCTTGAGGTCATGAAACGCAAAAGACATGGCCTGCTAGAAAGTGGCTCCAGCATTTTTTAGGCCAAAAGGCATCTTACGATAAGCGAATGTACCCCACGGACAAATGAATGTCGTTTTGTGTTGGTCCTCGAGTTTGATTTGGATTTGGTTATAGCCCGAAAAACCATCCATGAATGAAAAGGCTTCACAACCGACGCATTCATCAATGATCTGGTCGATGAATGGGGTTGGATAATTATCTTTTGAAAATGCCTTATTCAAATCACAGAAATCAATATAGACGCGAATTGTGCCTTGTTTTTTATCGACCAGCACGGGATTTGACACCCATTGAGTCAAGTGGATAGGGTATATGAACCCTGCCTTAAGCAATTTCTCAACCTCAGCTTTGATGGCTACTGCCTTCCTAGGATTAACTGGATGAAGTTTATGTTGAACAGGCTTAGCATCATGATACGTATTGATCTCATGTTCAACTATTTTCGGATCGATGCCTGGCATTTCCTCATAAGACCAGGCAAAAACGTCGCGGAATTCTTTGAAAAGATCCGTGTAAATCTGAATCTCTTCGGGGGAGCAATCTGCTCCGACGAAGACATTCTCCACGACGCCAGGGGTTCAGGAGATGTTAATAGGTATGGTTGCAGCGATAGTCGCCATATTGCCCTCAGCATAAATATCCTGTGTAGCTAAGAGGTTAATGGGACAAGGCTGATCTCTCGTCATGGTGATAGTGAATTCTCCTGTCTCGATTCGGTGTAACTCTGGGAGAAAGTATGATCTGTGATGAAGATATTCCCATGGTTTGTCTAGACCAGTCATTGCTTCGATTATTGCTTCGTCAGAAGGCAAGACTAGATCTAACGAATCGGTGTTGGCAAGAGAATCCTGAGCCCAGATAGGCTCGAGGAGCGGATCCAACTCTTGTGCAGGAATCGGATCAGGAGTAGCTGAAGCTTGCTGAACCAAAGAGTACGCTACTTCAGTGGCCAAAAAGGGCGTAGACATGCCCACATGCCCCGTCGCATCCATCGTGTCTGATGGGGAAGGAAGAATCCACGGATCCTGGAAGTAAGTCGTGCGAAACGACGAAACATGGAAAATCTCAGCCTTGTGGTGAGTCGATATGAACTTGACATCGCCTTGAGGAGGTGGGTAATAGAAAGTACCCATCAAAGATGGGCACAAATCAACTCCTATGTTAACGACACCGGCTTGAGGATTATCTACCATGGGAACCGTGGATGCCCCCAAGGCTGGGTCAGGTCGAGCGAAGGACAATTGATCAATGGTCACTATCCGGCCTTCATGTGGAAAAAATAAGACTCGGAAAATTGTAGCGACCACCGCTTGCATAGCATAAGTCCAAATACCCCCTAACAAGAGATTGTAGTCGATGGGGGCGTTGACTACCTCTACTTCGACGCACACGGTCTTTCCCCCTAACTGCACAGGGAAAGAAGGAATGATGCCATGTGGTCAGAAAGAATGACCGTCGAACGCAGTAAGGAGAGTAGGTGAAGGAGACAACTCGGGCTGACCAATGTCTTTCCAACATGCTAACAACATAACGCAAGTTGAAGCGCCCTCGTCGACCACCGTGCGGTAGATATTCCTTGTAAAATTTTTCGTGGGGTGAGCCACTACTATCTGAAATGCGACGTGGTAAGGCAGATGAGGTTTCAAGTCAATCGTATCTAACATGATGGTACCCGGGTTAGAAGTCTCAGTAGAGCCTAAAGCAATCAACAAGGCTTTCCTCTGAGCAAGGCAACTTTGGAGGACCTCCAAAGCAGACATAGCATAAGGGGTTTGGGATAAATCTTCC
This sequence comes from Picea mariana, assembly GCA_032191745.1. Classification (NCBI taxonomy): domain Eukaryota; kingdom Viridiplantae; phylum Streptophyta; class Pinopsida; order Pinales; family Pinaceae; genus Picea; species Picea mariana. The sequence goes on from JASDQU010102114.1 coordinate 9,411, forward strand.
ACCACAGAGTAGTTCTGGGCAGCCCTTGCGTTGGGATTGTGAGAATCCCTCTTAAACGCTCCCTTTGGAATGTGTGTCATTGTTTCACCCAACGTCTTCTCGTTTTGTAGAGGAAGAGATGGGATCTCGGCTTCTTTGCCCTTCTCATAGGTGCTTGGTTTACTATAGTTGTGTGCTCTAGTCATGATTAAAGCATCACCCCTAACCATATATACGTTCATGGAAGAGGAAATATTTGGAGGAGGGCAGTTTTCCTGGCTGCCCCCTTTGCCACTTGCAGAGGCTTGAGTTAAATTTTGCCCGTGCTGAAAGGGATTAGTCAACATAGCTTGTTGTTGCTGTGTGACAAACTTCTGGGCCTCCTCAAGTCGAGGGCATAAATGGGTCGGGTGGTTTTCCACGCACAAGTTGCACGGATACCTCACCTTCCTCTTTTCTGTGGTGCCCTCGCCAGCATTATCAGTTGGTTTTTTATCTCTCTTACTCTTTTTGCGTTGTTTTTTCTTCCCTTCAGGCTGCTGGTTGGCCTTTGGGTTAGTCATCTGTACTGAGTGTATTTCCGATGTTTGAGTAGGAGGAGCAACCAAAGCAGTAGTCTGGCTGGCCGCTGAGTGTTGTATAGATAATTGTTGCAATTGTTTAGTCAATTGCTCAGCGGGCTTAGTTTGTGCGGAACCAACAATACCATCGGCATGTGGTCCAGCTCTCTATCTAGTTTTATCTAGTATCGATCGTGGTGCATCCGACAGGATGTTGTACAATAGACCAGACTGAGAATAGATAAGCTCAAAATGTTGAGCCCTCATGATGGCATCTTCCTCGGAGAAAACCCCTGAAGTCGCGACGTCTTTGGATAACTGTGGAACTAAAGACTTAAGGAACCACTCAAGCAGGAATGCTGGTGGGATGGGTACCTTGATTAGACTCTTTCAGCGTCTCGACTCTCGGATATGATCCGAGATATGGTCTGCTGACGTCTATTCGAAATTGGTTAGCAACTCGGTACCGACGTCGTATCTCACAGGTAATTGGAAATGGTTAAGGAAAGCCATAGCCAGTTCGCCAAAGAAGAATATCATGAGCGATCAAGCTCGATGTACCATTTCGCGGTGCTCCCGATGAGAGTGCGTTGAAACAATCGCAACTGGACGGAGTCATCTTTCAGTGAGTTAGATGAACACCAGAGATGGAAAGTGGTCACATGATCTCCTGGATCTTCGTTAGGATTGGCCTCGAACTTGGAAATGTCTGAAGGCAACTTCGTTGGAATAGGAGGCCAACGTGGATCGTGACAGATAGGATCATTTAACAACCGTGTCAAATCTAGCAAGTGTAATGTTGCCAAGAAAGGTAGTTTAGGTTGCTGCTGATAGCCTGGATAAAAGGGTCCTGGAGTTTGACTGGCTCCAGGTTGCCAGGAAAAGTTTGGCTGCTGGCCTGGATTCTGGTAGAAACCATGGCCCTGACCAGCGTAAGGGTTTTGCATCTGAGGAGACATCATTGGATGATTCCCCATAAATGACATAGGATGTTGGGCATTCATCGTGTTTGACGGACTTTGGGAAGGATGACCCCATGCCGGTCCCGATGGGAGAGGCATAGAAGTCTATCCGGGGTTCCATTGACTGTGGAAAGAATTACCCCAGAACGACATTCCAGAGGAAGGAACCGATCCTTGTCCTGAGTTTCAAGGTCCTGGTATATGTGCCCCCAGCGCAGGAATAGTACCCTGTGCTGGCGTAGACTGTCCAAAAATGGGTGTGCCCCCAGATGGGAAAGCAGCGGATGCGAAAGTGTTATTACCAAACGTCCCGTTCCAAACAAACGATGACGAACCTACCGGCTGAGTTTGCGCAGGTGTTCCTTGACTCCCGGCTCCAAATGAACTTGTGTGTGCAGGCTACCCGGTGGACTGCTGATGCAATCCACCAAGAGAAGGGGACGAAGGAGGGATATGACCTCCAGCGTAAGGAAAAGCGTTTAAAGGGACAGGAATTCCCCCAAGTTGACCTTGCAGAGGAGCGTCAGAGCTCCCTGCCCCCAGACCCAAGGTCTGTAAAGTGGAGGAAGTGAGTGCAGGACTTGTACCTGAACTAGGCATACCGTATGAAAACGGAGGGCCTATCGCACTAGGTGTGTAAGGAGGTGTGGCCGCCGCGATAGATGGGGTCGGTCCACAGTGCGACGTAGTTGCGGCCGAGACCATGGTGGCCCAGACCGTCAACAAAGGCAAGTTAGGAGAAGCTTCTCCTGTGGTAGAAACAGTGATGGGAATGGAAGAATTCCCAGCTGAAGTAACAGATTTTGGTTCCATCACTGGGTTAGGCACTGACAGGCATTCGTAGAATTGAATTGGCACAATAATATCCGGCCAAGTATCAGTGTTTGAGGTTTCAACCAATCCAATATTGGCGGTTGATTCCTCGGGGGGGTGTTCAGGATCAAAAGCCCTGGTTGCTTCGAAAGACCTTTGATGGTCTAGCTTCCGCCTTAGTGGTGGCGGGGGTGGCTCCAGTATAACCAGCGGCAGGCCCAGAAGCCTTTGTGACCGGCGAAGCTATGAATCCTCCACTGTGTGAGAAGATTCACGACACGCTAAGGTATTATACACGAACAAACAGTAACACACACTAAAAGAAGCCCCTATGAGACAAGACAAGCAATCACTAACTATTTTGAAGAACAGTTACAACAACCAACACTAGAGCAACTTACCGGTGCAAGTGCAACTCGAATACGGAAGAACCCTCCGGGTATACTCTGCAAAGCATGGCTCGATGTCTGTCCTAGGTACCGCGGTATACCCCCACAGTCACCTGTGTATGTCCCTAGAAAAGATTGGCAACTAGTTTACCAGCACGTGAACAGTCACCAGGCGGGTATAGTCGATAGTCGGGTAGACCACAATGAGCAGGGTATCAAGCCCGAAACCTGTCAAGGGTATCGAGAGAAAATGGTCTGGAAGACAACTGAGGACCTCGAACGAATTCGAGACCCATGAAGCCCCGTGGAAAATGAAAACGACAGAATCCCTTAACAAATCCTCGATATGTGTTCTCCACTACGCTCGGTCCAGCTTTGGAGGGGTTATCTCCGCTACCTTTCCTTACGCGACCTCGTGTTTAGCCCCTGTGTTAGAGGGGGGTCCTGGATAACTTTCTGTAACTGGACTTCTACACTCCCTATTGACATACACCAATGTTTGGTTTGAGTGGCCTTGGAGAATTTAGTCTCCAACCTATTCCAAGGCCCTAGTCCTGAGCTAGTGTATGTACCCTACAAACAAAAAGTCTAATCGTTTTTAATTAGCGTTGCTTTTAATGGGATTTTTTAAGTCACAAGGTATGTAAGTGAAACTGATGGTGTGTAAAGACTCAAAGCAAAATGAACAAGAAATGTTTGGAAACAAAAACTTTTACAAAAAATGCAAAACCAACAACTTTTCAACAAGAAAGACTTCTTTCTTTTCAACTTTCCTAAGATTTCATGCAGCAGACACCAAGTAATTTCACTCAAATCTGCGAGTTACTTATACTCTAAATGCAGTGCAAAAACTTATGAAAAAGACTTCTTCCTAGCTACTGATGCAACAACACAATCTTCAAACCAAGAAGAAAATGAAACAAGAAATTTTTTTTTTATTTAATTGCAAAATGAAGCAATAAAGGGAAAATGACGACAAGCACAAAACGAAGAAAACAACATAAAGTTCTAGCTTAAAGCGCAGATCGCAACGAACCAGAGAAAAGACACACAAAAGCAATCAAGAAAGCACCGATTCTAACACTTGTCTAAAAACCATAAAACATTTTTTTTTTTTTTTTTTTGTCTTTTCTATCAAATCATCAACTAAGTAAAACACAAGCTAAGGATATGAGGCCCTAACTTACTGACTATGCACCCTAGACTCCAAAACCCCGAAAGGAACACTTCTCACCATAGGAGGGGATGAATTCCCCACCCAGGCTGAAAGGCAACCTGACAGGCCCGCGACTGTCACTGAGACACCACGCGTTCAAACGCGTGCTGAGCTATAACAGCACGCGGGTACCCGTGAGCTGAACTGAAACAGCCCGCGTGTAGGTATAAAAGATAAGATAAAAACAAACACAGGCAGCCCAGACTTGAAAAAGGCCTCTGGTATTGACAACCAGGGTCTCTGAAAGGCTTGGATGCTTCTTTTTTAACAGAAAAGGAAAAAATAAATGCAAAATCAAACACAATAAAGCAGACTGAAAACAAGACAATGAACTAGCAAGACCCAGACAGGATCTAGAAAGCCCCCTGAGAAGGTAAACTTCTGACAGGGAGGAGGGGACTGCCTCTCAAGCTTTCTTAGTCCTACACGCTACTGAAACCACTGGAGCAAGCGTTCAAACACGGGCTACAGAAGGCTAGGGCGCAGGTTACACGCGAGCAGGCCTTCTGCAGGCTGCGTGTACCTCTGTGTGTCCAGATAATAAATGTCAAGCAACAGTCAAGGAAAAACTGGTATTGATAACCAGGTTCTCTGCTAGATTTTGACCTAACAGAAAACAAAAAACAACAAAGAAACAAAAACTTTATTCCTTTAAACTACCCAAAAACCTCAATGAAATCTGAAAACCCTAAGAGTAAAATATCCCCAGTGGAGTCGCCAATTCTGTTGTTGGGAAATTATACCCTACGGACTAACAAGCTAGGGCTTAAACTTGCATGCAGATCATGACCCTTAAGAAATTACTTTTAACCTTCTACCCCAAACCTAAAACCCTTTTTCACATGCAATCATGGAAAGAATCAACCTTTTTATCGATGGTTGGTGTAGATCCTCTGTTGCGCTTTATCCCCTTGCTTCTGCTGCTCCTTCCAAAGACAATCCTGCAATCAAGACAAAACACTACGCATACATGCTATTGTTCTACTAGAGGGTTAGAGATTAAGCATAAATCAAATGAAAGATATAAGACTTGTGCATTGGGACGGGAAAATTACTCTTTATTAATCTCAAGATGAATCAACTTACAATGATAATAGAGATCGGCCACTGTTCCTTGATCCTGATCCTGGGCTCCTCCTCTTCTTTGTCCTCCAACTTGTTTGCTTGAATTCTCCTAAAGCTTGAGAAAAGGCTAAAGGGTTGGGAAAAAACGGATTCGGCAATTGGGCAGAGTTTCTTTGCTATGATTTTCCTCCTTTGAATAGTACCCCTACCCCTTCTTTTATAGGCTAGAAGGAGCTAGGGTTTTGGACGAACTCTCAGCCATGCATGGCGGAGAGTTCCAGTTAACTGACCCAAATATTTTCGTTCTGTCGGCAACTTTCCTGATTTTGTGCTTTTGTTAGGTAAACACGGGCTGTAGTGGGCCAGCCAGCGTTCCTACGTGCCCAGTAATAAGCCTGACAGCGTTCCAACGTGCCTAGTAATGGGTTAGGGTGCGGGTTACTTGTTTTAAGAGGTTTTTGAAGAGTCTGTTCAGCATGGCTTTGGCAATGAAGGGAAATGAGTTGGCCTGATGCCAGGTAAGCATGTGTGGTGCAATTTAGGGTTATAACATCATGTGAGACCACGCATTCAAACACCTAGCTCTTCCAAGGCAATATCATCCCTTGTACTAACCTGGGCTACAAACCTCCTATAGAAAAAAACTTGAACACCACCATTGCAGGCATAAATTGACAATAAAAAAACCATTGTAGTTACAAATTGAAATTAAAACCACCATTTATGGCACACATTGAAATTTAAACCACCATTGCAGGAACACATTGAAATTAAAATGAAACTACACAAATACATTGTTGATGAAACTACATAAATAAGATCGATCTTAAGTATTTTAACAGCACTAACTAAGAAGGATGCATTTTCATGGACTCCAGAGGGAACTAAAGCTTTTGAACAACTTAAAGAGGTGATGTGTAAAGCTCCTGTCTTGACCACTCCAGACTTCACAAAAACCTTTATTATGGAATGTGATGCCTCAGGAAATGGAATTGGTGTTGTCCTAATGCAAGAAGGAAGGCCCCTGGCTTTTGAAATTCGACCACTCAAGGGAAAGGACTTACACAAACCCATTTATGAGAAGGAAATGATGGCAATACTACATGCATTGAAGAAATGGTGTCCTTACCTAATAGGTAGGCACTTCAAGGTCAAAACAAATCATGATAGTCTTAAATACTTCTTGGAACAAAGACTATCTTCAGAAGAACAACAAAAATGGGTAACCAAGATATTGGGTTATGATTTTGAAATTGTCTATAAAAAGGGGAAGCAAAATGTTGTGGTAGATGCACTCTCAATAAATGATGAATATGTTGAGGCCTTTCTTTGTGCTATCTTGATCATCCAACCCGATTGGATAATAGAAGCAAGGGATGAATGGAAGAATGACGAAAAAGTGTGGACTCTCATTCAAAGGTTGCAGCAGGATTCCAGTGCATTAGATACATTTACATGGAAAAATGATTCACTATGGTACAAATATCACTTATATTTATTTAAGAACTCCCAACTCAAACAAAAGGTACTATTGGAATTGCACACCTCTCCAATAGGAGGGCACTCAGGATTTTTGAAAACCTACCATAGAGTAAAGAAGGATTTTTTTTGGGATGGCCTTAAAACTAATGTTCAAAGGTTTGTGGCAGAATGTGTGGATTGCCAACAAAATAAGGTGGAAACAATTAAGACCCCAGGTCTTTTACAACCATTATCCTTCCCAAGTCAGCGTTGGGAGGAAGTTTCCATGGATTTCATCATAGGGTTACCAAAGTCTGAAGGAAAGAGTGTCATCATGGTGATTGTTGATAGACTGACCAAGTATGCACACTTTTGTGCACTCTCTCATCCCTTCAAAGCTAGTACAGTTGCCACCGCATTCATGGAGACAGTTCAAAAGCTACATGACAGCACAAAGATTATTGTAAGTGACAGAGATCCCATCTTCACTGGACATTTTTGGACATAATTGTTTTCTTTTTTGGGTACTCAATTGGCTCATATCTCATCCTATCATCCTCAATCTGATCGACAAACTGAGATAGTGAACAAATCTGTGGAAGGCTACCTTCGCTGCTTTGTCTCTGATAAACAAACATAATGGTTCAAATGGTTACCCTTGGTAGAATGGTGGTATAACACTTCCTTTCATACTGCAACAAAAATGACACCATTTATGGCACTTTATGGATACCACCCTCCTTCCATCACTTCTTCTCTAAAAGAAAAATCGAAGGTTCAAGAAGTGTAAGATCACATCGAGAATCAACAACAAGTTCTCCAAGTCTTAAAGGACAACCTGACCATGGCACAGAATCGCATGAAACAACAAGCAGATCAACATCGTAGTGAAAGAAGTTTTGAAGTAGGGGATTGGGTGTTTCTAAGACTACAACCATACAAACAGATGTCCCTCAAGCAAGCCAAGAAGGATAATAAATTATCACCAAAGTATTATGGCCCTTATAAGGTGTTGCAAAAGATTGGTACTATGGCATACAAATTGGAGCTACCTGGATCTTCACAAGTACACCCAGTTTTCCATGTGTCATGCTTAAAGAAGGTTATAGGCGACAAGATCCCAGTTCAAACTATATTTCCAGAACTTGACAAGGAAGGAAAAATCATATTGGAGCCTAAATCCATCACTGACACAAGAATTCGCCAGCTGAGGAATAGATCCATTTCAGAGTATCTCATTAAATGGAGGAAACTACCGGCTGAAGATTCCACTTGGGAAGATGAGTCTTTTATACAGAAGCATCCAGAGTTACTCAAGTGTTGCAAACAACACTTGTCTCAAGAGGAGGGGCATTTTAAGCCCTAATATTGGCTCATTACCCCTTAATTGAGGCATATTATATTAGTAATGTTATTTTATTTATGTCGACTTTAGCCCATTAGTTTTAATTATACCTCCTAGTCTCCTATATATACTAAGGAGACATTTTCGTTTTGAATCATCTTGTACTTGAACATTTAAGTGGGGTAAAAGGAGGTTGCCCCCTCTAAAAGGCTTATTATCTGAAATTATCTCTTTTTCAAGGTGTTGAGTACTTTTTCTGAGGTTTTTCTATGCTATATTGATATTTGGTTCTTAACAAAGAACGTGCTGAACAAAAAATGGACATGAGGAGCCAATTGGAATAGGTGGGTGGCAACCAATATCCACCTCGATCACCCAATGTCTTTTATAAATACTTATATTATAACTCGTTGTTCCTAACAATTTACCAAGTGTCAGTAGGTTTTTGTCACTTTCTATAAATCGGGTAGCATCCTTTCTACTAGATTTCTTGTAGTGGATAGTTTCCACAGGCGGTTTTGACACATCATTTCCAAACACATAAGTATGAATTTGAAAATTCTGTAACATTGGTTTTGTGCATAATATAGCCATTTAGATGAAATGGGGGTTGATTTATTGAAAAGTGAACACCAAGGAATGTACATGCATATCTTCAAACATATTTTTATGATAATTTCCAGAATTCTTGTAGTAGAGTATCATCTTCATAAATCCGGTAGCAGTGAATAATTTCTCCTCCTAGTTGAATTGGGGAATACAGATTTTGTTGGGGATGATACTGTTATGGTTGTATTAAACTACCATTATCTTAGTCAAGCTAAAACCATGATGTGTTGGTTGTAGATCCATATATTTTGGGAGTGGTGTCATCTTGTTGTAACCTCTTTCCTTCTATAAAATGTAGGTTGTGTGTATAAATATAAGGGGGATATCAGTCTTGTACGAGAATTCATTATGCATCATTGGGGAAGGGATATCACTATAAAGAGGATTTTTCCTCTCTGTACTTATATAATTTGTTGTTGATGATGAAAATACTCTTCTACTACACATTGTATGTTAATCACTGTGGTTTTACCACAACGCATGCTTAGCCAAGAGGGTTCGCTAACCTGAGTATGCATTATGCCCTAGTTACTTTGATTTTCCATTGATTTTTTCATTTCATAGGCTAGTTTATTTTATTCTCGTTGTACTGCTTTTAATCTCTTTTTGTCCATTTATTTACTACTCACTTATTTCTTCTCTTCATTTTCTACAGGTGTGTTAACGACTGTGTGTGGTGTGCTATCGAAGATCATAGAAATTGTTAACCCAAATATTTTAAGAAAGTGAAAGCTCCAAGACTTGTATCTTTAGTTATAATATCTGCTAGATTTTATTTCAATATTGCAATTTCATTTGAGTGAATTTGTTTTATAGTTTGATTAAGTTACAAGAATTAGTTGAGTGATTGAGTAAGATAACTTATGTACCTAAATTCAGTTCCTGGATTTTTTTTATCAAACAATGTTCTTTTGAATTAAATATGATTAGCTTAGATTTTTCTACCTGATCCTGCATATATTTTGCTGACATCTCACAAGTTTACGAGCTCCTAGATTGATAATTTAATGTTCATCAATTTAAGCAATTAAATTGATCAACATTTTTGGTGCCATTATCAGGGAGATGCTAAGGGATTAGGCATTGGTTTTCAATTGTTTAATTCTCTCCTTTTGTTTATGCATATGATTTTTGGTTGTACTAACATTATAGATATAGTGAGGTAAGATGAGAATTAAGAACCCGCGCATTCACTATAGTGAGTATGCTACCTCACTGAATCTAAAGAATGTTGGTTTAGTGTGTTATTCTTTTGGGTTTGATTCATGGAAAGAAAAATCCTCACTCATGTCAAAAGATAACTTGGTGACAACAGGGTCATAGTAACATGTGGACATTTGAGTACATGATTTTTCTTGAGATTTATGAGTTTTTCTTTTAATTTTGTTTTGTGTGATGTGTTTGTTTCTTCAAAATTTCATTTATTTATTTAAGATAATTTTTTTTCCATAAGAACTAGCATACACTAATCCATGTGAAAGATAGGTATTATTAGCCAACAAGAATTATAAAAAATGCTCAAGAAATTTATCAAATTTGGTTAGAAATTGAAGATAAATCTACATCTCAGGAAGTGATAGAAGAAAAAAGGTCCCATGAATAACATCTACAACAAATTATTTCATTCAATCATCCTTTCTAATATGTAGAGGATACAAAAGAACCATCCAGGAAACATTCAATGTAGAGAAGGCATTGGAACCAGAGATTGAAGAGATTCTTTCAATTTTATGTTCATATCCTTTATTCTTTCAAGAGAGAAATAAAAAAACCTTAAAGGATCTACATGGCACGACAAATGAGTAAATGCAAACAATTTCTAATGAATAAGAGATCCAAGGAGACAAATGCTACATTGAAACTTGGTTCTAGACAATTATTGGTTCATAGTATTCCTTCATTCTCCAAAATCTTTTGGCACCATATCAATCAAAGCATCTAGCTCCTCATATTCTAGTATCTATCTATAACACCCCCATTTTCAAACCCCAAACTAGAGATGTATGTTGTAAATGTAATGTATGGCCAAGAGCCAAAGTGATGTAATATGTAAATGATGTAAAATGAATATAATGAATAAAATGTATCACCAACTGTAGATGCACATGGACGGAGATTTGGGAGTTGAGTATCCACAAGAGAGGGAGGGGATCCAAGGGGGGATAATTTACTCATGTTTATTAAACCCAGACCATTTCTTTCTAAATTATCCTTACCATCAACCTTCCATTAGTTCTTGAGTGTTCTAGAGCCCAATCATTGAATTCATTTAAGAGGGTTGGTGTGAGAATCACTTCCCATAGTTATTGAGAGCATGGGGGTTGAGTAAAATTAGCTTGGGGAAGAGTGCAAGTCAAGTAAGAAAGATAAAGAAGAGAAATTTGTATGGGCGGGAGACCAAAATTGAACATTCATGTTTTTTCATATAGAGTAGCTTTTGCATGGAGTTTTTTGGCCATCAATGGAGTTTCAAGTGTTAAATATTGAAGGTAGCTATTGTGGGAAAGTTTGGCAGTTGTTTGGAGCTGAAAATTGGTGGATTAAGAGGTTGTGTGCCTGGGAGTAATGTGTTGTTTGAAAATTTCCAAGGAAGAAAACATTTTGTTCCTGGGAAAAATTGTGTTGCACCTATAGTATTCCTGAGGTCCCATCAGGTAGAATTCTTGTTCAACCTGTGTTGGGGGACCTAGAGGGGAGTGGAAAGGATTTAGGGATTATGATAAATGAAGGGGCATTCCATTCCTTGGGTTGTACAGATTGATGGGAAGAGAGTTGGTGGAATGGAATTTGATGTGAGAATTGATTGTTGAGAGCGGGGCATTAGTCAGCTTTAGGGAACGTCGTCTCTTGTGGATTCATATCCCCATCTTGGGGGTGTCTTTCTATTGATATTTGAAATTGAAATCCTACAGTTAGGAGGAAGTTCTATCCTCTACAATAGGTTTCACTTTTTATAAAATAAATGTTCTGTTTGTTGTGTTTACTCATGTATAATGTTGATATAGTTGATGTGAAATTTACTCTAAGATATATTTTGTTATTATTTATCTTTGTGAGTAGAATGATGCATTCAAATATCTATTTAAGTGGATGAATAATGTTGTATGCGTTTATTTTCTATAGTACATCGTTAAGCGATTGCATTTATGTTTTGAATTAGCATGGTCCATTGTGTAAACTTGACTATCATGTTGTGTATGTTATTTCCACATTTAGAATTGGTATCAAAAATTCTGTTTGGGTCATTTTAGCAAGTGACGTGACCCATTTGGAGACTAGATATGTTACAGAGTGATATCATAGCTTAAGTTCAACAATGGACCCGTATGGGCCAAGAACCAATGCTAATTTGGGAAAATATATTGTCATATATATATGTATGTGTGTGTGTGACGAATTTGGGGAAAATTGGTGAAAAATCAAAACTAAAATCCCCAAATTTGTGATAAATTCATGGCATAATTGCCTCACATCCATCAAGGAAAGGTTTAATGGTGTCAGTTTGTATATTTGCATAGTTATATTCGACCTACAAGGTCAAAATTAACGTTTTAATTAAGGCTAATAGAAATGGGAGAGTTTGATGAATTGATGGCCAAGATAATGTTTGATCTTGAGATTGACGACCTATATTCATTTTGATAAATTAAAAAAATTATAAGGATTTTGGAGGTGGTTAATGTTTGACGGATCAATGACCAAGATTCATTTTTGGTTGTTTCAAAAATGGATCAAATCAATAGTCTAGATTAGTTTTGGCCATTTGGGAGTTGTAGTTGATCAAAAAAATTGTAAATGTTGGAGTCTTTCGAGAGGATTTATCGATGACCAGTGGTCAGGTCGACCAATTTGGAGAATTTTGTTTTTCACCATAGAAAATTGTCGATGATAGATGGTTGGATTAGCCGATTTGGAGAAATGTTTTTTTCTCCAATGAAAGTTGTCGACAGCCGATGGTCAGGTCAATCTATTTAGCAAAGATTTTTTATCGAGCAATCGAAAGTGTTGATGGCTGATGGGACTATGGTCATGGGTCAATCGAATTGGTGAAGTGTCAGTTCGTCAAAGAGAAATGGTTGATGGCCGATGAAGGGAATAGGGTGACAAAGTGTTATGCCACGTCAACATCCATGTGTCATTTCACATCAGTGTCTATGTGTCATGCCACATCATCCGGGGTGCCATGTTAGATTCTATGTGTCATTTCATGTTAGCATCCACATGTCATACCATGCCAATGAACAAGAAGGGCCAATGGTCGATGGTTGGGCCGGCTAAGTTGAGGAAGTGTTTTTCATCAGCCAAAAGGAATGACCAATGGTTGATGGGCCAAATTAATAAGTAGTTTTATCTGCCAATGAAAATCATCGAAAAACGATGGTTGATGGTTAATTCGGTCGGTTCAGAGATGTGTTGCAAGTAGTTTCCAAGAGAATTATTTGATGGTTGACGATCAATGATTGGGCATTAGGTAGACTCACAAACAAGTCTGGTTTGGTAGTGTGAATCATCAATCAACTGATTGAATATGAAAATTGGATCAATGGCTAATATTTCACCCAATTTGAGATTAACAACTCATATTTAAAGGGTTTTATAATAGTAGAATAATACATTTTGTATGAAAATTTATGAATTTTTCATATTTTTGAACGTGGTGAACTTGCGGAGAATTTTTGAGGCTCTAAATGATGTTTTTAAGATATAAAAACCCAAAAGAGAAAATAACAGAAATCAGAGAGAGCTATCCAATGAGCTACTCCATGCATAAAACAAAGCTCATATGAGAAAGTTATAGTTGAAACAGTTAAGGGAAAATTTCACCACTAGATTACTTCTAGAGAGCATAACTCCTTGCTCAGGATTCCATTTGGGGGAGTCCATTTGGGGCTTAGGAGTAGTCTATGGAAATATTATGAACCATAGAACATAGACATAGATCCATATTTAGATTTTGGGTATGTAAAAATTTGCAGAAAGAGAAATAAGACACCTCTAGCACATAGGGATAAAAGGGGAAAAATGGTCATTTTAAACCTTAGGAGGCCCATTTTAAACCTCAAATTTCCCCAATTTCTTGTTTGTTTATAATAAGAACAACATTGTCTTGTTAAGAACATAAAACTAACTAGTTCTATAACAATTGTTTAATAAGTCTATTGGTCCTGAGATTAAACTTAAGGCTCAAAGAATAATGTCAGGCATCAGGAATGTTTAAAGAGAGTATTTTAAAAGTGTTTTTTCTACCTCAGTTATATGAGAAAAATTCCTTAAATGAAATTAACAATATGCTAGCACAAAGGACGTATTTTGTGTCTAAGTCAAAATTGTAATATTGAATGATGTGGGAGAGAACTACAAAATTGTTAAACAAAGAAAGGCATCAATTGTTGAAGAGTCTCACCTTGTTGCAGCGGAAGAAAATAGATAGTGTAACCTTGAATAAAGTATAAGATACAGTAATCCACATAGCTCCCAGGTCTTGTTTTACTCAAAGTAAATGCAGAGGAAAAAATTCTTACTTAACAAATTACTGATGAAATTGTTAATAACCAAATATCAATATAGCATAGAAAAACCTCAGAATAAGTACTCAACGCCTTGAAAAAGAGAGAATTTCAAATAATAAGCCTCTTCGAGGGGGAAACCTCCTTTTACCCCACATAAATGTTCAAGTAAAAGATGATTCCAAATGAAAATGTCTCCTTGGTATATATAGGAGATTAGGAGTTATAATTACAACTAATGGAATAAAGCCGACATAAATAAAATAACATTACTAATGTAATATACCCCAATTAAGGGGTAATGATTCAATATTAGGGTTAACATGCGCCTCCCCTTGAGACAAGTGTTGTCCACAACACTTGAGTAACTCTGGATGCTTTTGTATAAAAGACTCATCTTCCTAAGTGGAATCTTCAGCCAGTAGTTTCCCCCATTTAATGAGATACTTTGAAATGGATCTATTCCTCAGTTGGCGAATTCTTGTGTCAGTGATGGCTTCAGGATCCAATATGATTTTTCCTTCCTCGTCAAGTTATGGAAATATAGTTTGAACTGGGATCTTGTCGCCTATAACCTTGTTTAAGCATGAAACATGGAAAATTGGGTGTACTCGTGAAGATGCAAGAAACTCCAATTTGTATTCCATAGTACCAATATTTTGCAACACCTTATAAGGTCCATAGTACTTTGGTGATAATTTATTATCCTTCTTGGCTTGCTTGAGGGACATCTGTTTGTATGGTTGTAGTGTTAAAAACACACAATCTCTTACTTCAAAACTTCTTTCACTTCAATGTTGATATGCCTGTTGTTTCATGTGATTATGTGCCATGGTGAGGTTGTCCTTTAAGATTTGGAGAACTTGTTGTTGATGCTCGATGTGATCTTCTACTGCTTTAACCTTAGATTTTTCTTTTAGAGAAGAAGTGATGGAAGGAGGGTGGTATCCATAGAGTGCCATAAATGGTGTCATTTTTGTTGCAGTATGAAAGGAAGTGTTATACCACCATTCTACCAAGGGTAACCATTTGAACCATTGTGTTTCTTTATCAAAGACAAAGGAACAAAGGTATCCTTCTAGACATTTGTTCACTATCTCGGTTTTTCCATCAGAATGAGGATGATAGGATGAGCTATGAGCCAATTGAGTACCCAAACAAGAAAATAATTATGTCCAAAAATGTCTAGTGAAGATGGGATCTCTGTCACTTATAATAATCTTTGGGATGCCATGTAGCTTTTGAACTATCTCCATGAATGCAGTGGAAACTGTACTATCTTTGAAGCGATGAGAGAGTGCACAAAAGTGTGCGTACTTGGTCAGTCTATCAACAATCACCATGATGACACTCTTTCCTTCAGACTTCGGTAACCCTGTGATGCAATCCATGGAAAATCCCTCCCAGCACTAACTTGGGATAGCTAATGGTTGTAAAAGACCTAGGGTCTTAATTGTTTCCACCTTATTTTGTTCACAAACCAAACATTCTTCCATAAACCTTTGAACATCAGTTTTAAGGCCATCCCAAAAAAATTCCTTCTTGACTCTATGGTAGGTTTTCAAAAATCCCGAGTGCCCTCCTATTGGAGTGGTGTGCAATTCCAATAGTATGTTTTGTTTGATTTGGGAGTTCTTACATAAATATAAGCGATCTTTGTACCATAGTGAATCATTTTTCCATGTAAATGTATCTGATGCACTGGAATCCTGCTACAACCTTTGAATGAGAGTCCACACTTTTTTCGTCATTCTTCCATTCAGCCCTTGCTTCTATTATCCAATCGGGTTGGATGATCGAGATATCATAGAGAAAGGCCTCAACATATTCATCCTTTGAGAGTGCATCTTCCACAACATTTTTCTTCCCCTTTTCATAGACGATTTCAAAATCATAACCCAATATCTTGGTTACCCATTTTTGTTGTTCTTTTGAAGATAGTCTTTGTTCTAAGAAGTATTTAAGACTAGCATGATTTGTTTTGACCTTGAAGTTCCTACATATTAGGTAAGGACACCATTTCTTCAATGCATGTAGTATTGCCATCATTTCCTTCTCATAAATGGGTTTGTGTAATTCCTTTCCCTTGAGTGGTCAACTTTCAAAAGCCAGGGGCTTTCCTTCTTGCGTTAGGACAACACCAATTCCATTTCCTAAGGCATCACATTCCACAATAAAGGTTTTTGTGAAGTCTGGATTGGCCAAGACAGGATCTTTTCACATCACCTCTTTAAGTTGTTCAAAAGATTTAGTTGCCTTTGGAGTCCATGAAAATGCATCCTTCTTAGTTAGTGTTGTTAGAGGTGTTTCTATTCTTCCATAGTCCCGAACAAAACTTGTGGTAGTAACCTGTCAAACCCAAAAATTCTTTAAGATTCTTCAATGTTTTTGGAATCAGCCAGTCCATCATGGCCTTAATATTGTTAGGGTCTACCTTGACACCTTCATGAGATACAATATGACCCAAATACTCTACCTCCTTCACTCCAAAGAAACATTTGGATGGNTTTGGCATATAGTTGTTGCTCCTTTAGTAGTTGTAGAACCTTGTCAACATGTCGCACATGATCCTCCCAAGACTTTCTATAGATTAGTATATCATCAAAAAATACTAACACAAATTTTCGAAGGAAGGGCTTGAAAATTGAATTCATAAACCCTTGGAATGTGGAAGGTTCTTTTGTAAGGCCAAAAGGCATGACCAAAAATTCATAATGGCCTTCATGAGTTCGGAATGTTGTTTTTGGCATATCTTCTTCCTTCATTCTAATCTGATGATACCCTGAACGAAGATCCAATTTTGTGAAATAGATCTCTCCATGTAGTTCATCTAACAATTCATCAATGATGGGAATGGGAAACTTATCCTTAATAGTGATCTTGTTGAGCTCTCTTTAATATGGACACATACGACATGAGCTATGTTTCTTGAATACCATTACCACTGGTGCAGAGTAAGAACTTTGGCTAGGTCTAATAATGCCAGACTCTAACATTTATTCAACCATGCACCCAATTTCATTCTTCTGGGCATAAGGGTATCTGTATGGCCTGATGTTAGGAGGAACACTCCCAGGAATTAGGTGAATTTAATGATCATGATTTCGAGTGGGTGGAAGACCTTTGGGAATATCTACAAATACTTTGGAATTCTTATCAATGATCCCTTGGAGATCTCGAGGAATACATGGCTTAGATGTTTGAACATCTAGTGAGCATAGTTGTGCAATAATTCCTTGATGCCCCTTTTTCAATAATTTTTTCATTCCATTAGAGCTTATCACCTTATCGGGTTTCCATGTGATATCTCTTAACTCAATTTCTTTTCCTTCCAATGAAAATTTCATGAAAATTTCTTGAAAATTAAAAGCCATTGTTCCTAATGATTGTAACCATTGGATTCCTAGTACAACATCAACACCACCCATGGGTATAGAAATCATTGGACTATTCATTGCATATTCCCCCATAGTAATATTGATCTTACTGCATTTTCCTGAGCAATTGATAGTTCCTCCATCTGCAATCATTACTTGAAACTCTGGTGCTGGATATACAAAGCAATTGAGAGCTTTGGCTAATTTATAGTTAATGAAATTATGAGTACTTCAAGAATCAATTAGGACTATTACCTTTTTCTTTTTGATGTATCCTTCGATCTTGAGGGTTTAAGGAGTGCTAATTCCATCCAATGCATTACACGATATCGTGGGAGTCAACTCTTCAGACGAAATTTCTTCTACTTTTTCATCTTGAGATGGTTCTTGTTCTTTTTCTTCTTCCTCTTCACAATCTATGTAGAATAATTTCTTCTCACCACACTTATTTCCCTTACTGTACTTGATGTCATAATTAAAGAATAAACCTTTTCCTTTTCTTTCCTCCAATTGTTGAGGTGTCAACCTTGTAGGTTGAGGTGTTTTAGAAGAAGGAGCATTATTCTCTCTATAGATGTTAGGATTGATCCTTCTAGTAGCCATAGCCATATTTTTACTTTCAACATTTCTTGCCACCTTAAATGCATTCTCCAATGATTTGGGTTCCCAAAGGCAAACCTCATGTTGAATGTTATCCTTTAAAGTTCCTATGAATACATCAATCAAGTGCTCATATGGAATATCTGTTACCTTTATATTCAATCTTTAGAAGTTCTCAATGTGCTCGATAACTGAACCCTTTTTCTTGAGATTTATCAATTGGCTAAAGAAGGCATTGCTCCTTGTATCCTCATAGTGTGCTATCATTTCTTCTGTGAAAATTGTCCAAGTGACGAGTGATTTGCGAGAACAAATCCATCGATACCATACAAATTGATTGGGTTCTAAATATAAAGAAGCAATTTGTACCTTTTGTGTATGTGGCACATTATGTAGATCAAAGAATTGCTCCATCTGAAGTATCCATGTGATTGGGTCCTTGCCATCAAACTTTCTTATATCGATCTTAGGAGCATGGTTGGTCTTCAACCCAAAGTTGGAGTTTCTCCATTCTTGATTCACCTTCCTTGTGTCCTCATCATAAATTTCATGGGATATATTTTCACTTTGAGGTGTCCTCTCTATTAGGAAATTTTTCAATCCTTCCATGATCTCCCCTTTTAAAGCGTCCATCTTCGTATTTATTTCCTCAAACTTGGCTTCTATTGAATCCATCATCTCTTGAAGTTCATCTTTTGTTACTATCTTCTTTTGTAAATCATTTATGTCCTTACGCATTTCTTCACCTTCATCAAGAGTCCAAGTAGGATTGTATGGAGGCTTATTTGGTGTAGAAGTTCCCTTTTTTGGTGGCATGTTGGCCAAGTATCACTTTAAACCTTGATTTTGAGGTGATTCTGCTAGACAATCTTCCTTTTATTGTATCTCCAAAATTTCGTCCCTTCTGAGTATGAACTTTTATTTTTTGTAGGTATCTGATATTTCTTCTCTTCAATTCCACAGGTTTGATAAAAATTGGATGTGACAAGTGGAATTTATGGTAACTTCCCCACAAAATGCGGATTTTTGGCATTTCCAGAAGATCTCACTTGTATAGCGTGCCCCGCACGAAATAATTGATATACAATTCTGAAACTCATAACAAAACTACTATGGGATTTTCACTATTCAATGCAGCTAGTCTCACTCAATTTGGATACTCTAGGAAGAATTTATG
This sequence comes from Picea mariana, assembly GCA_032191745.1. Lineage (NCBI taxonomy): Eukaryota > Viridiplantae > Streptophyta > Pinopsida > Pinales > Pinaceae > Picea > Picea mariana. Next base: position 28,471 of record JASDQU010102114.1, read on the forward strand.
ATTGTTTTACCAGGAACACCTACTTGAGACTAGTCAATAGGACTAGTCAGATACCCTATCTTCCACAGGGTGAATCTACAAATTTAAGATGACCCAGAATCTGAAATTGCTACCAAAAATACCTTACTAATCGGTGAGAATAGCCTCCAGATTTAAGGGTCTGAAACATTACAGAAAAAATTTATAGAGAAAATTTTGCAATGACTCAATTCAGGATGATTCCAGAACCCTATATTACAAAGGCTATATCTATGAAAGTATAAAGTCTTTGGATCTCAATTTTTAACCCAACGTACCTTGATCCATATACTAAATATCCTCCAAGCCGTTCCTTATGAATTGTTGTAGAAAAAATGTTATAGAAAAAATTCCATGGTGTCTCAGATGTAGCAGCGAAACCCCAAGACCTTGAGCTCTGATACCATATGTTAAGAACCAAATATCAATATAGCATAGAAATGTTGGAAGATTGGTTTTTGTCATTGATGTCAACCCTAGTCATGGGTTTTGGACCACAAGATTGATGAAGTTATTTGGACATGAAGGAAAATGCACATGCAGATACAACACCCATGGATGGATAGTATACATCATGTTGTTTCCGGTGGTATGTGGCATGTCATGTGGATCCTCATGGTTGAGGAGAAATGAATTTTTGAAGATGACAAAGTGAATTGTACATGTAGGCCCTGAAGATAATTAAAGAAAAGAATTACAAAATAAGAAAGTGTCAGGTCGGCCCTATTGTTAAAAGGAAGTGACATAAATGGTATAAATAAACATCATTATACAATCATTTGATATAAGTTGAATTTCAGAGGGAAGAAGAAGAAAAAGAAGGCTGGATTTCAAGGGAGGATGAAGTCTTTAGGTGATGTGTTCTAAGGTATGTTATTTTCAGGTCATCTTACCATTTTTGCTATACCTTTTTTTATAGAACGATTCAAATGGTGAAATCACTATGGTATTGAGAAGACATATCAAGGTACCTCTGTTAAAAAGTGCAGCTCTTGATTCGCTATAATTATGGAGATACACTTTGTGGAATATAGGGTTTGTGACCAGTCCTGAAACTAGTCAAAAAACAAGTGTTCTAGGTAAAACAGTCATAACTTTTTCATAAAGACTCCAAATGAAGTGGGACCACTTCCATTGGAAATATTATGGACTTTAGTGTCTTGTGTACAAGTTTCAGAATTAGATGTTAATATTGAGCGTGGGGCATGCTATAAAAGTTGGGTCTTCTGAACAGACCAGAATTGAATAAAGTTTTATTATCTCTCATATATTCTTGGGTGGAAGGAAGGGGAAAGGATAGAGAGTTCAAATCTCTCTTTATATTGGAGGATTGTATCTTCCTCTTGGAGGTTTATCCCTCCCTTTACATTTGGAAGCTGTAGCTACCTTTGGAAGTCATTACTTCCCTTGAACAAAAACTATTGATTATTTCTCATATATTGTGCATGGTGTATTGTGGTGTATTGGTGTAACTCTTATATTATTGTTCATTTCTCATTGGATATAATTGAATGGTTTAAGTATAAGTTGAAAAAGGTTTTTAAATTGTACTTGATACTGATTCACCCCCCTCTCAGTATCAACAAGAAAAACCTCAGAATAAGTACTCAACGCCTTGAAAAAGAGATAATTTCAAATAATAAGCCTCTTCAAGGGGGAAACCTCCTTTTACCCCACATAAATGTTCAAGTACAAGATGATTCCAAATGAAAATGTCTGTTTGGTATATATAGGAGACTAGGAGGTCTAATTACAACTAATGGGATAAAGACGACATAAATAAAATAAAATTACTCATTTAATATGCCCCAATTAAGGGGTAATGAGTCAATATTAGGGATTAACATAAATACTATTACAATAGTTGTTGTACTAAATTGAAATCAAACATTTAACAAGGAACACATAAAGAAATGTTGAGACATGGAAAAACAGAAGAAGCACATAACCCAAACTGAACAAAACTTGGAATCTCTATCTGCACTTGTATTAATACTCAATAAGGAGAGTTTTATCTATTACATTCAGGAAGAAGAAACCCTTAATAGATATTCAATCTATGTATTTATACAAAACTGTCACAACTCAAAACAGTTGGACTTCTCATAATTTAAAATAGGAAATATTTTAAATAAAAAAACAGAACATAAAAAATGATGAGTTTTGTTGGCAATCTCTTCGTATGCTGGCCGAAATGTTTCCTCTTTTCTCATTCCTTTAGGCCAGATATATATGTCATATGATCTTCTTGATACTTTAGCACAACGTCCTGGTCATCATAACTTTGTTTCCATTTGTCCCTTCAACTATATCCAATAATGCAATGACACTTTCTTACTTGCTTCCATATGTGCATGTTTTCCCATATTCAATACATTGGATACATTTACTCACTAATTTCACCACCAACCCTGAAGCCTCAGTTGCTTCATTCACCTCAAAAGTGTATAATGTCCTCTCTACCTGAGGCAACCTTTCTTGTATTCTTTTCTCTCCTTGAGATATGACCTATAATTGCAAGCTTGGGTTTACTATCCATTTATTTATTTGAAGGAGATCAATCTGGTTCATTTTTTGAATGGCCATCAGAGCTTCTTCTTTGATTATTCTAGAATTATACTGGTTCTTTTCTATATCAATTTGACCCAGGGCTTCAGAGATAGAATTTCCTTCAAAATCAATTAGTCCTTTGTCTAGTAATGAAAACGCTTCTAGACAGGCTTCATTTACCTCTCTGGAAAGTCTTTTTCTTTCTACTAGATTTGTTTCCTAGGCCTTTAAAGCTATATCACCTCTTATTTGTTCAGAAAGAGAAAGTCGAGGAACATCTGAGACATCATCCTTTGTTACCAATAAGACAACCTCTTGAAACTTAAATCGAGCTGAGCAAGATTCTCTTTCTTTGATGTAGATGTCTTTCAGATAAATATCTACTGCCTGGTAGCAATTCTGGATGGCATCCACCTTCATAAAAAGATCCAACTAGGCCTTTTCCATTTTTTCATTTATTTCCATTTATTGAGTCTGGAAAGACGAAATATCCACTAAGGTACCTTTGGTCAACTCCAACTTATCTTGTAATTGTTTTATTAGTTCAACATGTTGGGTGATAAGTCCTTGATTGAACTGTGAATTCCTTTGGAGGTCATCAAAGTTGGCCTAGAGTTGTTGAATTTGTTGTTTATCATTTTCTCTGATCTTCTGGAAGTCTTGACTCATTATGTTCTGTATAGTCTTCTTAGTTTTGTGTCTTTGCTTTTTAAGTTGTTCTACCAACAGGCTCTTTTGTTGCATTTGTTCATCCACATTTTCCACAGACCATTGATTAGTAGTGGCGAAAGTGCCCAATGAACCTGCAACTTCCTTTGCAAATTCTGTATCATCTCGGTTATGTCCATCGTACACCATTCTTTTCCTTTTGACTATCACTCCATATTTCTTATGTGTTTCTCGTTTGACGATGGCCCTCCTTTTCTTACTAAATAAAAAGTCCGAAGGAGGCATCTCTTCGGGCGAAATTGGGGTAAGATCACCTATAAAAATGACTTTGGAGCTAGGATTTCCAAAACTTGACTGCAACGGTGTCAATGAAGTAATAGGGGTACTTTTCTCTGTGGACGGTTGTTGCTAACCAGTATGGGCCACAGATGTGGCTGGTGTAGAAGGAGATGTATCCTTCCCTTGCTTTAGGAAATCTTCGAGATGAGCCTTTGCTTGAGGGCCTAATGGACTTGATAATGAAGCTTTCAATTCCTGCATTAAAAATTCGGTGTTCTTTGAGTTTTCCTTAGTATCTTGTTTTCCATAGCTCCCTGTCTCAATGCCCGGAGGTATAGTTTCCTATGTAGACGAAGTGGCTACCAACTCTCCCTGTAGTACTTTCAAAAATTTGTTTTGTCCGTGCCTTCAAAAACTGAAGAAATCGGCCTGTTGACATGGGGACAAGGTTTGAAATCTATTTAGTACTTTCTCATAAGACCTGACTCCCCTGAATATTTCATCATGTGGGGAATTTTCATGCACATATCTCTTCAGGTTGTATTGGGCCGGGTGGTTTTCCATGATTTTCTATGGGTCGTTCCTTTTAAGCTCGATGTCAACTAACTTGACATCCTCCAGAGTTGCATCCTTCACTTTGGAGTGACCGAAGTCTAATAATGAAAACATACCAACCTGGAGAGGGAAGGTAGGCCATACCTTTTTTGGGGATGCTTTCAGCTCCTTGTTGATTCCCCCTGTCGTTGTTTGATAACATACTTCTCGGCATACTATCCGGTCTGGTAAAAATCTCAGGAGAGCATGGGGAGGGACCAAGCATCCGAAAACCCTGATGTAAGAGAAGTTTTCGTCGACGAACCAATCTATTATTTTTCCCATATTTCTCATGATTCTGTCTAAAATTCGAGGGGGGTGGGCAACCATATAAACCTATATGAATGAGAACCACTGCATGGTGGCAGATTTTGTAGAATAAATCTTCAGCCTTGTCTTCCCATAGCTTGGATTGATAGAAGTGAATAGGTTCAGTGTTGGTCAGGGTCCAGATCCAGTTCATCAGTGGAAAAGGGGTTATAAAGAAAATAGAATACATGATATATGCAGAAATATAGAAAGGGGTGGGTTGCCCCTTTGAATTCACCAATTTGTATTCTGTGATTTCTTTAGCCAAGTTGTTAGATAATATTTTGGCCCAATTAAAAGAGAATCCCTCGGCCACCTCATGCATAATTGACACCCATGCCACTGGGAAATGGGTAGGACTCTTGTTCTCGAATAGTCTACAGAGCATCATAGCTACATAAATCATATGAGTATCCAATGACGTTGTGGCATACATTCCATGAGTGTCGTCCTTGAATTTCAAGGGGTTTCCCCACCAGGACATGATTATATCAGGATAGGTTTTGTCATATCCTATGCACTCCTGTTGCTCAAACTCCAACATGAATGCAACATTGTAATTATATTTAAAATTGGTATATAGCTTATACATTACTTGTATGTGTTCTGGTCAGAAAGACCCAACAACAACCTTTTGAGAGTTGAAAATGCTCATGGTTTGGATGTTGATGTTTTCTATGGCCCAACTTATCATGTCATTATACGACATAAGCCTCGTCCATGAAGCTATCTTGTGAAGCTCAGACTGGGCCATAATTCTAATTTTAACTCCATGAGTCTTGTCCACTTAATTGCTGGAATATTCTGGGCAATTTATAACCCCATGTTCCAAAATCTTGAACACCTGTGTCCAAGACTTAACCGAGTCTATAGCTCACATAGTAGTGTCTGAAAGAACGTCTGCATTCAGATTTGAACCTTCACCAATTGCATCAGTCTTCTTCATCATCTTCTGCGGTGCCATGATATCGAAAATACAACAAGGATACATGTTGTAGAAGAAATTGCGTGAGCTTCTTACTCGGATAAAACTTACTACTTTGCATAAGATGAAAATGAAATTCAAAATCAAGCATTTTTATTCACATCAGGTGCATTGATTCGAGTATACCTTTATTGACAAAAAAATTATTGACCTTAATGGGAAACTATACCTAGCTATCTGCAATCTATGCTAAAAATCATTACCGTTGATTTTTGATAAATGCTATTAATATCGATGGTTCGTGTGCAGGAGTTTTGCATGAACCAGAGTTGAAATTTCTTGAATCATGAACCTGCGAAAGATTAATTACGAGATAATCTCTTTTTTAAATATTAATTAATCATTTTTAACCTCAAGTGACTCGGATATTCGGATGTTAGGATTTTTAAATGTAGCTCGAGAAGAAATTCCCGAAACCTGAAGCTACAAAAAGATTAATTATTCGATAATCGCTTTTAAGCTTTAATTAATCGCATTTTAGTTCAATTTCTTCGGGAATTCGGACTTTAGATATTTTAGGATATTATGAAGGGTAAATGTTTGAACTCTGAAGTGCGAAGTCATTAACTATCATTTGAACAATATTAACTTAATTAATTAAGATTTAATACTTCAACATTTTATTGCTTCGTGGATTTGCGAATTAGCTCTTTGTTATATTTCCTAAGAGACACCTCCCGTAGTGAAATGTCAGAGATGATGTCATTCTTGATGACATGTCAAGATCAGGGGGTGCCAGGTGTTTCTTAGAATCGTATTAATATTCAAACGAAAATATCAGAAAAGAGTGCCACGTGTCAACCTAGAGGAGACTTTAAAAGACACACTTGTACTATGACTCGTGTCCTTTAAAGGTTTATGAAAAGTGAGGAATAAACACTTTCATGTTTCGGGTCCTTTATCATTAAGACTTCTCAAAACGTCTGAAGCGCGAAGCTCTGGAGTGACCTTTAGTGATTTGACTCTTTAAAAATCAAATGTCTCCAAAACATTGGGAAAAATAAGATCGTTTGATCAAACAGGGAAACGTTATCAACGACGGATATGATGTGTGCTTTATTACCAATTAACCATAAATGAATTTGATTAAAATTTCGAAAGTTAATTTTTGAGTTACCACTTTGGGAAATATTATATTTTCATGAAGTGGAAAATATAAAGCTCAAAGTTTAGGATTATATATGTTCCAACATAGGCTCCATATGTGGATCACGTCTCCCTATGAGGTGTGGAAGAACAATAGACCAAGTGTCTTTATTGGGTTAATGGAGTCATTATTGCATTTCTGGGAAACACCTTTTGGAAAAAATCATACAGAG
>JASDQU010102114.1:35213-58115 GCA_032191745.1 Picea mariana
AAGTGGAAAATATAAAGCTCAAAGTTTAGGATTATATATGTTCCAACATAGGCTCCATATGTGGATCACGTCTCCCTATGAGGTGTGGAAGAACAATAGACCAAGTGTCTTTATTGGGTTAATGGAGTCATTATTGCATTTCTGGGAAACACCTTTTGGAAAAAATCATACAGAGAAAAATTGAAATTCAACTGAATCTCAGAAAACCTTCAAAACACATTTAATTATTGATCTCAAGTTAGGCTATTAATAGTTTCCTTTTCCTGAAACTGAGTTTGGATTTGGTTAAGATAATCAAAACAACTTTAACTAGTGTATCAGACTTTGGTTCATTTCATTCGCATCAAGGCTAAGTTATCTTTTATAATTTATTTAGGGAATCCCTTGTCAGTTTAGAATGTAAATATTACCAGAAAGAGAACTCTATACTAGAGTATGTTTATACATGTATGACAAACTTACATAAATCATAGATATTTCTTCACTGCGAGCGAGCTTATTCAGTACCCCGGTGAAGTTATCTACGTCTCCCATTGAATTTCCTTTCACAACTTCAATTAGCATTTTTGCATTTTATTGAGATGAGGGAAATCATTAAATGAATTTCATTTCATCATCTCTTTTGGAAAAAATGGGGGCAATCGATTTATGAATTTACTTTCACCATTTGTCTTGGACTAGATGGGGGCAATCATTTTATGAATTTCCTTTCACCGTCTGTCTTATATTTCTTTATAATTTTGAAGTGGGGGAAATCAATTTGTATGTATCATACACAGGATGATATCTTCTTAAGATTTGACAATGAAGGTTTGTCAACAATTTTTTATTGTACTCTAACCTAAATCTCTCCCAATCTTCAATACATCTTCTCCTATAGGGAAGATCTTATGGGGAATTTTTATTTTCCAGGGATTGGCCCTGAGAAAACTAATTAGTTAAAATATGTTAGAATAGATAAAGTTATCAGGATTATCCTAGACATACTTTCTTTCAGTTAAAATCAAAGGAACATAAATATTTTTGCCTAATCTTGTTTTGAGGATATGTTTTATGTTTTTAGAGTCAAGGTGAAATTATTTCTTTCTATGAATACTTAAGGCCAGGTATTGAAAACCATAATAGAGTAACAACTCGAAGATAGGGAAAATGAAATAGAATGAGGACTCAGAGGGTCTGACGTAACATAATCTCATTTCCACACAAGTTCACTTTTTGATTATCAAGCTTCTCTTTTTTAGGCCCTTTTTTATTCTTATTTTATTTTCTTTTTATTTCATTTTTGTTTTATTTCCATTTGATTTGGATAAGGCTTCAGAATTAATATGCAAATTTATACTTTTTTTATCTTTGATCAGATGACTATATTTACAGGAGTAGAACCTCATTTATGTCGATAAGATTTCTTTATAATCTTAGCTTGAACAATAAGTATAGAAATTCATACCTCATATTTGATTTATATTTGCAATCAAACCAATTATTAATTTATCACTTGTTTAAGAGAAAACAAATGTTTTGAAAGATGAGCATTGGATTTTGGTACCTCCTCATTTCTCATTTGATAGTAATTATTTTGCATGGGATCAAGATAAATAAAATCAGAGAATTCCACGGAATAGAAATGATATGTAGCACAGATATTTTATATTTTTCTTTTGTGATATCGAATAAGACTAGGTTTATTTACAACTAAAAAGTAAAATTTAGATAATTTACGAAAGAAAACGAAATTTCAAATTGAAATAAGAAACCGAAACCAGTATATACAATGGTAATGTGAAACATGATTATTGCATAAAATGTTTTAGATAACACCCGTTGAAAAGGCCGTCAAAATTGTTTTCGTCGATATTTTCCACTAGGAAGGAATTCTTTCCCTCTGTAGCTGCAATCCTAAATGGTTTGAACCATAGATGATCGAACTTGTCATGTTTTCTTGCATCTTCTTTTCTAGCATCCCATTTTAAAACTAGATCACCAGGAAGAAACTCCCTATCTTTCTCTTTTTTATTGAAAATGGATTTCATATTATCTTGGTATTTTTGAAGTCTGTCATCTACTTTAGCCCTGTTTTGTTGGACTTCAATTATCTGTTTTATTCTCCTTGTAACATCATTTGGCTCCCCCTTTGCATCTTGCCACAACTTCATCAAACGAAGAGTGATATTGATAGGAAGGACAACGACAGTACCATAAATCATTTGGAAAGGGGACATACCTATTTATTTCTTGGTGCCAATTTGGTTTGCCCATAAGGCCTACTTTAGGTGAATGTGTGGGGCCTTCTTATTTTTCTTCAACACTTTTTTTATTATATTTATCAGGCTCTTGTTGGATGATTTGACCGATCCATTTCCCTGAGGATAATAGACTGTAGAATTTTCTATCACAATGTTATATTTTTGACAAAAAAATACCATTTCCATAGATTTGAAAGCTTGGGCGTTGTTTGTGACTATTTTTCTAGGGCAACCAAATCTCGATAGGATGCTCTCTTCCAAGAATTTTATTCCTACTGAATCAGTAGCATTCTGAGTTGGAATAGCCTCTACCCATTTTGTGAAGTAATTGATAGCGATTAAAATCCATTTATGTTGGGCACTTGACTGTGGGTGGATTTCTCCGATGAAGTCCAGACCCCATTGTTGAAAAGGATCTTATGCTTTGACTAGAATTAAAGGTAGTGATGGGATATTTTTCTTACCAGAGAATAGTTGGCAAGGGTTGCAGGCTCTGACCTTGGCATTCACATCAGTAAATAACTTTGGCCAATAATATCTGGCTCTTAAAATCTTGTAGGTTGTTTCCCTCAAGGCATGATTTCCTCCACACACTCATTTGTGAAATTCATTTATGACATTCTTTGTTTCAGGTTTTGTTAAGCAACATAACAAGAAAACTAGAGGATCCTTTGAGTACAGTTGGCCTTTAATGATACAATACTTAACTGTGTGTAGCTTCAATGTTCTCGCTTTGGATGGAGTCATTTCACTTAGGCACTAAAAGGTAAGGAGGTATGAAAAAATATCGCGATACCAGTCAGAGGAAGAAAATTTAACTTTGTTCTGTACTGTAGGGGTTTGATCATAAATTTGCTCTATATCTGGGATATATCCATGTGATTCCAAGTGATTTATCTCGAGTACCTTGAAATTTTATTCTTCTAACAATTTCTCCAGGCCCTGAAATTTGACTATCTTGGTAAATTTTAGCTAACCACCGACCTCTCCTACCATCACTGTCCAGTTGTACCAAGATATCTTTGACAGAGCTTGTTGGAACATAAGCGATTATTTTGGAATGCAGTACATATTTCTTGAAATATTTGAGAGCTTTCACCATTGCATAAGCTTGTTTTTCCAGTATATTATATTTTAATTCGACGTCCCTGAGACTTTTACTGAAAAAGGATATCGACTACTCAAAACCTTGTTCGTTCTTTTGTAGGAGTACCACTGCGATAGTATGTTCAGATGCGAAAGAAAAGATCAATAATTCCTTAGTATAGTCTGTGTTAAGCCATAATATTGGCTCATTACCCCTTAATTGGGGAATATTACATTAGTAATGTTATTTTATTTATGTTGACTTTATTCCATTAGTTGTAATTATACCTCCTAGTCTCCTATATATACCAAGGATACATTTTCATTTGGAATCATCTTGTACTTGAACATTTATGTGGGGTAAAAAGACGTTGCCCCATCGAATAAGATTATTATCTGAAATTATCTCTTCTTCAAGGCGTTGAGTACTTATTCTGAGGTTTTTCTATGCTATATTGATATTTAGTTCATAATATATGGTATCAGAGGTCAAGGTCTTGAGGTTTCATTGCTACATCTAAGACACCTTGGAATTTTTGCTATAAATATTTTTCTATAACATTTCAGAAGGAATGGCTTGGATGATATTTAGTATATGGATCAAGGTACATTAGGTTACAATTTCATATCCCGAGGCCTTATACTTTCGAAGATATAGCCTGTGCAAGATATGGTTATGGAATCATCCTGAACTGAGTCATTGCGGAATTTTCGCTATAAAACATTTCTGTAATGTTTCAGACCCTAAAATCTGGAGGCTATTCAAATAAATTAGTAAGGTATATGTGGTAAACATTTCAATTTCCAGGTCATCTTACATTTGTATATACACCCTGTGGAAGATAGGGTGTATATACACCCTGTGGAAGATAGGGTGTATATACACCCTGTGGAAGATGTTTCCTTCTCTTTATGGAAATAACCAACTAGGGTCAGTTTCCCTCTTATATTATAACAGTTGGCAAGAAAACCTTCTTGCCTCAACTTCTATAGGACTTTACCCATATCACCTTTCCTATAGTCATGAGGAGTTATATACTCAGAGTTTAATATAAAGCAGTAATTATACTGCCAAGGATCCTACCTAATCCTATCAGATTCCTTTAAGACCACAAAGGTATTAACCATTATATAATCATCCATCATCAGTGCCTGAGATTCCAACTACCCATTCTTAGAGGCAATGTTATGAACACCAGGTCATCCGTCCTTCGGGCTTCAGCTAGCCTTGAAAAAACCCTTCCACCTTCAACTATCCACATTAAAATCTTATTATTAATGTTAATTAGCATATCCCTACTCTGGTAAGAGTAGTTATCACTTTGACCAAGGGTTAAAGAAATTCTTCTACTTAAATTGAACAAGAATTCCCAAAATCACAAGTTGAATCTACAATCCTTCTCCTCAAGGAGTAAATGCAAATAACAATAACTCTTTATGCGACTTGTGCATGCACCCAAGTAGGCGAAGTGTTGTAACCATTCTCTGATACCAATTTGTAACACACGCACGATGGGGCATAAAAATTTTGTTCTCCTTGAGAGAACAATACCCTCATTAAAGGGTCTCTATTTCATTCTTCTCTTCCAGGGATTTCTAGTCGTGGCCTCCATGCCCCGAACTGAGATTAGAACTAGAAAATATCCCCTTGTAAGTCCTTCGAGTTATTCCATTCCCCTTATACATTCATATGATCGTGAGTTGTGACCAGTTTCCAAAACAACAGGCGCTAAGACAACCCCGCACGAATTCCCCCGGAATGGCAATTCTCCGAAGTTCACAATCCGATGCCACGTGTTCTTGGGGATTCCGACGGTCCTGATTCACTTCGGGACTTCAGAATTTGAAAGTTTCAAACATTCCTATGCCCTTTTCCTCTGAATTATTTTGTACCTGGAGTTGTTGATCGAGTGCCACACTTCCCTTTGCAATCAACGATTTTGATCCACTTCAGAACTCCGGCCTTCGGGAATCTCAACTCTCAACTTCTCCACGCTCACTTGCTCCCTGATAATTTCACCCAGATTCCACGATCTATTGATATGTGTCCTCCTACAGATTGACAGCCCCGAGCTACTTTGGTTATTCGAGCTTTGGGAGTTTCAAACTCCTACGCACTCATTCCTCCCTTACGATGAACTTTCTCAATTCGCCAAACTCGCGAAGTCCTAAGGACTCAAGAGGTTTACTCCCGCGCTCCTTCTCATATCCAATGGTCACAAAGGACCTTTTCTCTTCTCAAATAGATATCATTCGTTCATCTTCCAAACAAAGGAACCTTCCCTTTTGATACTTAAATCTCGCTATCCTTCCTAAGCTTCGTCGGTTATGAATGACTTAAGAGCTTTGCGCTCTTTCTCCTGGACTTGACTCTTAGAAGAGTCTTTCGCGCACCCCTTGCGCTCATTCATCAAGTCTAGGACTTAAGTTGGTCTCGGTCTCTACTTGCCTCATAGAGAGCCTATGCATATCTACACTACCTCTCCTAATATTAACAGACTTCGTCCTCTAAGGGACTCAAAATAATTAGGAAGGTTGACATGCGTACATGAAACTGTGTCCACGGTCGATGAACACACAGTTCGTGACTCTGGGTTATGCCACCATAAGACACAAACATTTAATAGTATATAAAATTTCCTATCTATATGATTTCCTACTTGCCTAATTACACAATTAGGTAGATACAAAAGAAGAAATTGAGTATGAATCATTAAGCAATCATAACCATCTCTAGGTCATTCAAAGAATATCTAACTTTAACTCACAATACTACTTAAACACACCAGGTATGCGATTACTTATGTATTATAGGTTGTCGCCAACTAACTGACTGTGGGTGTTCCTCCTTCCACCCTACCATAGGCTTAGAGGTATTCATTCTTAGCACTTTGGCCACCCCCGTGCCAAGCCATGATATCACCAGGGAACTCTCTCAGTTCTCAAAGATCCTTTCTTTGTTCCAGCTTATCCTCGAGTTCTGTTCTCTTTGAACTTTTAGGGATTTCTCTCTCTTTGTTATGGCTTCGGTGAGGTTTATCATATGCTCACCCAGTATCAAATAAGAAGCCTTCTGTTTTTCCTCTCGTTGTAGAGCTCTGCGCCACTCCCTTACAAGATTTCACTCTCCTTTTCTTTCCTCTCTAGTTGTTTGTGTGTATCTATCTTACCTTCCTTCCTTTGGAAGGTTCCTGCCCCATCATGTTCCTTTTGTCAAAAGGAAGATTGGGTCTGTAGGTATCTATGGTACTTCGATCTTACATTCTGCAGCTAGCCCATCCTCCCATTCATGGGGGTAGTTGATAATTCAACCACTGGTATTTTCTTCCTTAACTGATTTCTCTCCTTGGGATCCGAAGGAGGTTTATCGTCCTCATCAAGGGAAATTTGGGGTTATTTGATATAATGAACCCTCTCGTATAGTTTTCACATTCTTCCTCTAGTGATATCATGGCCAGTACTTTCAGGGCTTCACCCCCACAGTCAGTTATTGGAAACTCAAACAATAATACATTTACATTGTCCACATGCCTTAGTATGGTAATTCCTATTTTATGATTAATTACAAACTAGGGGAAATAGGGTGTTACAATTCCCTCCCTCTTAAAGGAACACTATCCTCGGTGTTCTTCCTCAAAAATACCTGTCATGCCTTTCTCATTCAATTGTTTTAGAAATATTGATCTTTCTCTCTCGGTTAGGTCCTTTTTTAGACTCTTAATATTTGTCACCCACTTTCAATAATTCTTGGACAATAAAGAACGCTAATCATAGTCTTATGCAAAAACATTGCATAAACATTTCTAGGAAAAAAATTCATAATCTTAGCACAATAATTATCTGCACAGTTTGTGGATTTGTATCCACGTGGTTGTTTTGTTATCCAGGCTCATTGTTTTTTCTTGACATACCCATTGGGTGCATGATCCCAATCAGTAGTTTAAAATAACTATCAATGCTTCATCTTCCTTGTGGTCACTCACCCTCCCAGACCAGGCTCTGGCATCCCCTTCTCTACTATACAGTCCCGCAGGTGATCCATCTTTCCTTGCCAAGGTTTTCTCGCACAGGAAGAACTGCCCATCGTGTGCATGATCCCAATATTTTAAAAGAACTATTAATGTCTCCTCTTCCTTGTGGTCACTCACCCTCTAGGCCCAGGCTCAGGCATCCCCTTCACTGCTATACAGTCCCTCGGGTGATCCATCTTTCCCTCCCAATGTTTTCTCGCACAAGAATAATTTCAGAGACTCTATCGAGTCTTACAGTCGAGGCGTCTCTCAGACTCGCTCTGTCGAGGCGTCCCTATGGCTTGTTTTACCTCAGCACAATATATTTCAGGTGATCAATGTGGATTATCACAAGGTTTTCATGGCTCAGTAGTAGCCATTTTTCATGCTTTTCAGCTTGGCATCCTTTCATCTCAATGAAAGTTAAAGAAGAAGGTTACTCTCCTTCTGGCACATAAATACATAGGGACAAAGGCTACTCTCCTTCTCCTGAATTAGTCATATATAGGGATGAAGGTTACTCTCCTTCACCCGAGTCAGTCTCCATTTCCTACGATATGAACATACCCTTTTTCATAGTTCTTCCCGAACCCGATATCTCAGTCTCTCGTCTCTGCACCCTTCGCAGATTCTTTCCTTTCACCTATATCATAGGCATACGAAAATTCATGAGACATCATCATAAATTTTAAATTTAGAATTTCCTTTTAAATTTGTCACCTACAAATTTCCAATTCCACATTTTTTTTCATATTTGTTCCCCACAGGAATCAGATTCCTAATTATGGGACTTTCCTTCCCATAATAGTTTAGCTTAGCAAGAAATTGGCCTTCCTTATGGACTTACAACACTACCATATCCAAGACCCCTTTGCTTCCTGCACTTTCAACTTCAATCAGCAAAACAAATTGTTAGCTTTTCCATGCACATACATTTTTATTGCACCTTTACAACGTTGTCACAAACAATTTCAGAATTGTGCATACTAACAATCAAATTCACTTTCTCAAAAAGGAAATACCATTCCTTGCAGTTTGTCTCAGTAGGAAATCGGTCTTCCTTATGGGCTTACAACACTGCCATATCCAAGACCCTTTTCTCCCTGCAATTCATTCTTTACACAACCAAACAAACTGTTAGTCTCTCATGCATCCATGTGTATATATATATATATATATATATATATATATATTCAAAACCATGCATACTAACAATTTATCTTATCTATGTAAATATAAAAAGGAAATCCCATTCCTTGACTATGCCTCATCTCAACATACCAAAACTTTCAAAACGTAATTCAACATTTAAAAGGATTTACAAATGTGTCAGTATTCACGGCCACATTCATACCCGATGCACTCTTTTCATTTTTTTCAAGTTCGTCACACTTTATGACTAGTTCTTGGCTTATTCATTTAACCAAACTTTTCCTCATGTGGCTTATTCATTTTCATTCACTCTTAAAACAAGACCATTCTTCCTGCTATAGGTTGATCATGTTCCCAAATCAGTACACATGAAACTAAAAATTTTCACATGAATGCCTTTAAGAATTCTTCCTTCATTAATAACCAGGGTGCCAACACTCATGGCCACCCAAGAAATTCTCTTAGTAAATTTTTTTGACCTTTTGAGTCAACAAAGATCATATGGTTCAAATGTTTCTACATCATAATTTTAGTCTTCACTACGAGAGGTTCACACCTCCGACATTCAGGTTCTTCTTCCTGAATCATACCCTACTTGGGTATCCATGGCATACCACTGCCCTTTCAAATTTCATGCATAACATGAGACAATAAAATATTTCGGAATGGATTCTCACCTGAATCCTTTAATACCCTGAGCCACATAAGAATGAATATTTTTATACCTGTTCTTGGCTGCTAGCACCCTCTTTCTGATTTTTAACTCATCAACAGTGCTTTATGGGGACTTTTACAGCCCTGTCAACAATCTTTCAACCATACCTTTCTCCTATTCATCCTCTGCTTGAGGTTGCCCATCATTGACAACTGTCTTCCTCAATAGCTCCAATTTCTTTCTATACATAGAATGCATCATCATAGTCACAATTACATTAGTTGTAATATTAAAGCAAATGCATGTATCATAACATTCGAATTCATAAAATACTTTCAAAATGTCCTAGCATATCTTCATGCACTTCATCACAATATCCTCAAATGTTTCCACAAGTGCAACACAAACATATTTTGATTGTATATTCAGCAATACAATACTTATTACTATGGTTTCAAAACATTTACTTTTATTAGTAAATCATCTTTCTCGTCCAAGAGAAAACATAATACTCAGCAAGGAAGAATTGAGGATTCTCCCCTTCTTCCAACTCTTTCTACACCGCTTAGGACTTTTCATCCCAATCGAGTTATCTCTTAGGCCTCACTTCCTTTTCTTAATCATGGCTTGAATCAAGCCTAATCAGTTA
The DNA here is from genome assembly GCA_032191745.1 of Picea mariana. NCBI lineage: Eukaryota > Viridiplantae > Streptophyta > Pinopsida > Pinales > Pinaceae > Picea > Picea mariana. The sequence continues at coordinate 45,009 of JASDQU010102114.1, forward strand.
AATGTACTCATTTATTCATTTAATCATACTGATATGGTTTACTTTCCTTTTATCAACTATACTGGTTTCCTCAACTGCTCTTTTAATCCTATGACTCTGTTAAACAATTTAGGGTTCTTAGGGTGAGGAAAGTGTTCCTCCTTTTATCCCCCTTTAATTATGCAATATACTTTTTATTGTGATCTTTCTGCTCTTTTCCGGAGCAGCCCTGGGTTAGGATCATCCTAACTCTTAGGATACATCAACATGATTTAATAGAAAAATATTTTTCCCATAATGAATCATGAACCTATGCATCCTGCACATTACCATTCGATTATCAGAATGGTCAATATTCATTTATTAGTCTTCTATTAATTACATGATGTTTTTCAAAATGTAATCTAGGATTCTGGTGTATATATATATATATATATATATATATATATATGTATATATGTATATTTATAAGCTTCTGGCTCACTTCTTAATTCTCAATAATCATTAAGGTTGTGACCTTGTTTTCCTGATAGAGTCTTCACACAGTTCCTCCACAAGGAACTACTTCAGCATGCAACTTCCTTATTGCATATCCATCACTATCTGCGATGGCCTCAAGATTGAATTAGCTTCATCTTGTTAATAAGAATTCTTTAAGGGACATAGACATACATTTTTGACATGAATTCTAGATTATGCATCCACACATATTCTAGTTTTTGATAACTTACATCCATGATGTACTTATCTATACTCATAATCATAAGCATGTGTGCAGTTTCCATAGGTATATTTCATAGCCTACATACATCTCTACTTTAAAATAATTCAACTCATGATTATTTACAATCATTCTCATGTGATCCTCAAAGGAATAATCATTTGCCTCTTATCATGACAAGAGAGCATCCGTGCTCGTTTACTCTTTCATTTATTTGTATTGGATTTTCCTGGGGAGATGGAGCACATTCCCCTTAAGCTATCATTCAAAACATAACTTTCATGACTCTTCAGAATGGAGTCAATCATGCATCCATGGTATTCATTCAATCTTGGCAAGTGTTATGCTTGCCTCACATTAAACTCATCAGGGAAACCATATTGGGATTTTAGTATACTTATACTCTTACATCAAAGATGTGCATCACTTTCACATTTAATATCATTCATACCTAGCTGGTATTAATATTAGGCTTTGTATCAAGAAGATTCACAATGCATTAAATCCATGAACTCAAGCATACACACACAACTAAGTATTCAATATACTAGCTTAGTTTTATCATTAGTGTTATTTTAGTTAGATATTACAGTTTCTTACATGACTAATCTCACAGTTATAACTCATACTGATGTTTCCTTCTCTTTATGGCAATAACGAAACAGTGTCACTTTGCCTTTTATATTATAATAGCTGGCAAGAAAACCTTCTTGCCTCAAATTCTATAGGACTTTACCCATCTCACCTTTCCTCTAGTCATGAGGAGTTATATACTCCAAGTTTAATATAAAGCAGTAATTATACTACCAAGGATCCTACCTGATCCTATCAGATTCCTTTAAGCCCACAAAGGTATTAACCATTATATAATCATCCATCATCAATGCCTGAGGTTCCAACTGCCCATGCTTAGAGGCAGTGTTATGAACACCAGATCATCTATCCTTCAGGCTTCAACTACCCTTGACAAAACCCTGCCACCTTCAGATATCCACATTTAAATATTATTATTAATGTTAATTATCATATCCCTACTTCCGTAAGAGTAGTTATCACTTTGACCAAGGGTTAAAGAAATTCTTCTGTTGAAATTCAACATGAATTCCCAAAATCACAAGTTCAATCTGCAATCCTTCTCCTCAAGGAGTAAATGCAGATAACAATACCTCTTTATGTGAATCATGCATGCACCGAAGCAGGTCAAGTGTTGTAAACATGCTCTGATACCAATCTGTAACACACCCACGATGGGGCATAAAAGTTTCGTTCTCCTTGAGAGAACAATACCCTCATTAAGGGGTCTCTATTTCATTCTTCTCTTCCATGGATTTCCAGTCGTGGCCTCCATGCCCCGAACTAAGCTCAAAACTTGAAAATATCCCCTTCTAAGTCCTTCAGGTTCTTCCATTCCCCTTATACTTGCATATGATCATGAGATGTGACCAGACACCAAAACAACAGACGCTAAGACAACCCCGCACGAATTTCCCCCGAATGGCAATTCTCTAAAGTTCACAATTTGACGCCACGTGTCCTTGGGGATTCCGACGGTCCTGATTCACTTCGGGACTTTGGAATTTAGAAGTTTCAAACATTCCTATGCCCTTTTTCTCTGAAGTACGTTGTACCTGGAGTTATATATTGAGCACCACACGTCCATTCACAATCAACGGTTGTTATCCACTTTGGGACTCTGGCCTTTAGGAATCTCAAATCTCAACTTCTCCACGCTCACTTGCTCCAAGAGAATTTCACCTGGATTCCATGATCTATTGACGGGTGTCCTCCCCACAGATCAATGGCCCCCAGCTACTTCAGCTATTCAGGCTTCGGGAGTTTCAAACTCCTATGCACTCGTTCCTCCCGGAGTGCTTTCACCCGAATACAACAAATTTGCACCACGCATCCCTCTGGATCTGACGGTCCAGGTTCACTTCAGGACTTCGACGTTCGGGTGATCTGAATGCTCCAACGATCTTTCCTCCCGGTGTACATTATTCCAGAATCAAATATCATGCGCCATGCATCCTTCCCGATCAACAGTCAAGATTTACTTTGGAATTTTGACTTTCGAGAGTTTCTACCTTTCCAAACTCACTTTATCCGGAAAAAATTTCACCTAGAGTTAATGATCTATCGACACGTGTCTCCCACGAATCGATGGCTACAGATCACTTCGGGGCTTCACGCTTCAGGAGTTTTAAGGTACTCACCAACGCAAACCTTCAGAGTGCAATCCTCACAGAGTGCCAGATCTCTAGATATGCATCCCCTACTATCAATGGTCAAGATAAACTCTGACACTTCGACCTTCAAGAGTTCTTGCCTCTTGCCACAAGCTTTCCTATGGAGTAACTTTTCTTTGAATTGGTATATATTCTGACACCTGTCCTCAGAGATCGACGTCTGAGGTGAACTCTGGCCTCCGGGCCTTTGGGAGGTTGACTCACTCCTCGACTGAAATCTCTCGGAGTTGGTCAATGTCAGGCTAAATAACTCATAGATATGATGGTTGGGATGGCTCTCGGGCATCCTCAGATCTAAGGCCCAAATTAACTTCTGTACTTTGGGACTTCGAGGATTTTACCTCCCTTACAACGAACTTGCTCAATTCGCCAAACTCACGACGTACAAAGGACTCAAGGGGTTTACTCCCACGCTCCTTCCCATATCCAATGGTCACAACAGACCTTGTCTCTTCCCGAACAGATCTCGTTCGTTCATCTTCCAAACAAAGGAACCTTCCCTTTCGATACTTAAATCTCTCTATCCTTCTTGATATTCTTCAGTTATGAAGGACTTAAGATCTTTGTGCTCTTTCTCATGGACTTGACTCTTAGAAGAGTCTTTCGCGCACCCCTTGCGCTCATTCATCAACTATAGGACTTAAGTGGGTCTAGGTCTTTGCTGGCCTCACAGGGAGCCTATGCATATCTTCACTACCTCTCCTGATATTAACAGACTTCATCCTCCAAGGGAATCAAAATGATTAGGAAGGTTGACATGCATACATGAAACTGTGTCCACGGTCGATGAACACTCAGTTTTTTACTCTGGCTTATGCCACCACGTGACACAAGCATTTAAGAGTATATAACATGTCCTATCCATATGATTTACTAATTTCCTAATTACACAATCAGGTAGATACAAAAGAAGGAATATAGTATGAATCGTTAAGCAATAATAACCGTCTCTAGGTCATTCACAACATATCTAACTTTAAGTCACAATACTACTTAAACACTCCAGATATGTGATTACTAATCTATTACAGGTTTCTACCAACTAACTGACTATGGGTGTTTGTCCTTCCACCCTACCATATGCTCAGAGGCATTCATTCTTAGAACTCTGGCCACCCCTGTGCCAAGCCATGATATCACCAAGGAACTCTCGCAGTTCTCAAATATCCTTTCTTTGTTCCAGCTTCTTCTCGGGTTCTATTCTCTGCGAACTTTTAGAGATTTATCTCTCTCTGTTATGGCCTTGATGAGGTTTATTAGATGCTCGCCCAGCATCAAAATCACATCCTTTTGTTTTTCCTCTCTCTGGAGAGCTCCACGCCACTCCCTTACAATCTTCCGCTCTCCTTTTTCTTCCTCCCTTGTTGTCCTTGCGTATCTATCTTACCTTCCTTCCTTTGGAAGGTTCCTGACCCATCATGTTCCTCCTGTCAGAAGGAATCTCAGGTCTGCAGGTCTCGATGGTACTTCGGGCTGCTATTCTGTAGCTAGCCCATGCTCCCATTCATGGGGATAGTTGATAATTCAACCACTGGTCTTTTCTTCCTTAACTGATTTCTCTCCTTGGGATCTGAAGGATTTTTATCATGCTCATTAAGGGAAATTTGAGGTTATTTGATATAATGAACCCTCTCATATAGTTTTCACATTCTTCCTTTAGTGATATCATGGCCAGTACTTTCAAGGATTCACCCCCACAATCAGTTATTGGAAACTCAAACAATAATACATTTACACTGTCCACATGCCTTAGCATGGTAATTCCTATTTTATGATTAATTACAAATTGGGGGAAACAGGGTGTTACAATTTCACACTCGATGCATCAAGTATTACAAGGGAAACAAAATGAGTATGGTCCTTGACTGTGGTTTTATTATTCTGTTGTGAAATGTTGGGTTGGAAGCCCTAATAGTTTCCCTAGCACTTGAGCATATGGTTCCTGAGAATGACTGTAGCCTTTGGCCATTGAGACGTTTTCATGCGGGTTGACAGGGGAAGGATTCTGGTATTTATGAGCTCTTTTGTGTGTCAGACTCTGCAGAAGACCTATCCATGGCCAGTAATCATATCCATCCTAGTTTGTGTTATGTGTGATTTATCATATGTTAGGAAAGGAATAAAGAACGTGAGCACCAGATTTCAAAGGCACAATGTGATTTATTAAATTATTCTAGGAGTTGGTTGAGAGGGCAGAATGATTGGGAGTATAAGTTTGCAGTGAAAAATTGAATCCATGACCAACAAGCAATTGAGACTGCTCTTCAATTGTAATTGTTCCAATAAAAAGATAGGGAATTTGTAGATTTCATGCATAGTCATCAGGGGAGGTGTGAGGAACTGGCAGAAATAATAGACTCCATGTACTCTTTAGTTTAAAAGATAGTAGACCATATTCAACTTCCAGCATAACCCATGCAATCATGTTCATATCAGATTGAGGAAACCTCTAAACATTATTGTCCATTCAAGGCGTTCCGGGACTATGCTACAGGAGAGGACATAGCAGGGTCATCGGCAGAGATGTGGACATGCAACCAACTGAACACATCGTGGAGAACCATGTTGGCCTTAAAGAAGAAGCCCCTCGAGGTCTAGACTTAATGTAGCTCTTTATTTTTATCGTGTTTAATTGGGTAGTATTTTTTCTAAAACAGTATGTATAGAAATATACTTCCTAGAAATACAGGAATGGGGGTTGGGAAGGGTGGATAGAACAGTTTTTGGGTGAAAATTTTGGTTTTTTTAGACCTTTAGACTGGCAAATTGGTTTCAGACTTTTTATATTTCGTATTACTACACTGACTTGTTCTACTACAACCCCTTCTTAGTACAAATCTTAACCATTACTATTAAAAAAAATTAAAATGCCTACACGGACACCCACTAAAATTAAAACATATATCGCTAAGACCCATTAAAATAATCATGCTCATATACACCCATTTAAATTTAAATCAGTATAAGAGGCATCCACTAAAGTAGCACAACCATCACAAAGACTCATTAAAACTAAAACTATTAGCACTCTGTAAATTTTGTTTGACTAATAGACAAACGACAGAGGTAACTGTTTCAACCTACTTTAGAGCTGGGCACTAGCCTTCTCAACTCAGAGAGGGATCTCTCGTGTCATTAGGTATTTATTTGATAATCAATGGCTAGATTTGGTTTCTTTTTGGAGTTTTTATAAGGTTTCTAGTGGAGAAAGGGAGGAACACTTAGGGCTATGGATTTGAAAATGAATAAGGCAATGGAAGGCCATTATAAATCTTCAGAGGAGAAAGGCTAAATGAGGCAATGAATCTGAGTCATAAATTGAGTTTGAGCAGAGTGATAAGAAGAAGGGGGAAACAAATAACTACATCAGAGTACTATTGAAATGAATTCTGAATCAACTAGGGAGAAAAGTACACATTTTAAATTTCTTAGGTCAAGAGCATCATAAGATGAATTATGGACCTTTAATTCTCCAATTTCAACAGAAGAAAATGTACATGGAAATTTAAATACACAAGAAATGCACACTATGAGAGAAAACATAACTCATATCACAACCATTAGAATATTTTCATAAAAATTTTAGAATGCTTTTGCATTATATATTCAATTTAGCTCCAAGCAATTACAATGTCCTGCTGCTAAGAGGGAAGGTCCCTCTCCGATCAATCCTTTTAATTTATCGTTGGAATAATATATATAGACAAACTACATCCAGGATTCAAAATGAATCAACTTCCCCGTAGTCCCAAAAATAAACATTCGTTACAAAAAGGAGTAACATATAACAACTGTACTCCTATTTTACAGGGAGTGTTATAAACAAAACTGACATATTTGAGATTCTTTCTTTGAACACCACCTGTCTATATCATTACAAAATTTTTTGAAACATACTTAATTTATCTTGAAAACTACTTTAGATTAGCAATTTCTTCCTTTAAACTGTCAAGCCATGCAGGATGATTTTCTCCAATGTTCTCAGTCATCTCAGCTTTAATCTGTCTTTTGTCACTTTTTTTTCTTCCTCTTGACCGCTTATGTATGGTGCTCATCTGTGTATCCGTTGATGATTACATCCTTCATGATGGGATTTAATATGGCCTCTTTATCCATTTTTGGATCTTCAACAGACTTTGTATGAAATTTCATTGCTAATATCTATGCAACCAGCTTCTCTTTCTTCTTCAATGATAAATTTGTCATATTAGTTGAAAATCCTGGTTCATTGCGGACCATTTGATCTGTCTTATCCATCATTCCCATTTTTCCAGAAAATATGAGCTTATCTCCCTTAATTTTACAGAAATTAAGAAGTTTATTTGGTTTGTAATTATCCCGTTTAGGAATGGAATGTCAATTTCCAAAAACAAAGTAATGTCATCCTCATTTTTAAAGGCATTTGTCATTTAGAACCAATCATAGGTTACTAACGAAAGTACCAGTGAGGACTATGGCTTATCATGTTCGGCCTCTGAGTTTAAATGATGAGCTTCCACATCAATCCTTTGGAGGTGTTCACTTGGCATCACACGAACGAAAAATAGTTGGACAAGTGCTTCGAGGTGATTTGACTAGTCATCAACCCTCCTTTTCCGCATGTGATCTTTGGATGTGACACATTCAATGATGTATTGACATGTGACATTAGGGTGTATTTTAGCGGTTTCAATCTCAATCGCTTTTCCCCGCAATATCCATATAGGGGTGCCATGTATCTTCGACACAAAACCATGGTATTTTGATCGGCACGCCTTCAAGGGTTTAAACCTCGAGCTAGTTCTGGGCCCAATACATCTTACGACCATCGATCGGCCACGCCCTTGATTTGTAGTTCGTCGGATCCAATCAATATCATATCTCCACCATACTTATCCCACCTGCTCTATGTAGCTCCATCCCACCAGTCTATCACTCTTTTATACTGATTTGGCACCCTACTGAATCTTGAGTTTTGGGTTACAAGAAATTAGTATGGTGATAATATAGGCTCCAACTGGGGATGCTATCCTCTCTGCGAGGTAGAAAATAACACGTAGACCTGATGCCTCATTCATGTGATGATCCTAATACAGGTTCTTGCCTTTTTCTATCCTAGAAATTGAACGCCAAATGCACTACTAAAACTCTAACTGAGTACTTTATTTGGAAATTCTAAATTTGAAAAATGTTGGATCACCAAGCTTATTTTCACCTACCTATCCTAGCTGCTTAAATGAAATACCAATCAATTTAAATGAAAATTCCAGTGCTTCACCTACTGCTCATTTAATTTTCACGTGCTTGTTCCAAATACTGTTTATTAACAACTCATTTGAGAAGCCACGTTTGGATCTGAATCTTAGAATCTCAAAAATATTATTGCGGTTTATCGTTTCTAGCAAAACTGCAAAGGGATCTTCCAACACATGCATAAAATGATATACATATATCATTTCTTTCATCCCATCCTTATTCTCAGGTGATTCATCTTGTATATTTTCATCAAAAGGCTGAAAAATATGTTGAAAATGTTTTGAATAACAACCTTCTGAATCAAAGGACAGTTCTGACTAAAATGAATCTTCTGGTATAAAAAAATCCATATCTAATACTTCCATTGATTTATCATCTCTTTCATTCCTAAGCTCATAACCCACCACCAACTATAGATTCTGATTGCAAAGATGCTCTATATAGCATTCCATGGTGTCATGAAACACATGAGGACACATTTCCTTTTTAGGAGTTAAGACAGAAAAATAGGTTTCCCTCATAAGTATTTTTTGTTCTTTCTCTAATTCTTCAATCCTGAAAGTATTTTCAAACGAAATCACAGTAATAGGTTTGTCCATCTTTCCATGCATCTCAATAGAAACATTCATCCATACTTGAACATATTCAAATATGACAACCATTTTATGTGCATCAAGGTTGTCTTCTTGTTCATCAAACAATTCTGATTTGGTTTTATTAAACTTCTGGAAATTTGTTTGAGGACTGTCATTTTGACTTTCAGATGAATGAATGGAAATAAGTTCATGATCACAATTTTCTTGCAAATTTGAAAAGCTAATATTATGCACTATTTCAAAGTCTTGGATGTTCATGGATGCATTTTTAAAATCATGATTTGCGGAGGGATCAAATGGAACAACTGTCTTCTCATTACCTTTCTGTATTTCTAATTGAAAAGTGGCATTTCCTATTTTTTTGCTTTCCTGAAACTCCATAGCATTTGTTTGTATACTACTTGAAATTTCTATAGATGCGGTTTCAAAATCGTCATCCGTGTTTACACCACTTAGAAATTCAGCAATCACATCATTCATAGGGGAAGAAAGACAACTTTGAAACAATTTGTCTTGCTAGAAGTCTTGTTGAATCTCTTCATCAATTTCAGGAGAATAAAAATGGTTTTTGACTATAATCCCTTGATTAGATTTCTTTATTTTCTCATGATTTGTTTTTAACCATTCAAAGGAAGAAAATCATAACAGGAGACGCTCTTTGTTTGCAAGTCTACTACTTTATTTGAATTTAATATCATACCTGGAGAATTTTTTATCTAAAACATTCTTGACACTGTGTTTGAGCGCTTTGAAAGAAGAAAAACATAATGGCAACGTTCCTATCTGTGATTTAAGCATTTCTTCATTTTCATATGCACCCTTTTCTATGTGTTTGAATTTCTGAACATACTTTCTTTTAGCTTCACTTTCGACTGATAGTTGCAATTCCTTGTTAGTTTGTTCCAGTGAATCAGTGTGACTTGGAATCAACACACACTCTTTTCCCTCAATGATGACCTTAGAATTTTCTTTCAACAATTTAAATGAAGAGAAGCATAGAGGTAAAGAATTTCCTTCAGCTGATTCAAAACTTTCCTTTTTCAAACTGTGATATGTAAGCTAATAGGTCTCACTATACTGCTGAAAAGGAACATTTTCAAGGGGAGAATAGGCATTTGGAAAAAATTCAACCTCATAATCATCGTCATATTCATCACATATAGGTAAATAAGAAACATCCGCAATGCCATATAGCAAGAACAAATTTGGAGTATCAATTTTCTCTTCAACAGACTGATTTGCAAACCTATTTTTTGACCATCCACAAATGAATACATGAATCGATCAGCCTCATGTTTATCCTAGGGTAAATCAGGAACCATATAAGTGTTTTTTCCTTTAATAAGTGGAATATCATCCTCTTCAAAATCATTATCATTCAAAGTTTCAAGAGGACCAAAAATGTTATCAATTTTATGCTCCAGATTCCCGTCAACAATTTTCAGTTCATATTCATTTTCATGACCTGCAGCACCCAACCCTTCACTTCTAATCTATCTACATGCTAGGATATTGTGCTGAATTTCCTGAGCATCACTAAACATTTTCTGTAAGGTCTTAGGTTTTGTTTCCAATAGGAGGAAAGACATATCTAGGTGAAGAATGGTGGAATATTGAAGCATAGCAACAACTTCAGTAGGTTTAATTCCTTCGAGAAAATCAAAATAAATACTGGAAAACCTTCTATTGAAAGTGGAAATAGTCTCATTGCTTTTCTCTTTCAAGGCATAAAATTTTGTAAGCTGCAGGTCTAGATATTTATTCTTACCCCAAAACTTCGAAAAGATATTCTTCAATTCTTCCCATGAGCTAATTGTCTCTGGCTGAAAATGTTTAAACCATTCTTTGGCATCTCCTCTCAAGGATTGAGATAAATCCCTCATACACACATCATCATGGTCAATCTCAAATAAGTCTATAAAATGCTAAAACCTTTGGATGTGTTTTTCAGTTGTGATGGCATCATGTTCCCCATCAAACACAGGCATGTACTCATAGTGATTTGGAGGAAAATAATGAAGGATGTGATGTAACTTCAAAGGTCTATATCTGCACTAGGTCTTGGAGGGTGTTGGATCAAGTGAAATTTTAGTTTTTATTATTTGAGGCTTGTCAACTTGGTTGGGGTTATGATATGGCTTAGATGGAATATTTTGATCAAAATCATTAACAAATTGATGGGATATCTGTATAATTTTGAGGGGAGGAAACTTCAGGATTATCATGATCATCATTTGCATGTGGTAGATGAAGAAAATCTTGTTTAACATGTTCGAGAAAGGACCAGAGGTAATCTACAACGAACCATACAATGTTTTGGAAAAAAACCTGATTTGAAGTACTTATTTTCTTCCATGATGCCTTTTCATACCTCTGTCAAGAGTCCCATATTCGAGTAGTGGAGTCACCTGTGATATTTCGGAAGCTGGATTCTGCATTGAAAGTGGAGTCGTCAGTTAAAATTTAAATTTATGGATTCTTCTACTAGTGGAATCACCTTCAAACTGATTTTTTAATGTGTGGAGTCGCCAGAGAAGGAATATAGCCAATATGTGCCTAAGTGTCTGCTACTCTCAAAGCTTAGAACTCAACTGTGTTGTTCTTTCCTAGGGAAAATTTTTCAATTTCGTCCCCGACAACGACGCCAAAATGTTAACACTCTGTAAATTTCGTTCGGCTGATAGAAAAATGATAGAGGTAACTGTTTCAAACTACTTTAGAGCTAGGCACTAGCCTGCTCAACATAGAGAGGGATCTCTCATGTCACTAGATATTTCTTTGATAATCAGTGGCTAGATTTGGTTTGTTTTGGGGGTTTTTATAAGGTTGTTGGTGGAGAAAGGGAGGAACACTTAGGGATATGGAGCTGAAAATGATAAGGAAATGGTAGGCCATTTCTAAATATTTAGAGGAGAAAGCCTAAATGAGGCAATGAATCTGAGTCATAAATTGAGTTTAAGCAAAGTGGTAAGAAGAAGGGGGAAACAAATAACTACATCAGAGTACTATTGAAATGAATTCTGAATCAGCTAGGGAGAAAAGTACACAGTTTAAATTGCTTAGGTCGAGAGTGTCATAAGACGAATTCCGGACCTTTAACTCTCCAATTTAAATAGAAGAAAATTTAGATGGAAATTTAAAGACATAATAAATACACACTATGAGATAGAACATAACTCATATCACATCCATTAGAATCTTTTCATAAAAATTTCAGAACACTTCTGCATTATATATTCAATTTAGCTCTAGGCAATTACAATGTCCTCTTGCTAAGAGGACAGGTCCCTCTCCGATCAGTTCTTTTCATTTATATTTGGAATAATATATATAGACAAACTACATCTAGGATTCAAAATGAATCAACTTCCCCAAAGTCCCAAAAATAGACATCAGTTACAAAAAGGAGTAACGTATAACAACTGTACTCCTATTTTACAGGGAGCGTTATAAACAAAATTGACATACTTGAGATTATCGATTCGAACGCCACATGTCTATATCATTACAAAATTGTCTGAAACATACTTGATTTATCTTGAAAACTATTTCATATTAGCAATTTCTTCCTTTAAAGTGTCAAGCAACATAGGCTGATTTTCTCCAACACTCTCAATCATCTCAGCTTTAATCTTTGTCTTATGTCGCTTGCTCCACTTCCTCTTGACCGCTTTTGTATGTTTCTCATCTGCGTATCCGTTGATGATTAAATCCTTCATGATGGGATTTAATTTGACCTCTTTATATATTTCTGGCTCTTCAACAGATTTTGTATGAAATTGCGTTGCTAATATTTGTGCAACCAACTTCTCTTTCTTCTTCAATGATAAATTTGTCATATTAGTTGAAAATCCTAGTTTGTTGGGGACCATTTGATCTGTCTTATCCATCGTTCCCATTTTTCCAGAAAATATAAGATTATCTCCCTTAATTTTACATAAATTAAGAAGCTGATTCGGTTTGTAATTATCCCGTTCAGGAATGGAACGTCAATTTCCAAAAACAGAGAAATGTCATACTCATTTTTAAAGGTAGTCGTCATTTAGAATGAATCATAGGTTACTAACGAAAGTACCAGCGAGGACTATGGATTATCACGTTTGACCTCTGAGTTCAAATGATGAGCTTTCACATCAATCCTTTGGTGGTGTTCACTTGGCATCACACAAACGAAAAATACTCAGACAAGTCCTTCGAGGTGATTTGACTAGCCATCAACCCTCCTTTTCCGCATGTGATCTTTGGACGTGACATATTCAATGATGTGTTGACACGTGACATCGGCGGTGTATTTTAGTGGTTTCGATCTCAACCACTTTTCCCCCCCCCC
>JASDQU010102114.1:59478-80807 GCA_032191745.1 Picea mariana
CACCTCTCCGATGTAATTATCTTATGCCATGGTAGATTTTATGTAAGGGTAGAGTTTGAAAGTGTCTTTTTTAAAGTCACGGGTGGGTGTTGGTTAATGATGGTATTTCTTTACCCATTAGTTTATCGAGTGTTTTAAAGTACATTCCATTACCAACTTTTCTATGCTTTGGGGGTACTTTTACAATGAATTTGAATATGGTGTAAAAAGAAGAAATGTAAGAAATTTAATTGGATTTCCAAATACATAATTTTTGTTTATAGAATTTGTGAATAACTATGTGAAATTTGAGTTTTATAACATTGGTATGTTATTTTTCAGGCAAAATAAACTATATATGTTTCCATTAGTGGAGATGTTGAGTACCTTAGGGATGCAATCTCCTTAAATAAATTGTTTTTAATTGTAGAGAACTCATTATTCTAGTGTGTGGTAATTTTTTTTAATTTATAATATTAATTTTTTTAACTTATAATATTAATTTTATATTTTTTTTTAAATTATGAAAGTCAATATATCCTTTAAATTACAAAGTCTATGAATTATAACTTATTAAAAAAAATGTTAAGATCATAAAATGTTATAAAAAAAATAAAACAAGGTATGTATTTTAGAATATGTCAAGACAAAAATGGATTAAAAACAGTAAACAATATTATTTTTTTTTAAATTGTATATTTGAAATCGGCATAGTCGAATCTATTTATTTATGTAGTTTCATCGACAATTTATTCGTCTAGACTATAGATAAATAACATAATAGAGATATTGAGAGGTATTCATAAAAATGGAGGTTTCAATATATTTGTTAACCAAACCACTAGGTTTGTCATCCCTAACTTAAATCTAAGGAAACCAATTCAGCAAACATGTACGCTAGAGTTGTCATTCCCACCCCAAGAAAATTTGAAATGCAAGGAATGTGCACACACTCAAGAAATACAAATGTGCGCTCTTATGCCAATGTTTCCATTCATTTCCCCAGCCACCCGCTCTCCCTCACTCTCTCTATTTATCTCTCTTTCCTTCCCTATTTACCTTTCTCCTCATGTCTCTCTCTAACCCCCTCTCTCCCCCATCTATCTCTCACATTTTCCCTCTCTCTCTCCCTCTTGCTCACTTGATCTCTTGCCCCCCTGCTCTCTCTCTCTCTCTCATGATCTATATTGGGCCTTAGTTTTGATATATTTTACAGTGCCATATACACCTCCTTTTGACTATTTTACACCTTCATTTCCACCTCGTAACTTCTATTACCATATTACCTCATTTTGCAAGAGATACACTATGGAAATATTTATAAGATATTAATTGGTTGTTTCTTTATAATTCCCAATGATCCAGATTTAGGAGTGGAATGAACTGATTAACAGACTGAATACGATAAACACAGAGATATGATGAATACCAAAAATATCCAGTGAACAATATCTTCTATTAAATAATGAAATAGGCTGAAAATATAAAATTGCAGAACTGAAATACTTACTTGAATGGTGGTGTAACGTCCCCGACCATCCATGTCAGGCCATGTTATGCCATAGAACTCTTATTGTTCTCTCTATAGAATATATTGTAACATACCCAGTATCTAACTAAGCTATGCCACATGAATTTTCCGAACTGCATGCAATTAAAATATATACACACAGAACTCTTGCGGAAGCATTATATATAAAATGTAAACATGAAAATACATCTGTAAATACACGGATTCACACTGAAATAACAATAAACATATACATGCAACATATACAAGAAATACCTGTAACAATAAACACATTTATAACCACACATATGATAACCCATAAAAATAAGCATGTAAATAACAATGCAGCATGTAAATTTATAACACAATTGGCACTTATCTTGGTAAGAATGTCACCAACTGCGTGTAGAACTTCGACGAACCTCCCAGCCTTAGACCACACTGTTCATCACTCTCAACAGTGAGTCACCCCCGAGCTAGGACTAAACTCCACCTGGGTAAAGGGATTCCTAACCAGGCTAAAGGATCATAGACAACAGGAAGGACTCCGTCTCAGGTGCCAACTCAAACTAAAAAGCTACAGTCCCTCATTCCCCACATGCCTATCCCACCCCAGGAAGTGTGCCCCTTCTCTTCTCAACAGTCCTTCGGATGCACCACTTCCTTTCCAGGCTTCAACAACAGGCCAAACAAGATGTATCAGAGAATTGTAGTTGCAGTTTAACATCTTTAGGAAATCAATTCCCAAAAATTATCTCACTCAGAGAATTGCTCACGGGACTGAAAACTCGCCTCTTTAATATCCAACGGGCCTAACAACCCACTTCTTCAGTCCATCTCCCAAGCTAACCAGATACACCAACACAAAATGGCTATGGATATAGGTTCAGGTACAATCATGAAAATACGAAGGATAGCTCAATGGGTGTGTGCATGCTCATGGATGATTGAATAGATGACTGAATGATGGAAGGAATGATGGGAAGAATGATGGAAAAGATGGGAAAATGAACTAATTCCCAACAATATGTATGCATGTCCCCAACATGACACTTGTCATGTTGGGAGCTACTTTGGCCTACTTGTCCCCAACATTAGAACTTAGGATAAAATAATTATCCATACTTTATGATTTAAGAAATATTAATACAATATTATTTTTTGGCTTAAGCTCCCTATCTTAGCGCTTTTCCTTAACTTTTGGTTCCCTGCCTTTCCCTAACCAGTTGATTTTAGTCCCCCATCTATTTTATCATGGTCGGTCTGTGCGCATCGATGTATTTTATATTAATTATCAGATATATACAAAAATAGGCGCACTTGACTTTAACATATAGGCTCTTCGGCCTAATCAAAACATAACCATCCTAGCTTATAATAATTGGCTCACCAGCCTATAAAACACAACATATACACAAAAGGCTCCCTGGCCTCAAAATCACGCGCACTTAAGTTTTTGCGTGCGATATCCAAGAATGTGCACACTTCATCATTTTACTGCGTAGTACATGTGCGCACTATGCCATGAAAGGTGCATACACAATGATATAAAACAAATCACCAACTTAAGTACATTTTCATTTACATTTACAACTAGGTTCGTCCTAGGTATATTACAATCCCCTCCCCTTATTTATGCACTATCCTCAGAGCATCATGTACCCATATACAACAAAATTTCAAAAATCCTCAAAAATATGCGGGTATTCTGCCCGCATTGCATCCTCATACTCCCAAGTAGCATCCTCGGGATAGTACCAGGTCCATTGGACCTTTACAAGCCCTATGGATTGATTCCGGAGCTGTTTGATTTTCTGGTCCATAATGCATACCAGATGCACTTGGAAAGCGCCTTCTTTCTCCACCTGAATCACATTCCCATCAATAACATGATTAGCATCAGGTATATATTTCTTTAGCAATAATACATGGAATACATTATGAACAGACATAGATGCAAGCAATGAAATCATATAAGCAACTGGACCAATCCTCTCTAGGATTTCAAATGGCCCACAATAGTGAGCTGCCAACTTTGAACAGTTTCCCAACTTCGAATAGTTTCCCAACTTCAGAGAACTTTTGTTGGCCTTCACTTTCAAGAATACATGATCACCCATTTTAAATTCCCTGTGAGTTCTTCCCTTATCAACATAGATTTTTATCCTGTCTTCGGCAACCTTTAAATTTTGTTTTATTTTAATCATTTTCTCCTCCATTTCCCTGAGCAAATTTGGCCCAACCACTGCTTTGTCTATTGGATTATCCCAGCTTACTGGTGTGTTGCACTTTCTTCCATAAAGTGCCTCAAATGGGATCATCTTTAGAGATGCTTGGTACCCATTGTTATAATCAAACTCTACCAACTATAGGTAGTTTTCCCATTTTGATGGTTTATCCATCACATACATCCTCGACATATCTTCAATCACTCTATTCACCCTCTCTATTTGTCCATCTGATTCTGGATGATAAGTTGTACTAAAATTCAAATTTGTTCCAAATCCATTAAATAATCCCTTCCAAAATTTTGAGGTAAATTTTGGATCTCTGTCAGACACAATTGTCTTTGGTATGCCATGTAATCGAGCAATTTTTCTCATATAAACATCAGCAATGTTGGCTGCTTTGTGAGTGAGATTAAATGGAATAAAATGGGCAGCTTTGGTAAGCTTATCCACCACTACCATGATATAATCATTTTGCTTGTTTGTTTTGGGCAGTTTGGTGATGAAATCCATTGTTACAACTTCCCATTTCCACTCAGGATTGGGTAATGGTTGTAGCAAACCATTTGGGTGTCTATGCTTAGCCTTTACCTTTTGACATTCCAAACATTTGGTAATAAAATCAACAACATCTTTCTTCATTCCTACCCAATAATATTGGCTCTTGACAGCTGCAATAGCTTTCTGATAACTTGGGTTCCCAACATAAGGTACATTATGCATTTCCCTAAATATCCGATTTTTCAATTCCTGAGAATTTGGTACATAAATTATGCCCCTGTACATGAGAATTTCATCATTATCTATCTTGTAATCTTCAATTTTCTGTTGCAAATTACCTTGCTGTAATTTTGCCACTAATTCCTTGTATTGCAAATCTGATTTGGCAACCTCTATAATTGTGTCTTTAAAACATGATTGGTACATGATAATGGTTATAGCATGCAATTCATGCACTCTTCTACTGAGTGCATAAGCCACTTTGTTCTCTTTTCCCTTGATATGCTTTATATCAAAGTCATATTCACTTAGAAATTCTAACCATCTGCTTTGCCTAGCATTTAGAGTTGGTTGATCAAATAAATATTTTAGACCATTATGGTATGTTCTTAGCTCAAACCTTTTTCCCATGAGGTAGTGTCTCTATTTCCTCAAGGAATGCACTATGGATGAGAACTCCAAATCATGAGTGGCATAGTGTCTTTCATGCTCCTTTAACTTCCTTGATTCATAAGATATAACAAACCCATTTTGACTGAGGACTCCACCAAGTTCTTCTTTACATGCATCTGTGCATACAATGAAGTCTTCATTTGGGTCTGCAATCCTTAGTATTGGAGCACTTGTTAATAATTGTTTCAAATATTGGAAACTCCTCTCACAATCCAATGTCCACTGACACTTCACACCCTTTCTTTGCAAGGAAGTGATTGTGTGTGCAATCTTTGAAAATCCTTCAATAAATCTCCTATAGTATCCTGCAAGGCCCATGAATGATCTGACCTCTGTCACATTCTTTGGCGCTGACCATTCTCTAATGGCTTCTATATTCTCAGGATCCACTACTATCCCATCCTTTAAAATGATATGTCCCAAATAATGAATTTGCTTCTGATAAAATGACCACTTGGTCAATTTGGCATATAGCTGATGCTCCCTTAATACTTGCAACACCATTCTCAAATGATGCTCATTCTCTTCTTCTGAATTGGAATATATGATGCAGGCACGAGGCACTACCTCTCCTCGCCCACTCACAGGATCGTTCAATCACCAAGTGAGACGAAATTGACTCTTTCGATTCCCACGGGAATCGCTATGAAAATCTGATCCACAAGTCCTTTCTTCACCTGCACGGTCTTCTGCACATGACCGTGAACTTCCCCGACTTAATTTCAGGTTTCGGGGTTTCATGATCCCCAACGTCAAGAGTTCCTATCCTCTCAAACTCCCGATCTCCGATTTGTCGATGTGCCCCTTTACGCGTTAGCCCTCCTGGCTAAACTCCTGGCCCATATGACCACTATTCACAAGACCGCAGCCTTATATCCTTTTATCAAGGTTTCGTACTTTTCAATGCCGAAACGCATATGTCCTCTGGACTCGCGAAACTCTGAATCCCAATTCTCCACTATGCTGACAGCTGGCCCCTTAATTGGCACTTCCCTCCATTCGGGATTTCGGACTTCGGAGTTCAAAAATTTAAAGACTTCTTGTCCACAGGATTCGCAATATCCCGACTCCCGATATGCTTCCCTTACGGGGATTTTCCCATAAGTCGCAATTGTTGCCACACGTCCTCAAGGATGGACAGTCCATATCAACCCTCGGATTTTGCCAATTTCAAAACCAAAAACACTTACCTACGCAACCTCCAGTGTCTGGATCTCCGATGTTGGATGATCATGCGACACGTGTCCTTCCCGAGATCCATGGCTATGGTTCTCTCATGGTTTCGGATTTCAATAGGTCTCAGACCCTTGGTCTCGAGACTCCCGATATGCCTATGGTTCTTGATTTCTGCCGCCTGTCCCAACAGATGGACGGTTCTGATTGTATCGGGGTTTCCACTATGGATTTTCCCGACCTCTTGTCCACAGGATTTCCGATATCCCGAACTCTGATGTGCCGATGGACTCTCCCCTTTTGGGACTTTTCCCGAGCCCTATAATTTACTCCACGCGTCCTCTCAAGATAGACGGTCCAGATTGAATCCCAAGATTTTCATTATGAAAATTCCCGATCCCTCGTTATCGTGACTCCCGATTTCACGAATGTCGATATCCCGATTACCATGCCTCTTATCGAGATTTGCAACCTCTTGTTCACGAAGGTAAACCTTGTGCAACTCTCTACAGATCCAATGGCTGTTGGGTATTCGGATCAAGATCCAACGGTCTAGATCTGTTCTTCCTGTGCGCTCCTCTTGCTTCTCCCTAGACGTGAAAACCAACGGTCCAGATCTCTTCCTCCCGTTGATCTGATGGCTGCTGTGCTCCCTCCTAAGATTGCACACTCCTTCTTTCTAGACTTGGGAGAAATTTCAAATTTCTCAAAGGCCTCAACCTTTGTCTGCTTTCTTCTGCGAGCTCCCGAACCTTGAGCTTCGTCGTGCGCCTGAAAGCACTAACTCCTCCTGATATTTTCTTCAAGTCCTTGAAGATTCTGATGTCTACACTCCTCGCAGAGTCCTCACACGCAAAGTGTTATCTCTTCTGAGCTTCTGCAAATACTCAGACCCCTAATGGATTTTATCCCTCTTCTCCCATAGATGGAGAATATTTGGATGCCCTCCTGGCTATCCTCCTGCTCAAGCAACCTCTTGTTGAGTCTGCAGGGTGTTCAACAACTCTGTGAATATCCCTCAGTGGATTCTTCCTCAACTTACAAAACTCAAAGAGTTCTCTTCTTCCTGTGCATGTCTACACAATTTCTCAATGCCCACCTGGAAGAGTTTCCTCTCACAGAACGTTCAGCAGTTTTGTCTTCTATGCACTCCTTACACCTGCTCAATGCCCACTTGGCAAAGCTCTCAAAATCCCCTAGTGATTATGGTTCTTCTTGAAATCACAACAGAGTTCTTTTCAATGCACCACTGTGCATATGCTCAATTCCCACTTGGCAGAGCTTCACAGAACTCCTCAGAGCTTCTGTTTGCAACTGTGTCTCTCCTACATAGCCTTGCCTCCAAGGTATTCAGTGACCTTGAGGTCTTCTCTTGAGTTGTTGATTCCAGCTCCTGTGCCCACCTGACACGTCTCTGTCTGACTCCGCAGAGTTCAGAAATGCATCCTCCGTGCACGGCTATCAGAACCCGCAGCGTTCTGTCACACCCTCCTGGTGTGAAGCCTCAAAGACCTCTCAAGCCTGAAATCAATAACTCATGCAAATGCAAACCTACCGTATACATCTACAGCATATAAGAACACTCACAGACATTCATTCAACACAGAAATAGATGCAGGAAAAACTGCTTCTATTTGTATAAAAAATGGCAAATGCCTATATTTACAAGGTGTTCCTGAGCACGGCCTGTAACAGGGTCTCGGATCTTCTCTCTTCTGCTCTCTACTCGCAGGCTCTCTCCTCTTCTCAACTCAACTTACAATGTACAATGAGGGTGTATATATCTCGTTTCCCTCTAGTGCTCTAAAGCTGTCTAATCTACACATTCAATTCTACCTACTTTACATTTACTACTTTAAATGCCTTCTATCTACAACCTGCACAAAGGTACGGCTTCCCAGCTCAACAACTTAAACATTAAATTACATTCAATTCAAATTTTAAATGAGGTTGCGCCTCTCTTCATCTTTGAATGCGTGCGCTTGACGTGGCTGGCTGGCTAGCTAGCTGATGTGGAGAGATTCTCCTGCATCAATATATAAGAATGTCATCCAAAAATAAAATGATAAACTTGTCTAAATATTCTCGGAAAACACCATTCATTAAGCACATGAAAACAACTGGTGCATTTGACAACCCAAATGGCACCACTATGAAATCATAATGACCATACCTTGTTCTGAACGTGGTCTTGTTGATATCTTCCTCCTTAATCGTTACCTGATGGTATCCTAACCTGAGATATATCTTTGAAAATATCTTGGCATCCTTCAATTGATCAAAAAGATCATCAATCCTCGGAGGAGGATACTTCTGCTTTACAAACACTTTATTCAACTATCTAAAATCAATGCAGAATCTTAATGTCCCACATTTCTTTTTCACAAACAGGACTAGGGCACCCCAAGGTGTCACACTTGGGCGTATATACCCCTTCTTCAGAATTTATTCAAGATACATTTGAAACTCCTTCAACTCTAGTGTACTCATTCTGTATAGAGTCTTTGACACTGGAGCTACTCCAGGCATTACATTTATAGAGAAATCAATATCTCTCTTTGGGGGTAGTCCTGGTACCTCCTTGAATACATCTTCAAACTCTTTTAGGAAATCATAATCTTCCAAATTTGGCACCTTATCTTTAGGTGTCTCTTCCATATGAGATGAAAATATTTGACAACCTTTTCTGTAACATTTATTCAGCTGCAATGCTAAAATCTCTTTGATGGTTACTTCCCTGAGAATTCCCTGCACTTTCCTTAAGTTCCCTTCCTCATCCAAGCAAGCAAATGCCTTGTTATGGCAGCCTAGGATGTCATGATGTTGGTCCAACCAATCCATCCCAATTAGACATTCATAGGAACCCAAAGGCACGATGTTCAAATATTCCCTGGTGTTCAGTCCATTCATGTCCATAAGACATAACTTAACCATCTCATTGGCTTTTCTTTTGGCTTCGGTATCCAGATGCACCAACCAATATTTTCCTTGCTTGTTTCTTGGCAAATGAAAGCTTTCCACCATCTTAGGATCTATATAACTATGACTAGCTCCTGAATCAATTAAAATAGCAATGGTTTGGTTGTTTATCATACCTTCCACTTCAATCATATGTGATTGATACTCTGCTTGCTTGTTGTCCAGGGTTGCATATATCCTTGGTACATTTCTTCCCATGTCCTCCACTATTTTAACTTGTTGTACATTGTGAACAGTTCTCTCTTTTTCACCTTTGTGAGGACAATCTCTGAACATACGATCCCCTTTACAACCCCAAAATTGAATAGGTGGTTTCCTTGGCCTTTGACCCCCTGTTTCAATCGCTTTGGTCTCTCTAGGAGTTGGTTGTCCTTGAGGATTATTTCTGAAGAATGGTGGCTTAGCTCCCTTCTTCCTCTGTTCCATCTTGCACCTCTTTTTGTCTTCCCAAGCTTTTTGGAAAGTTGGCCTTGCTTTTTTCTGATCATATAGGCACTTAGCTCTCCTTATGGTCTGCTCCAATGTCTTTGGATCATCATACTGTATTTTTTCACTGATAAATGATGGAAATACACTCAAATACCTTTGAATATTAACTGTCTCATCCTTGATGAAAGATACATACTTCAGCAGTTCTAAAAACCTTCTCTCATACTCATATATTGTCATACTCCCAAGCTTGAGTTCAAATAACTCTTTCATTTTTTTGTCATAGTATCTTTTAATCAAGTATTTATTCCCAAAATACTTCTTGAATTCCCTCCAAGTAACACTTTTCTCTTTAATGTGTTTCACCTGCACAAGATAATCCCACCACATGGATGCCTTTCCCTTGATTTGATAGATAGCAATTCTACCTTCTACATGAGAAGAATAATTATTCAATTGAAAATACTTTCTCATGCCCAACAACCCTGTCTCTGCATCTTCATCCTTCTTGTGCTCACCATCAAATGTAGGAGGTTTGATTTTGTTCATTTCTCCTTGTAGCTCATCCACCCCAGACCCCTTATGCTTCCTGATAGGGGATGGACTTGATTTTTTGTGTGATATCTTATTGGAATGCCTCAGGGAGTGGTGGTGATGTATGCTAACACTTCTGGTTCTTGGTTTCTCATTAGGAGGCCTGTGACTTCCAGATTTGCTTGAGCCACTCTCCTTGTCCAATATATTTTCTATTTTGTTCAAGATCTGCAATAAATTCACGTTGACTTCATCCTGCTTCTCCTTGTTTTTAATAATCCTTTCATTATCCTCTTTATGGCTTTGGACATCCTTTTGCAAATTTTTAATGATCTCTACCATATTCATGTTTTGATCCCTTCCTTATCCATGTCCATTAGAGTTTGTTCCTTCAATGCCCAAATGGACATCCATCCCTATAATCTCATCCTACTGACTGTAAGTCCCTTGTGCATCTTTCGTTCCTCTAGAAATATGTGTTGATATTGATCTGACCTAGTTGTTGTTAACTCTGCAAAATGTGCTGCCAACAAAACTTTGTCAGGCTAACTGTTTCAACAATTTCATGAAAAATATGAACCATTTTGGTTCAATAATATATCATAATTATTTCTTCTGATTTCCTGGAAATTTGAATGCCCAGATCAATTTTATGGGTTGATATTTATATTTCACTATCCAAGACCTTTCCATCACCTTCTTCCATGCTTAATCCCGAGTCTTGAGCAGAAAGTTATGGCTATTTAAAAATTGCCCATTAATTTTTCTGTTCATTTTTCAACTTGGCACAACTCAGCGCTGTAAATATGCATTTTTGCACTTACTCCTTTGGAATTTTCATAGTATATCAATTGGGTTTCCTCATATACATATTATGGACACTCTGTCCAAGTTTCACCTTTTTCTGGGTTCTGGGATGCTAGTCACAACTTGCTGAAATTCCAGACCAAAATACCATATTGTAACTAGTATGCTACAAGTTCCTTAGTTTCCATATTAAACACTTTTAACATGCCCATAAATTTAATTCAGGAATGGCTTCTATGGCTCAAACTATTTCCATTGACTTCTCTTGCGCCTCAATCGGATTCAAGAGCAAAACATTATGGCTCTTTGAAGTTAGATGGGTCTAAAAATTTACCCTCCATTGTTTGTGTTGTAACTTTCTCATAAAAGCTCCGTTCCACGAACGGTTTACACCATTCGAAATCTCTCTCTGAGATGTTTTATTTTACCTGCAGAGATAGAGTGTGCCTTGGCACACTCTGTTCTCATGGTTTTCAAGTGCCTAAAAATGCTCTTAAGGGCCTCAAAAACGCGCTGCAAAAAGATGACATTCAAATGATATAAATGTCACAAAAAATCATTGGTTTTCTGCGGTTGTTCACCCTCCAAACGAATTTACGTGCACAAATTTCAACACGTAACCCATATTTACCATGCGCAGCAACAGCACAAGGTAAATCATGCTTCACACACTTTAAAAATATTGTGTATCACTTTACTATCGCGCCAATAAATGCGCACTATTTTTGTGTCGCGCGCCAATATTCACCATGCACAGTTTTGGTTCTTGCATTATTACCTGTTGCGCGCAGTTTTTGCATCGCGCGCTGATATCTGTGTGCATTATACTCTACGCGTTGCACCATGCCAAAGTTTAGTACGTCTCCACCGCACACCAAAACTCTGCGCACACCACTAACTAGACTATCGCGCGACAACATATACCCACATTATGCGCACACCAACCAAACTCCTCTACCCTCTGCCAATATTGTGCACACCACGCGCGCCATTATTAATTTTTCCACGCAGCGCCAAAATTTAGTGCGCACACCCGCACACCAATATTTTTCTGCACGGCGCCCAATATTTAGTGCGCACACCCGCACACCAACATTTTTCCGCGCGGTGTCAAAATTTAGTGCGCGCACCAGCACACCACTATTTTTCCGCGCAGTACCAATTTTCAGTGCATGCACCCACACACTAACATTTTTCTGTGCAGTGCCCAATTCTTAGTGCGCCCACCGACGCACATTCATTGTTTTATGCGCATCAATTCCTCCTGAATTCCGCTGCAAAAATTGGGGCTTTTTTCTTAACTTTTTCCCCAATTTACCATAGACATTCTGCAACCATGAAATTCATTCAATTTCACCCCGATAACACCAATTCAACCTCTGCAACAACAAATCATTGTGGGTTGACATTTCTGGAACGGATTTTTCCCAAAATCAATTCACGAATTGAGAATTTTAATTATAAAACTCGCTCCAACTATCATGGCTTTACTATGACTTCAAATTCGACCCATTCCAGGTCTGAATTTGCTAGAACAACTATTAAATCAACAATATCTCACCACATGGCCAAATTTTTGAATTTTTCTATGAATATAACAACAAAAATTGGGGCTTTTTCCCAATTCCACACAATTGTTGTTACTTTTTATCATGAACGCTCTGTAACTCGAAATTTGGCCACTTCAAAATCAATCCTCTATGAAATTTCCCTTCAACTCAACTTTCTCGGCCCATCCAAGCTCAGTACTGAAAATGAGGCTCTGATACCATATTGTAACGTCCTCAACCATCCATGCCGGGCCACGCTAACTCTAACTCCACCATAGAGGCCTACACATTCCACTGTCAAACTCTAACTCCATATACAGTTTGATTGTGGTGGGACGAATAAAAATGTTTAGGGACCCAAAACAACCTTGGAAGTACAACAAGATGCTATGACATGAAAAAATAAAAAATAATCTAGTTGGGTTAGGTGAGAGGCCACCCGTATCCACCTGGAGGATGTGTGAGGCTTCAGACAGCCCCAGAAGTGTAGAACCCACAATTAAAAAAAAGTATAGAAGAACGTGTCGTACAAAAAATGAACACAAGGAGCCAGTTGGAATAGGTGGGTGGCCACCAATACTACCTGGATCAATCCTCCCCCCTTAGGAAGAAAGGGTCTCTATTGTGTTGAGTTCCCCCATCAGGTGAGGAAAAGTTTTTTGGATTTGTCCCTGGGTGAGCCACTTGAATTGGTGTAGCAATTTCTTTTCCTTGACAACCTGATAAATATGGATCTATTGATGGTGAGTGCCCTTGACCTGTGTGTCCACTATCTGATCATTCGATGCTTGTTCCATGCATTCAAGTTTGAGATTCGTTGGTGTCAGTTGTTTTGCAATCTCGGAGGTGTCCAATAATGGGGGAGAATATGGTCGAAGGAGGTCCACATTGAATACTAGATGCAGAGCAAGGAAGGGTGGAGTGTTGAGCTAAGAAGAATTGCTACCCACAACCTTGGTGATAGTGTAAGGCCGATAACAAAGTGGGTGAAGCTTTTGATGGGTCTCGGTGAGACGTTCCTTCTACAAATGTAACCAGAATTTGTCACCAACTTGAAATTAGTGTGGTACCCTGTGTTGATCATGGAGCTGCTTGTACTTAGAATTGGATTTCTAAAAAATATCCTAGACCTGTTGGAGGATGTGCTGAATCCACTCAATGAATCTGGTGGCTTTATCGATCACAGCCTGATCAGGGAAAGAGTCTGTTTGTGCGGTGGCAAGAGGAAGTGCATCATCAGTGGGTCCCAAGGGTTGGAATCCCAGACCCACCTGAAATAGGCTATGGTCGGTGGAACTATGGAGATCCCTGTTGTAACTGTGTTGGACATATGGGAGACTCTTGTCCCATGTAAATGAATGATTATAATTGTACATGTGTAGGATGTGTGCAATCCTCTGATTGACGACCTCTGTTTGGACATCAGTTTGGGGGTGAAAAGAAGTGGATTTTGTGATCTTGGTGTCCAACAGAAACTAGAGACTCGACAAAAAGGTGATGAGGAACTTGTTGTCTCGGTCGAAGATGATGGTCTGTGGTATCCCAAAGTGGACCCACACTTGTTCGAAGTATATCTTAGCAGTATCTTCCACTATGACATGCTTCTTACAGGCTGTGAGAATGGCCATCTTTGAAAGCTGATCCACAACCACAAAAACATAGTCATTTCCTTGCTTGGTGGAGGACAAGCTAGACATGTAATCCATTGAGATGGATTCCCAAGGCTTCTCAGAAATATGAAGATGGGTGTATAAGCCTTGGTTCTTGATGGTTGGCTTGGAAATGGCACATGCAATGAAATATCTGATATACTTGTTGACGTTGTGTCAAAGTTTTGGCCAATAAAAATGTTTTTGAAGAATGACCACAGTTTTCTCTATGCCAAAATGTCCTGCCACCCAGCTGTAGTGGGCTTCCCAAATAATCTTTGCACGCTCGCTTGTAGGAACACAAATATGGCCCAGGTGGCATAAGAGTTTGTAATGAATGTGAAAATCAATGACAATTGCGCCTATACCCAAGAGATAATAGGTGGTGGTGAAGTCTAGATCTTGTTGATGAAGTTGGGTCCACTCAGATGCTTCATCTTCAGAGGAATGGAGCACCATGGTGAGTGCATCCACATGGGGATGACTGAGGAAGTCAGTGACACAATTAGAGATACATGTCTTATACTTTATGTTGAGATGGAACTATTGCAGGTAGGTGGACCATTTCTAATGGCGGTCGTTCTGCAATTTCCCTTGTGTATGTATGAACTGCAGAGGCTTTTGATCAATGTGTATGATCATCTCTTTCCTCAAAATGTAATGTTTCCATTCACGGAAGGCTTGTAAAATGGAATAAATTTCCTTGTCATAGGTGGGGTATTTATGGACAGTATCTGTAATGTCCCCAAGGCCAAGCCCCGTTGTAAACCATGTTCTCAAAGGAATTGTAATTATATTTTATAGGCTGGTGAGCCAAGTTTTTATAAGATGGAGGTTTATGTGTTTGTTAGGATAGGGAGCCTGAGTGTTGAAGGCCAGGAGCCTGCTGTTGTATATGTAATCACGCAGAACAATTAATAAAATATAAACACCGCCATGTGCAGACCGACCACGATGAATGAGTGAAGGGGGACTAAGCATCCATAGAGTGGGAAAGGGATTAGGGACTGGAAGGTGGAAAAAGGGGATAAGTGTTTGGCCTAGGGGGCTTAAGCCTAGGAATAATATTTTATTATTATTCCAAAAGAACAGGTGCCATTTATATTTTTTATCCTAAGTTCCTAACCAAGGGAAGGTGATGTGTGCTGGTGGAACGCATGCAATCTCCAGGGTGACAAGTGTCGACCCTAGTGCATGCAAATAAAACAGTTTGGGTGGACCATGAAGGGGGTTCACTCTCTCATTCGAGAAGACTGCTTGAGGGTGTATGGGCTCTGAGTAGTATGACTGACCCGAGCTCTGCAGAAAAACCTCGTACACCTTCTGAATTGAAAAACCTGTGTATACCTCCGTACTGAACCAGAAGCCTGTGATCGATTCTAAAAGAGATGGTTTTACCTATGTTGAATCGAAAAAGCTCGTGTTGTGTCTGGAGAACCCGTGTGCACCCACTACCCGAGATCGAGCCTATGCGTGACATCTTTGTCCCAAAGCCGTGACCCTGAGCCATTTTTCCATTGTTGATCCTGTGGAAAAAGCCGTGTCTATTTTCCGTTGATTGTGTGGCCACGTAGTGCTGGACTGCGTGGGAGGTTTGTTGACCTGTGAGCGATTCTCTCCAGGCGAGAGAGTGCATAAAGGAAGGAGAGAACTCCTGGAAGGAACCCTGTAGCTGCCACAGAGCCCGGAGACTTCCGGTCCGGTCTATTGCTGTAACCCAAGGCAAGGGAGGTTAGCAGCCGAAGGACTGTCCAGGTGACAGAGAAGGTGTATACTCCTAGGGTGGAACAGGCATGTGGGGAATGAGGGACTATGGGCAGTGAGTGTGGGTGGTTCCTAGGAGAGAATCCCTTCCTGTGGCTATGTGTTGTTTTCCCTGTAACATCAGCCTAACCTAGGATTCCTTGTCTCGGGGTGGAGCTTAGTCCTAGCTCAGGGGTGACCCACTGCTGAGCTGATGAGCAGTGTGGTCTAAGGATGGGAGGTTCGTGGAAGGCCTGAACTTGGTTGGTGGATTCTACCACTGTTAAAAGATAAGTATCTGATTATGTTTTAATCATGTTTTGCATGACTCTACTGCTTATGTTATCATGATTTCCGTTGTGTATATGAATTAGTATGAAATGCTATTGATTGTTAATTATGACAGTAACTCATATGAATACTCTGTGTAGAGTGTGTTTATTTGTTTAAATGCATGTGGATTATATAATACCTATATGAGTTATGTACCAAGTGGTGTTAAAGTTTCCTTTTAAGAGCGATTAAGACATGGTAGCTGAAAAGGTGCGCTACAGTTTGGTATCAGAGCCAAGGTTTCGACATTGAGCCTAGATGGGCTAGTGGAGCGGTCTTTGGACTGAGAATGCGAGGGGAAATTGGGTCTGGAAGGCCAATTTCGGACCCTAGTTTGCTCCGAAGTGTCAAGGAGTTGCTTGACGAGTTTTTAAGCTCAGGAGGTATAGTGGCGTTATGAAACCGTAGTCAGTGTGGTATAAGTCCACAAGGAGAGAGGAATCCACACCATAAGTGCTGGAGCTTTAGGATATGTTTGGGAGGGAAGGTGAACCCTCGTGACCATCAAATCTAGAAAGTGTGCACGGGGTTTAAAGCCCTTTGGAATTGCACAGGAGTGTAGAAATCGCGATACGCGAAATCCCGAATTAGTCAGGACCGTCCATTAGAAAGAACGTGTGGGGAGTGATCAACCTTTCGCTGACTCGTAACTTGAAATGGTCAAAGGGTGAGTTCGTGAGAATTCACAAAACGTGAATTCATGATTGGATCATAACCGTCGATCTAAGAGAGATCTGGACCGTTAATTTTCCAGGAAGAAATCAACGTTTTGGGAGATGGGAAGTGAGGAGAGGTGAATAGCTCCGAAACCCAAAACCCCGAAATCCCGAAACAACCTACACCATAGATCGTGAGGAGAAGAACTTGACCGTTGGATCAAGTAGTTAAATAGACAGTGATTATAGGATTTCGGCAAATGGAAGTTCAATATGTGTGGATGCACGAACTTCCGATGCCCGAAATGCCGAAAGGATTTGCGTCGTAGATCTGAGAAAGATCTGACCGTTGGATTTTACTAGGAATGGATGTGGACACATGGAGATGTACCACGTGCCAGTGGGTTGAGAATAAAAGTGAGAGTGGTGCGACTCGATGATGTCATTAAAAGCAACGTTAAAAGAAACAATAAGAAGGGAGAAATGCTTATATGAACAACAAAGAGAAAATCCTACCTTTCGGAAGGCTTGGGATGACCAGAAGAGGTTTAAGAAAGAACAGAGGCAGAAGGGAAACAAGCCACCTTTTTTCAAGAACATCCCTTGGGGACAATCATCTTTTAGAGACCCTAGGAAAGTTGAAGGGAGTGAGCAGATGCCAAGGTCTCCACCTATGGAGTGTTGGGGCTGTAAAGGGAATCATAGGTACAGAGACTGCCCCCACAGAAAAGACAAAGCAAGAACTGTCCATNTAAGAAAGAACAGAGGCAGAAGGGAAACAAGCCACCTTTTTTCAAGAACATCCCTTGGGGACAATCATCTTTTAGAGACCCTAGGAAAGTTGAAGGGAGTGAGCAGATGCCAAGGTCTCCACCTATGGAGTGTTGGGGCTGTAAAGGGAATCATAGGTACAGAGACTTCCCCCACAGAAAAGACAAAGCAAGAACTGTCCATACTATTCAACAAGCTAAAACAATGGAGGATATGGGCAGCAGAATGTCAAGGATCTACGCATCCCTAGACAACAACTGTTATCACTGAAATTTCGTTCGCACATGGTTACAAGAACTCAGCATCGTCAAACAGTGATGAAGTCATTCATGAACCTGAATTAATACCACAGCATTCAAAAAGGTCAAAAGCTATACAAAGTAGTGAAAAATTGAAGAGCGCTTTGCAGACATTGGGCACGTGCGCGCATGCACAAAACAGGAATGTAGAAATTGCGCACAGGCGCATGATGCGCGACTGTTAGCACAAAAATCCACGCACTTGCTAAACAGCGCATTTATGGAAGTGGTCGGCCTCCCAACCACTTATGGTTCAGCTCCCAAGCCGAATTGACTCCCAAATCTGGGCTGGATCCGACTGGTGGGCTGGTCAAAGACCTAATAATGCCCTAAATGGCCTCTCTTCACACTACAAAGCAGTTAAACAATAACCCAAAGYAATGCTATAAAAATCCATGAATGCACCTCATTTTCTCAAGGAATTCTAAGTAATGTTATGCTACCTAGATTGTTTTGAGGACTCCATCCTTGACAAAAGCATATTGGCACCATTACATTGGACAATCCACCTCACCATTGAGTGGATTTGTAAAGAGTTCTTTCATCACCATTTTCATTTTCTTTTGTTGTAAGAAGAGCTAGCTAGTGAGGGTCCAAGAGCCTTCCCTTGGAGGAAGAAGGGACTCATAGTCCCGTTTCTTCTTGGTGCTTTGTTTTCATCAATAGATCAGCCTCAAACATTGGTGACATGGTTCCTTTGGTTCTTTTTGTTTCTATGTCCCTATGCTCATGATTTTATTTTTTATTGCATCTATTAGTTTAATTCTTAATAATAGTTTCTATTTTCTTTCCCTAACTCTTTTCTCTACAGCTGTCCTGCTCAACAAACCCAACTAAGCTTGCAAGCACCTCTTATTTTCTCACCAATGTGACGAAAGAGGTGCAACAGATTGGCGACTCCACTGGGGAAAGGTATCAATTTCCTACCTCATTTGGGTTTATTTTTCTCTTCTTTTAGTTTGTTTAACTTGCAGGTGCACTAACCGGCCTAAGCCGACCTGCCAACCAGCTAATTCCAAGTTGAATTGAGAGAAATTCATTCAGATTTTTCGTTCTCAGCCGTGCGCCACATATGTGTGGGTTTTTCATCCCACAGACGCGCATCGTGCACCCATGCGCTTTACGCACGGTTCTGTTCTGCGCACGTGCGCTTTTCATCTTGTCTCTGCTCGCGCGCATGCGCTCTGTGCACCTCTGTCTTCACTAGGACCTGTGCATCAGTGCAAAATTTCACATTGTAAAGTTGTTGAGATGTGGGGAAGGCAATTTGCCTTCTTAAAAATGATGTCAAGCATGTTTTAAAGCTGCACCACACTTAGTCCCCTCATCATATAAAGGTGTTATTCAAACACACATAGGCACTTAGGAGGATAAAATCAATTTCCCTTCTTTTCTTTTTGCCACATGGATGGCTTGTTTTGACTTATAATATAAGTTGGAAATCATTTTTAATCACAATTAACTTACATTGGGACTAGAATTTGAGTAACAATCGCTTAGTATGCTCTTCTCTCGCGCCTCCAAACGACCTTGAGAACCAGAAAAAGATTGTGAAACGATTTCATCTCCCTTAAAGAACATTAAAACCTTTAGGAGAGTACAACAACCCTTCTTGGGACTCCTCTTAGTTTTCTTTTTCAAACACATCTTTTATTCTAACGGGCCCATACATGCCCACATGCTACAAAGATAGGATAGTGTTTGAATTTTTACTTTCTTAGATCAAAACACTAGGAAAGTTTAAAGGTTTGTAACGGGCCCATACATGCCCACATGTTCAATCTAGGATAGTTTTCAAGATTTTCTTAGATTACATCACAATAGGGAGTTAAAGGGATAGTAACGGACCCACATGTCCACATGCTAGCTTCCTAGGACTTTTGAATTACGCAAGGTTGTACCAAAGGCACTTAGTTAATTAGGTAATCAAACTCTTGTAAGGACCAAGCGAAGTCCACATGCAGCAAGGTGACATCTAATTCACTAAAAAATGACACACTTTCACTCACACACAAAAGTCACTTATCACTCACATCACTTCTTCTTGAAAACGTGGAGGTCGAAGTAAGTTTCCTCCCAAGGGATTCTGAAAAATACCCCACCCTTTTCTTGACGAGACCATGCACCCCCAACCTCCCAAAACAACTACATCTAAAATCTTTCTAAAAACTCACTAAGTTTTCCTCCACAGGAGGTGCCAAAAGAAATTTTTTAGTCTAGGTAGGATTTCGGGGATAGGCATCCAAACAACTCCCCGTTATCTGGTTCTCTCATTTTGCAAAACAATAGAAGTTGTCAAATAGGGAACTGAAAAATCCTCCAAGTCAAGTGTTCCAATTACCATAAGGCAGGGAGATACCCATGAAGGGTTGAAGGCCGAGGTCCAGTTGTTCTGTGCGTCCCCCTTTGAGGCACCCACCTCTTGGATGGGATCCAGCCCATGACCCATTTCTTAGGCCGAAAATCTAAATGCCGCACTTTGACCGAGGTACCTAGTGACCAACTTTAGGACATCTACCCAGGTGGAAATTGTGGGCTGCAATTGCACCTTGATTGGATTTAGTGTGGCTATTGGGAAATATCTCCAGCTCTTTCTAGATATGCCTCCTTTACCCCTCATTATAACCAATTATTTCATCCTTCACTAGTTTCTCTTCCAGTGGCTTCAAACCCCACTGTTGAGTACTATTGGAAGGTCCACTGCTATTTGAGAGGAAGGACGTTACATCTTCTAGGACACGAGAATTTGCTTTCTTTTGATTCCCCCATGTGGACAAACCCACTTACCCACATATATGCTTCTTTCTCATTTTATGTATGATGCACATCTGATTACAGTTTGATTTGGATATATATATTGTGTAAACATTCAACGCAAAGGCTCTTGTTTCTATATTATTCTCACCACTTTTTGCACACATTCACACAACTATTCTGACATCATAGGGGAGCCACAGCACCCCCATCATTCACAACGCTTGCTAAACCTCCTCCTATCTTAGGGGGAGTAACTAGTCGTGCCCGCTCATCGACACCTCCTTCACACACTCCTATGAGTGCTACTATTTTAGGATTAGCTTTGCTTGGTTCTACATTACTTGGGTCAACTTCCCAAGGTCATTCGTTCACTCACTCTCCTTTACACGGAAGCGGGGGACCCACTTCCTCTCAGGGAGGCAATAGCAACCCACCTAGCCCCCCTCACGGGTCAGGTTCACAACAAACTCACACTATGGCCAGAGCTAATCCTCCCCCCCCACTACAGATGCCATATTTGGCCTCTCTCAACATACCGGATCTCACCAAACTCACCAATGATCCTATATTACATGATCCCACATGGCCTGCAATGCCAACTAAACTACCTTCAGACATTCCAAAATTTGAAGGAAAGGCAGGCGACGACCCTGCCAACCATGTCATGACCTTTCACCTATGGTGCTCCTCCAATAGAATTATGGATGATTCCATCAGACTATGATTATTTCAATGCACCCTCACTGTTAAGGTCCTAAC
>JASDQU010102114.1:149279-162987 GCA_032191745.1 Picea mariana
GAGCGCTTTGCAGACATTGGGCGCGCGCGTGCATGTGCAGAACAGGAACGTAGAAATCATGCACAGGCGCACGATGCGCGACTGTTAGTGCAAAAAGTCGTGCACCTACTAAATGACACATTTATGGAAGTGGTCGGCCTCCCAACCACTTATGGTTCAGCTCCCAAGCCGATTTGACCCTCAAATCTGGGCTAGATCCGACTAGTGGGCTGGTCAAAGACCTAATAATGCCCTAAATGGCCTCTCTTCACACTACAAAGCAGTTAAACAATAACCCAAAGAAATGCTATAAAAATCCATGAATGCACCTCATTTTCTCAAGGAATTCTAAGTAATGTTATGCTGCCTAGATTTTTTTGAGGACTCCATCCTTGACAAAAGCATATTGGCACCATTACATTGGACAATCCACCTCACCATTGAGTGGATTTGTAAAGAGTTCTTTCATCACCATTTTCATTTTCTTTTGTTGTAAGAAGAGCTAGCTAGTGAGGGTCCAAGAGCCTTCCCTTCAAGGAAGAAGGGACTCATAGTCCCCTTTCTTCTTGGTGCTTTGTTTTCATCAATAGATCAGCCTCAAATATTGGTGACATGGGTCCTTTGGTTCTTTTTGTTTCTATGTCCCTATGCTCATGATTTTAATTTTTATTGCATCTATTAGTTTAATTCTTAATTATAGTTTTTGTTTTCTTTCCCTAACTCTTTTCTCTATAGTTGTCCTGCTCAGCAGACCCAACTGAGCTTGCAAGAACCTCTTATTTTCTCACCAAGGTGACGAAAGAGGCGCAACGACAAGCAAGAAGAATTTCAATCGCACATGATTGAAGTGGAAGGTACGATCAACAACCGACCACTTCTTATTTTAATTGATTCAGGGGCTAGCCATAGTTATGTAGATCCTAGAGTGGTGGAAAGTTTGCATCCAACGAGGAACAAACATGATAAGTCTTGGTTAGTGCAGTTGGACACAGGGACCAAGAGGAAGGTCATTGAATTGGTTAAGTCCTGTTCAGTGGACATGAAAGGAATGAGCACTAAGGATGAATTGAACATTTTGCCTTTAGGCTCATACGATTGCTTAATTGGGATGGACTGGTTGGACCAACACCATGCCCTTCTGGATTTTCATAACAAGAGGTTTACCTGCCTGAACGAAGAGGGAAATCCGGTAACAGTCCAAGGAATTCCCAGAGCCCTAGCTATTAGGGAAATCTCAACCATGCAGTTGAAGAAATGTTACCGGAAAGGCTGTCAATTATTTGCAGCTCGGGTGGAAGAAGCATCCAGAGATGAAGTCTCGAATCTGGAAGACCACGAAGTACTCAAATAATTCAAGGACATATTTCAGGAGGTACCTAGACTACCTCCGAAGAGGGACATCGATTTTTCTATAAATTTGATGCCTGGAGCAGCTCCAGTTTCGAAGGCTCCTTATAGAATGAGTACACCAAAGCTGAAAGAGTTGCAATTGCAGCTCGAAGAGCTACTAAAGAAGGGATACATTCACCCCAGCATGTCACCTTGGGGAGCCCTAGTCCTATTCGTGAAGAAGAAATATGGGACATTGAGACTATGCATTGATTTTCGGCAGTTGAATAAGGTCACTGTCAAGAACAAGTATCCTCTGCCAAGGATTGATGATCTTTTTGATCAGTTGAAGGATGCAAAAATATTTTCGAAAATAGATCTTCGATCAGGAAATCACCAAGTGAGAATAAAGGATGAGGACATTAGCAACACCACCTTTAGAACAAGGTACGGTCATTATGAGTTAACAGTGGTGCCGTTTGGATTGTCCAACGCGCCTGCTATTTTCATGTGCTTAATGAATGGAGTGTTCATAGATTATTTGGACAAGTTTGTCATAGTCTTCCTGGACGATATCTTGGTGTATTCCAAGACGGAGGAAGAACATGAGAAACACCTGAGAATGGTGCTGTAGGTGTTGAGAGAACACCAGCTGTACGCAAAACTAAGCAAGTGCTCTTTTTATCAAAGGCAGATCCATTACTTGGGACACATTATATCTGAAGAAGGGATCATTGTGGATCCTGAAAAGGTACAGACCATTCGAGAATGGCCAATGCCAAGGAATGTGGCGAAAGTTAGATCTTTTATGGGTCTGGTGGGCTACTATAGGAGGTTTATAGTAGGATTCTCAAGGATAGCTCATTCCATCACTTCCTTGCAAAGGAAGGAGAAGAAGTTCCAGTGGACTGAAGAATGTGAGAGCATCTTCTAGCGATTGAAGCAGCTGCTAACTAGTGCTCCAATCCTGAAGATTGCAGATCCAAATAAGGATTATGTAATGTGCACAGATGCCTGTAAGGAGGGGCTGGGAGGAGTTCTCAGCCAAGAGGGATTTGTAATTTGTTATGAGTCCCGAAAGCTGAAAGAGCATGAAAAGAACTATGCCACTCACGATTTAGAGCTAGCAACAATCGTCCATGCATTGAGGAAATGGAGACATTACCTCATGGGAAGGAGATTCAAATTAAGAACAGACCACAACGGTCTGAAATATTTATTTGATCAGCCGACCTTAAATGCTAGGCAAATTAGATGGCTGGAGTTTCTGTGTGAATATGACTTTGATATAAAGCATATCAAAGGGAAAGAAAATAAGGTGGTTGATGCACTCAGAAGAAAAGTGCGCGAATTACATGCTACAGCCATTAGCATGTACAGGACTGAGATGAAAGACAGAATTTTGGAAGCTGCAAATACCGATTTGTAGTACAGAAGTCTTGTAGCAAAGCTACAGCAGCGCGAGAGACCATAGACCAAGGAAAGTTACACCTTGGGAACTAATGGTTTACTTCTGTATAAAAACAGAGTGTATGTACCCAATGTCCGAGAATTGAAGATGGCAATTCTAAAGGAGATGCATAACGTGGCTTATGCTGGACATCCTGGATATCAGAAGACTGTGGAAACAGTCAAAAGCCATTATTTTTGGCCGGGTATGAAGAAAGAAATTGCTGAATACATTGCCAGATGTATGGAGTGCTAGAAGGTTAAGGCTGAGCATAGGCACCCAGCAGGGTTGTTGCAGCCTTTACCCATTCCTGAGTGGAAATGGAATGTGGTAACAATGGATTTTATCACCGGACTACCTAGAACTAACAAGCAGCATGGTTCAATCATGGTGGTGGTGGACAAGCTTACTAAAGCCGCCCATTTTATTCCACTGAAAACCACCCACAGGGCAGCTGATTTTGTTGATATCTTTTTAAAAGAAGTTGCACGCTTGCACGGAATTCCTAAGACAATTGTGTCTGATAGGGACCCGAAATTCATCTTGAATTTCTGGAAAGGACTATTCAAGGGATTCGGAATGAATGTGAACTTTAGTACAGCGTATCATCCTGAGTCTGATGGTCAGACAGAGAGGGTGAACAGGGTAATAGAAGACATACTGAGAATGTATGTGATGGACAAACCATCAAGGTGGGAAGACTACCTGTATTTGGTAGAATTCGCCTACAATAATGGGTATCATGCATCATTGAAGATGAGCCCATTTGAAGAAATTTATGGAAGAAAGTACAACACTCCGGTGAGATGGGATAATCTAGCTGATAGAGCAGTAGTTGGGCCTGAGCTGCTCAAAGAGATGGAAGATCAAATGATAAAAATTAAACAGAATCTAAAAGCTTCCCAGGCTAGGCAGAAAAGTTACACTGACAGTAACAAAACCCATAGAGAATTCAAAGTGGGTGACCATGTTTTCCTGAAAGTGAAGACCAATAGGAGTTCCCTGAAGTTTGGAAGTTGCGCCAAATTGGCAGCAAGATTTTGTGGGCCATTTGAGATCCTGGAAAGGATTGGGCCAGTTGCATACATGCTTGCATTACCTGCATCTATGACTGTACATAATGTGTTTCATGTTTCACTGCTTAAGAAATATGTACCTGATGCTAATCATGTTATCGATTTGAATGTGATTCAGGTGGAACTAGAAGGTGTCCTACAAGTGCATCCTGTGCGCATATTGGACAGGAAACGCAAACAGCTCTGAAATCAAGCTATAGCGCTTGTAAAGGTCCAGTGGACCTAGTATGGTCCTGAGGATGTGACATGGGAGAATGAAGAGGTTATGCAAGCAGAGTACCCGCATCTTTTTGAAAATTCTGAAAGGCTTGCAGAGACAGTGTAAGTTGCACTGAGGACCGTAAAAAAATAAGGGAGGGGGATTGTAATGTCCCCAAGGCCGAGCCCCATTGTAAACCATGTTCTGAAAGGAATTGTAATTATATTTTATAGGCTGGTGAGCCAAGTTTTTATAATATGGAGGCTTATATGTTTGTTAGGCCAGGGAGCCTAAGTGTTGAAGGACAAGAGCCTATTGTTGTATATGTAATCACGCAGAAAAATTAATAAAATATAAACACCACCATGTGCAGATCGACCATGATGAATGAGTGAAGGGGGACTAAGCATCCATAGAGTGGGCAAGGGATTAGGGGCTGGAAGGTGGAAAAAGGGGCTAAGTGTTTGGCCTAGGGGGCTTAAGCCTAGGAATAATATTTTATTATTATTCCAAAAGAACATGTGCCATTTATATTTTTTATCCTAAGTTCCTGACCAAGGGAAGGTGATGTGTGCTGGTGGAACACATGCAGTCTCCAGGGTGACAAGTGTCGACCCTGGTGCATGCGAATAAAACAGTTTGGGTGGACCGTGAAGGGGGTTCACTCTCTCTTTTGAGCAGACTGCCTGAGGGTGTACGGGATCTGAGTAGTATGACTGACCCGAGCTCTGCAGAAAAACCTCGTACACCTTCTGAACTGAAAAACCTGTGTATACCTCCGTACTGAACTAGAAGCTTATGATCGATTCTGAAAGAGCCGATTTAACCTCTGTTGAATCGAAAAATCCCATGTTGTGTCTGGAGAATCTATGTGCATCCACAGCCTGAGATCGAGCCTATGCATGAGATCTCTTTCTCGAAGCCGTGACCCTGAGCCATTTTTCCATTATTGATCCTGTGGAAAAAGCCATGTCTATTTTCCGTTGGTTGTGTGGCCAAGCAGTGCTGGACTGCATGGGAGGTTTGTTGACCTGTGAGTGATTCTCTCCAGGCGAGAGAGTGCACAGAGGAAGGAGAGAACTCCTGGAAGGAACCCTGTAGCTGCCACAGAGCTCGGAGACTTCCGGTCCAGTCTGTTGTTGTAACCCAAGGCAAGGGAGGTTAGCAGCCGAAGGACTGTCCAGGTGACAGAGAAGGTGTATACTCTTGGGGTGGAACAGGCATGTGGGGAATGAGGGTCCATGGGTAGTGAGTGTGGGTGGTTCCTGGGAGAGAATCCCTTCCTATAGCTGTGTGCTATTTTCCCTATAACCTCAGCCTAACCTAGGATTCCTTGTCTCGGGGTGGAGCTTAGTCCTAGCTCAGGGGTGACCCACTACTGAGCTGATGAGCAGTGTGGTCTAAGGCTGGGAGGTTCATGGAAGGCTTGCACTTGGTTGGTGGATTCTACCACCGTTAAAAGATAAGTATCTGATTATGTTTTAATCATGTTTTGCATGACTCTACTGCTTATGTTATCATGATTTCCGCTGTGTATATGAATTAGTATGAAACACTATTGATTGTTAATTATGGAAGTAACTCATATGAATACTCTGTGTAGAGTGTGTTTATTTGTTTAAATGCATGTGGATTATATAATACCTGTATGAGTTATGTACCAAGTGGTGTTAAATTTTCCTTTTAATAGCGATTAAGCCATGGTAGCTAAAAAGGTGCGCTACAGTATCAAAGAGTGTCTCACTATGGTATGCCACTAGATGCCCATGCTGAGTGAGAACTGTGCCCACAACATAGTCAAATGCATCAGTCTCAATATCAAATGGTTGATGTAGATTAGGAAAGGAGAGTACTGGAGATGAGCACAAGTGATGCTTCATATCATCAAATTCTCGTTGTTATGTCTTCCCCAACACAAAATTTTCCCTACCACCACCCTTGGTCACATGGTTGAGGGCCCATGCAATATGAGAGAATCCCAACACGAACCGTCGGTAGAAGTTGGCTAGTCCCAAAAATCTCTGAAGCTCAGTTAGTGTAGTCGGGGCTAGCCAGTCATGGATGACTTGGATCTTAGCTGGATCAACATGTACCCCATGCTCATCAACAATGTATCCTAATTATTGGACCCTTTTCATGCCAAAATAGCATTTTTCCAAGTTGGAATAAAGCTTGTGTTGCTGCAGAGTGCTCAAAACCTGTTGAATATGTTGCATGTGCGCCTCCCATGTTCTACTAAATATGAGGATGTCATCCAAATATACTACCACAAAGGAGTTGGTGAAGAGTCACAATACATCATCCATTAACCTCATGAAAGTGGTCGGTGCATTTGTTAATCCAAAGGGCATGACTAGCCATTCGTAGAGACCTTCTTTATACTTGAAGGTTGTCTTCCATACATCAGTTGGTTCGATGGGAACTTGGTGGTAGCTAGAATTTAGGTAAATACTGTTGAATAAATTCCCCCCGTTGAGTTGGTCAAGAAGGTCATCAATCCTAGGAATGGGGTAGCGGTTCCTGACTGTGATTTTTTTTAAGGCAATGTAATCAATGCATAGTCACCAAGTCTCATCCTTCTTCTGCACCAGTACATTCAGGCTTCTACAAGGGGAGGAGTTGGGTTTGATGTGCCCCTTTTGAAGAATATCTCAGATATGACGCCTGATTTCGTCATTTTCCATCAACGAGCATCGATAGACTGGTCCATTAGGTAGAGCTGCGTAGGGGGTCATATCAATTGGATTCTTGACTTGGAAGTCTGTCGGTACCCCTGTAGGGGATGAGAATATCTCTCTGTATTCTTCAACGATCCCGTCCACTTGCTTCTATTGAAAATATAGGTGTTGTATAGAGGCCACAGATGTGGCGATGACCTTCTTCTTACTGTGAGAATGGATCACAAAGAAGACAAAATTCCCGTTCCATGAAATTACCTTACTGCATTTCTTAGCATAGATTAAATAAATAGCAGTAGGCGGTGCAACCTCTGAGATCCTGTACAATTGTCTACCCAAAGTAATAATAACACTGCAGTGTCTAGACTCATACACAACATCACGCTTCCACAAATATGGTTGTCCTAAAAGAACATCAAAAACTTCAATGGGAGGAATATCACACAGTACCTCATCTTTGAAATGCTTGATGCCATATGGAAGATGACACTGTTGGCGGACACAGATATCTCTTCCTTGTTGAAGCCAGCTGATGGTGTAGGGTTGCGAGTGTGGTGTTGTTGACAGGTCCAGTCGCTTGAAGACCTCTTATGAAATCAGTTTCTTCTGACTATCGCTATCGACATTGAAATGAAGCGGAGTCCCCTTGACCCATATCTACGAGTGAAAGAGGCATTCCCCTTCCTCTTTTTCTTCTAGGTCGCTTGGCCA
Source organism: Picea mariana (assembly GCA_032191745.1). NCBI lineage: Eukaryota > Viridiplantae > Streptophyta > Pinopsida > Pinales > Pinaceae > Picea > Picea mariana. Next base: position 156,702 of record JASDQU010102114.1, read on the forward strand.
GACTTTGGTGGTAGATACAGTGGCACTGGGTTCAACATCGATAATATGCTTCCCTCCTTCAGAATTTGACTTGGAATCAGAATCATCCTCTGACTTGGAAGCCTTCATCTCGGCCACGAGGGACTGATTAGAGCGACATTATTCGGTGTTGTGCCAAGGAATTTTATGGTAGTCACACCATTTTCCCGTGTTCTTTTTCATCTTCTCATTGCGCTTCTTGTGTTGTGGATTGGACTCGTTGTCCTGAGGGAGACCATGTCAACTTGGTCCCTTTCTGTGTGGGTTGGGGTTTCTTGTTCCCTGCTTCGGCTGTGAGGGGTTTGTAGATCCAAATTCTCTCCTTTTCTTCTTAAATTTCTACTCAATCTTGACAATGTATCTATAATTCGTGCCCAATGAGGTGATATCCAAGAAATCCATTTCTATTTGAATGTATCTATACAAATATCTGTGACATTTGAGCACCAGATAACGCTCAAAGTATTTGATACCCAATTTGGTGTGTAGGGTATGAAAATATTGGTGAAATGTGGTACTGTCTGATCCCTTTCTTGACGTAGGGTGGTCCATCTGTTGTACTGGTCCTCATAGCTTCCAACAAGGTAGTATTTTTATTTAATGGCATCTCAAAAGGAATCCCATGTAGGGGAAACCACAAACATTGTATATTCCTCCATGGCTCTTTTCTCGGAGTAAGTATCCCACCAATCCTTAACATGGGGAACGACCTTGAGGAGTGCAAAAGTGATATTTTCCTTATTGAAAAAATTATGGACCAAAAAATATCCTTCAAGCAGATTCAACCATTTATCTACAAAATCTGCATCTATAAGTCCTTCAAATAATGTAATATTAAAATTTACCTATACCTTGAAGGGGGTTGCATGGCCGCTTTATGAATATACTTCTCTTGTGGGCAGTTGTCGAAGAATCTGTGTGAATTTTTCCATCATTTCGTTCTTTTTCGTGCGAGGGATTCATAGAGAAACATTTTAATAGGATCTTTTGCTCCATCATATTTCTTTTTTTCCCCCATGGGTTTTTTTCGGGCTCGACGTGACTGATCTTGTAATGGCTCGATTCGTTCAAATTCCAATTTCTTGTACTCAGATCTTGTCGGGGACATGCACGAAGAAAAATAAATGAAGAGAATATTTTTATGATACCACTCATCCAGCTTTAGGAGCGGATCAAACTAATTATTAGACTAAATACGATAAACACAAAGATATGAATAATAACACAAGTATCCAGTGAACAATATCTTCTATTAAATAATGAAATAGGTTGAAACTTTAAAACTGCAGAACTGAAACACTTGTTCGAATGGTGGTAGCTATCTCTGTGAAGAAATGTGTCTGCTACGTGCATCCGTATGAGTAGAATGGATTACAATGAGGATCCAAAGGCCTTTTTGATATTACTCATGAATTCCAAAACCATAGACATCCAAAAACCTAACCCTAGAAGGTGAAACACCAAAACTTATGTGGTCCCTATGGGCAAGTTGGTGTAATTTGGTACCTCAAATTCCAAGGATCGTAAATTTTGCATAAGACCTCTATTTTGGGTATATGATATCCCATTGGAAAGGTATTTCAGAGAACTACACATTCCTCCATCAAAATATGAATTCGTCTACAGTTTGACTGTCGAGGGAAAAAAAAACATTTAGGGCCCAAAAATGGCCCTGGAAGTACAACAAGATGTACTGACATGAAAAAATATGAAATAAGTCAGTTAGATTAGGCGAGAGGCCACCTGTATCAACCTTGAGGATGTGTGGGGCATCAGTCATCCATGCAAGTGTATAACTCACAATTACAAAGTAGTACAGAAGAATGTTAAGCCCTAATATTGGCTCATTACCCCTTAATTGGGGCATATTATATTAGTAATGTTATTTTATTTATGTCGGCTTTAGGCCATTAGTTGTAATTATACCTCCTAGTCTCCTATATATACCAAGGAGACATTTTCATTTTGAATCATCTTGTACTTGAACATTTAAGTGGGGTAAAGGGAGGTTGCCCCCTCGAAGAGGCTTATTATCTGAAATTATCTCTTTTTCAAGGTGTTGAGTACTTTTTCTAAGGTTTTTCTATGCTATATTGATATTTGGTTCTCAACATATGGTATCAGAGCTCAAGGTCTTGGGGTTTCGCTGCTACATCTGAGACACCTTGGAATTTTTACTATAACTTGTTTTCTACAACGTTTCAGAAGGAACGGATTGGAGGATATTTAGTAGACGGATCAAGTTACGTTGGGTTCAAAATTCAGCTACTGAGGTCTTATACTTTCAGAGATACAACCTGTACAAGATAGGATTCTAGAATCATCCTGAACTGAGTCATTACAGAATTTTTGCTATAAAAAAATTTCTATAACATTTCAGACTCTAAAATATGGAGGATATTTACAGAAATTAGTAAGGTATCTGTGGTAAAAATTTTAGCTTCTAGGTCATCTTAAATTTGTAGATACACCCTGTGTAAGATAGGGTATCTGACTAGTCCTATTGACTAGTTTCAAGAAGGTGTTCCAGGTAAAACAATCATAACTTCTTCCTAGAGTATCCAAATTGAGTGGGATTGGTTTCATGGGATTGTGGACAGTCTGTAGTATTTATGGTGCGAGTTTCAAAATTTTATATCAATTATTTTGTGCAGGACATGCTATACAAGTGAGATCTCCTGGAAAGGACAAAAATCGACAAGTTGTGGGGAAGTTACCGTAAATTCCACTTCGCACATCCAATTTTGATCAGACCTATGGAATTGCAGAGAAGAAATATCAGATAACTACATAAAAGAAAGTTTCATACCCAGAAGGGTCGAAACTTGGGAGATACAACAGAAGTATATTTTCTAGCAGAACCGCCTCAAAATCAAGGTTCAAAAGTGATACTTGGCCAACATACCACAAAAAAAGGGAACTTCTACACCAAATAAGCCTCCAGAAAATCCTACTTGGACTCTTGATGAAGGTGAAGAAATGCGTAGGGACATAAATGAACTACAAAAGAATATGGATTCAATGGAAGCTAAGTTGGATACTCAGATGGATTCAATGGAAGCTAAGTTGGATACTAAGATGGATGGTTTAGAAGGGGAGATCATGGAAGTATTGAAAAATTTCATAACAGAGAAGACACCTGAAAGTGAAAATGCATCCATGAAATTCATGATGAGGACACAAGGAAGGTGAATCAAAAATGGAGAAACTCCAACTTTGGTTTGAAACCCAACCACGTTTCTAAGATTGATATGAGGAAGTTTGATGGCAATGACCCAATCACATGGATACTTCAGATGGAGCAATTCTTTGATCTCCATAATGTGCCACATACACAAAAGGTATGAATTGCTTCTTTATATTTAGAACCTAATCATTTTGTATGGTATCGATGTCATTGTTCTCGCAAATCACTCGTCACTTGGACAATTTTCACGGAAGAAATGATAGCACACTATGAGATACAAGGAGAAATACCTTCTTTTATCCAATTGATAAATCTCAAGCAAAAGGGTTCAGTTACCGAGCACATTGAGAACTTTCAAAGATTGAGTATAAAGGTAACCAATATTCCAGATGAGAACTTTATTGATGTATTCATAGGAACTTTAAAGGATAACATTCAACATGAGGTTTGCCTTTGGGAACCCAAATCATTGGAGAATGCATTTAAGGTGGCAAGAAATGTTGAAAGTAAAAATATGGCTATGGCTACTAGAAGGACCAATCCTAACATCTATACACAGAACAATGCTCCTTCTCCTAAAACACCTCAACCTACAAGGTTGACACCTCAACAATTGGAGGAAAGAAAACAAAAAGGTTTATTCTTTAATTGTGACAGCAAGTACAGTAAGGGACATAAGTGTGGTGAGAAGAAATTATTCTACATAGATTGTGAAGAGGAAGAAGAACAAGAACAAGAACCATCTCAAGATGAAAACGTAGAAGAAATTTTGTCTGAAGAGTTGAATCCCACGATATCGTTTAATGAATTGGCTGGAATTAGCACTCCTCAAACCCTCAAGATCGAAGGATACATCAAAAAGAAAAAGATAATAGTCCTAATTGATTCTGGCAGTACTCATAATTTCATTCACTATAAATTAGCCAAAGATCTCAATTTCTTTGTATATCCAGCACCAGAGTTTCAAGTATTGATTGTAGATAGAGGAACTATCAATTGCTTAGGAAAATGAAATAAGATCAATATTACTATGGGGGAATATGTAATGGATAGTCCAATGATTTCTATACCCATGGGTGGTGCAGATGTTGTACTAGGAATCCAATGGTTACAATCATTAGGATTAGTGGCTTTTAATTTTCAATAACTTTTCATGAAATTTTCATTGGACGGAAAAGAAATTGAGTTAAGAGGTATCACAGGGAAACCTGGTAAGGTGATAAGCTCTAACGGCATGACAAAATTATTGAAAAAGGGGCATCAAGGCGTTATTGCACAACTATGCTCAATAGATGTTCAAACATCTAAGCCATCTATTCCTCAATATCTCCAAAGGATCATTGATAAGATTTCCAAAGTATTTGAAGATATTCCCAAAGATCTTCCACCCACTCAAAATCATGATCATGAAATTCACCTAATTCCTGGGAGTGTTCCTCCTAACATCAAGCCATACAGATAACCTTACACCCAGAAGAGTGAAATTGAGCGCATGGTTGAAGAAATGTTAGAGGCTGGCATTATTAGACCTAGCCAAAGTTCTTACTCTGCACCAGTGGTAATGGTATTCAAGAAAGATAGCTCATGACGTATGTGTCCAGATTATAGAGAACTCAAAAAGATCACTATTAAAGATAATTTTCCCATTCCCGTCATTGATGAATTGTTAGATGAACTACATAGACCAATCTATTTCACAAAATTGGATCTTCGTTCAAGGTATCATCAGATCAGAATGAAGGAAGAAGATATCCCAAAAACAACATTCCGAACTCATGAAGGCCATTATGAATTTTTGTTCATGCCTTTTGGCCTTACAAATGCACCTTCCACATTCCAAGGGTTGATGAATTCCATTTTCAATCCCTTCCTTCGAAATTTGTGTTAGTATTTTTTGATGATATACTAATCTATAGCAAGTTTTGGGAGGATCATGTGCAACATGTTGACAAGGTGCTACAACTACTAAAGGAGAAATAACTATATGCCAAACCATCCAAATGTTTCTTTGGAGTAAAGGAGGTAGAGTATTTGGGTCATGTTGTATCTCATGAAGGTGTCAAGGTAGACCCTAACAAGATTAAGGCCATGGTGGACTGGCCAATTCCCAAAACATTAAATAATCTTAGAGGATTTTTGGGTTTGACAGGTTACTACCACATGTTTGTTCGGAACTATGGAAGAATAGAAGCACCTTTAACAACACTAACTAATAAGGATGCATTTTCATGGACTCCAGAGGGAACTAAATCTTTTGAACAACTTAAAGAGGTGATGTGTAAATCTCCTATCTTGACCACTCCAGACTTCACAAAAACCTTTATTATGGAATGCGATGCCTCAGGAAATGGAATTGGTGCTGTTCTAATGCAAGAAGGAAGGCCCCTAGCTTTTGAAATTCGACCACTCAAGGGAAAGGACTTACACAAACCCATTTATGAGAAGGAAATGATGGAAATACTACATGCATTGAAGAAATGGTGTCCTTACCTAATAGGTAGGCACTTCAAGGTCAAAACAGATCATGATAGTCTTAAATACTTCTTGGAACAAAGACTATCTTCAGAAGAACAACAAAAATGGGTAACCAAGATATTGGGTTATGATTTTGAAATCGTCTATAAAAAGGGGAAGCAAAATGTTGTGGTAGATGCACTCTCAATAAATGATGAAGATGTTGAGGCCTTTCTTTGTGCTATCTTGATCATCCAACCCGATTGGATAATAGAAGCAAGGGATGAATGGAAGAATGACGAAAAAGTGTGGACTCTCATTCAAAGGTTGCAGTAGGATTCCAGTGCATTAGATACATTTACATGGAAAAATGATTCACTATGGTACAAATATCACTTATATTTATGTAAGAACTCCCAACTCAAACAAAAGGTACTATTGGAATTGCACATCTCTTCAGTAGGAGGGCACTCAAGATTTTTGAAAACCTACCATAGAGTCAAGAAGGATTTTTTTTTGGATGGCCTTAAAACTAATGTTCAAAGGTTTGTGGCAGAATGTGTGGTTTGCCAACAAAATAAGGTGGAAACAATTAAGACCCCAGGTCTTTTACAACCATTATCCATC
>JASDQU010102115.1:4018-27886 GCA_032191745.1 Picea mariana
GGTGCTACGTGGCAGCCCATGATTGGGCCACGTGGCACCACACCATTTGTCCAATAAATGCCACATATCACAATTTGATTCGACCACATCTGCCAATGAGTGAATGCCACATCATCATCTACCACCTGAGTGTACGGCCTCTTCCATGTCAGCATCCATACGGACTGTACGGACTGCACAGTCAACACTCATTTTTTTACCTGTTTGGCGATTCGGACTGATCGCGATATCTCTCTCATCTGACGTTCGTTTGAACACAAACGAGTTGTGTTGGGTTCGTGACAATGAGGGCTACGCACTCATTCATTTTGAGGCAATTTTGAGAACTTTGATTTTTGAGCTAAATTTTGACCCCTGGTCCAGATTTTGATCACACCTTCCCACTAAAAGGATTTTGGACCCACAAAAGCTTATGATTATCTGTCTAAGATTCAATACTCCTCTGCTTCCAAATTCTATCAACTAATTCTACTTGAAAAGTCTTTTTGACAATCACCTGGATACTTTGATATGCATTGCACTGCAACAGACTATGTCCCTCAACCACTGTTCTCTGGCTGCTTCTGACCCACTGTTCTCTTTGTGCTTGGAAGACTGCCAACCTTCCCACTGAGAGTCAAGTCCCTCTTGTGATCTCTTTGGCATCAACACAATCAACTCTCCAATGGCTGCAAAAACTTTCCTGCGACATCTTGTCACAGGCCAAGAAAACCATCAATATTGAAAACAAATTTATACAAGACTGAAAATGATGCCAACAAAGTCTTTTTGCTTTTCAATCAAATTGTCGCATCTTGTACTTCATCAAAGCACATGGTGTTTTCCTGCATCTCGGTGTACTCAAAATCAACTTACAAGCCAACAAACACCATTGACTAAACATAAGTCAAAAAACATGATCGACACAACATAGTCATCAGACAATCATCGACACCAGTCGAGACTCATTTGAAACATATCAACCGTCCCAAAAATGACAAGTCGACAAACATGATACACAATCATGAATCATTCATGATGAACTATCACCAAGTTCACTACTTATACATACACACAAAACGCATGCATGTGCATAGCTCTTCAACTCTCCTTCAAGTACAAACATAAGTACATAAACCCGAAACATGTGGGTACATAAGAGCTGAATATGAAAAATATATATGGATGTAACAAGTGAACATCATACCCCACTTTTACAGTCTCCTGGCAAAGTTGTGCAACAACAAGAATGCCTTCAAATGAATTCCATTCACATGCAACTTGCATCATACAAGTTGTGATAAACTACTGCAACTTGTCATACTCTCAACATAAATGCATACATAAGGCTGAAATGTGCATCTACAACAGAAAATGCAAGCCTTACTTGCTCAAGAAATCCAACCATTTCTTACCAAGCCAACTCAATGGTGACTTTTTCTACTGAAAATCGTCCTCTTGTGAATCATCTTGACACACATCGATGATGGAATCTCGTCTTCCATTCTTGCCAATCTCTTTATCCATCTGCTTCTTATGCTGTGGATGAGTGGTTGGATGCAATGTCCAACATTGGTCAATGAGATGACCCCTCTTCTGACAATGAGTGCAAATATTTTGCATCCTCTTTTCACGTTGTCTTTGCTTGTAAAGTTTCCTGAAAATGGCCAATCTTTTCCAACATTTTGAAACATGATGGTTATATAAACCACAATATGTACATGGATTTTTTCTTCCATTTTTACATACAAATTTATCATGCTTAACATAATCAAAAGCAACTGAATGATAACCAGAATTATACCTTGAACATTCACCTTTATCGCCTCTTTGAGGAGGTGAATTTGAAGAGTTACAAGCTCTCCTTTGAAGACCAACAATAGTGTTCTTCTCCTCATCGTTGTCACAATTCTTTCATTTCACACATTTGCATTCATCTTGAACACATACTTTGCATGCTGGAGGGGTTGAACTTTCAACAAAAGTTCTTGAACTTTCACCTTTATAGCCTTCTTGAGGAAGTGAACTTGAAACAAAATTTGTTCTTGGAACTTTTTCCCTTGTCTTCTCAACTTTGGAATTTTCTCCATCTCTTCGTTCATATCCAAGACCACAATACTTGGGTCTCTCTTCAACAACAATAGGCTCAACAATGCCCTGTGCATGCTTCCCTAACCCTTTACCTTCGTAGCCCATTTTTAACAATAACTTGGACCCTATTCCTCTTGTGTGATTTTCAAAAACACCAAAACATTCATCTTGAGAGGAATTTGAAGATAAACTAACATTACATACCTTATGTTCATGCATGTACTTGGTAAGGGTTTCCTTTGCCTCATGGAGTTGAGTCTCCATCTCATGCAACTTTTCAAGAAGCTGGTCTTTCTCCTCCTTCATGGCCATCAACTGCTCTTCAAGGGCAATGCTCTCCTTTCTATCTTCACACATCTCTTTCATCACATATCTCATGGTTAGAAACTCCTTCAACATCTCTTTGTCAAAGAACTTAGATAATGAAGATGTATGAGAACTATCATTGTTTGAAGCTTCCTCCATCCTTGCAAGATATCAAACTTCAACACAAAACTTGCACAAATACCAACAACTAAATCTCAAGCTATCAATGGCAAACACATGAGCAAAACAAACTAGTGCTCTGATACCACCTGATCTAAAAATAGTGGGCTAACTTGTTATGCTATGCAAGCACCCTCTACTTCATTAATTAAACTTTACAGGACCTTGCTCCATGTGTTTAAATATGCAAGATAAATTATGTGCCAAGTTTATGCATCTTTTTTTAAATGTTCATGTGTGAGGAAATGTTCTTTTAAATGGTTAAATATGTACTTTAAATAAATACACAGCATCATAACTTGCATCAAATAAACCATCAAACTGACAACAATAACAAGATGATAAAGGAGTTCACCCCTCTCTGGGCTACATCTCCTTGAGCCTCCATCAATGGACTTGGCTCTCTGGGATTAATTTGTCAAAGATTCCTTTACAAGTTGTTGCTCAACTTCAATGGAAATAAAGACTGTACCATTGGGATCATAATACATAAAACCCCAAAAATGACTAATAAAACTCTGAAAACGGATCATGGCTCATCCGAGCATGACCTCTTCTACATGTGGCCTTAAGCTTACCTGAGATTCTCTGTGGAAAAAACACCTGTAAAAGTCCTCAAATGGATCTAAAACCTATCCCAAAGTGTTCATAGCATAACAATTAGCCAAAAATGATTATTCAATCACAGAAAACAAACATAGGCTCATCTGAGAAAGACCTCCAACAATGAGGGCTTCAAGCTCCCTAGAGCTCTCTGAAACTTCAATTGTTAAAAACATGCAAAAGAAGTCTTCAAATGCCTGTGAAAACAGTGCCAATGGATTCAGGACGTCCAAAAACCCCTAGCTGGGCTTTTACGGCACCTCATTTGGCCAAAAAATGAAGAAGATAGGCCTCCTGCCAGTTTCTTCCTTCAAGCTTGCTGTCTCTGGTTCGCCAAAATGCACCTCTGGGCGTTCAACCAAGAACACGCTCAAAAACGCGTGCTAAAACCTAGCACCGAGCGCAACCGCATAACTGTGCAAACTGTAGGACGGTTAGGGCGCGCCCAGCCCCTAACCGCTAAGGCCAAGTTCACATGGGTAAGCACCCAAAACCATGGGCTAACCATTTTTTAAAAACCAAACTTACCCCCGCGCGCCAAGGTTAAGGTCATATGTATCGATACGTAAGATCGGGGGCTGGACCCCATTTAAAATATACGCGCGCGTTCCGTGTGGCAAGTGGTTATATGGGCGGCAGTCATATGTATAAATGTATGCAACCGGGGCTCCGTTTGAAATGCAAATTCGTGCCAAACTCCGTGCTCGGGATTGTTTGGTCATATGTTATATGCAATACAACCGCGGGCCGGGGCTAAGCCCCGGCCCGACCCCCTCGCCATATTAAACATTAAACAAATTCAAATAAATATAAACCCATATATGTAATAAGAACCAACGCATGGCACATCGGTTGGGCAGCCTTTGACAAAACTATGCATGGTGGGAGGAGGTCTAGGGTTCGAGTCCAGTGGACTCCATAATTTTTTAACCAACAACCAATTACAACAGTACCACGTGGCAACCCATGACTGGGCCACGTGGCACCACACCATTTGTTCAATAAATGCCACTTGTCACAATTTGATTCGACCACATTTGCCAATGAATGAATGCCACATCATCATCTGCCACATGAGCATACATCCTCTTCCACGTCAACATTCGTACGGACTGTACGGACTGCACAGCCAGCACTCATTTTTTTTACCTGTTTGGCGATTCGAACATATCGCGATATCTCTCTCATCCGACGTCCGTTTGAACCCAAACGAGTTGCGTTGGGTTCATGACAACAAGGGCTACGCACCCATTTGTTTTGAGGCAATTTCGAGAACTTTGATTTTTGAGCTAAATTTTGACCCCTGGTCCAGATTTTGATCATCAATTCACTCATCAATGTCATTAATAGGACTTCCCACTTCGGTGAGACAACCCTTCACTATCATTGATGTAAATGTTTGTCATTAAATGGCATATGATTTATGAATCTTGATATATGGATGTTTTTATCTTGGCATTGCGATATATCCCTATAAATACATTATTTTGAACAATGCAAAAATTACTTTGAAAGTTTTGAGTTTCATTTGATGTATACTTCTAGAATGATTATTCCCAACTGCCCCAACTCTATGTTTGGTTAACATGAAGAGTCTAAACTAAGTTGACATAGTTGTTCATGAGAAGGATGATGAAAATCATTAACAACCTTGAAGCAAGTGTGGTCATTTAGCTTCTCCTTGCTCGCAAGAAATGCTTATTTAAAAGAATTAACATCTACCACATACCTACCATACACTTACACAATATGTTCATGCTTGTATGGGGTATTACATAGCTCGCTAAGCTATTTGTTTCTAATCTTTGTTAAAATAATTTTGTATCCTTTTTTTTTCTTATCCTTCATGCGATGTTCAATGTTTTCCTTTCTTACATCATCAATTAGATATTCATCTTTTGTTTTATTGAATCCAGTCCTCCTAACTTACTAATGTCAGTGTATCTAACTTATTCGATTAGATATCGTGTTTCCCCAACATACCCGTTTGTGGGGGTCACATTTTCATGATTTTCCCATTTCCAAAGCCCATACCCATTTCCAATTTTTGTAAAACTTAGTCGCACATGCATATATATATCCTCAATTTTGAAGAGCCCCCTCTATACAAAAGAAGTAATCATATATCTAGTTGATGATAGTCACAACACCTAATCCCTTTGACTACCTGATATCTTGATCCCTAACAAATGAACATATCCTAAACAAAAAACCATATGGCATTTGAAGTTTCTTATTTCCACATTCACAACTTAACACAAACATTACATATAATGCTAACGTACCAATGTTGTTGTATAAGAACACAAGATGAGTTAACTTATCCTCCCATATATCCTCTTAAAATATTGTATTTGATCTAATTTAAATTCTCAATCTATCACGTTTCACAAGGTATGAAATATGTAAACCAATTAAGACCTTCAGTTGGTAGCCACTATTTATGGACTTGAGTAAACTATACAAGTTAAAATCCTGATCAATATAAAGTCTAGAAAAATTCACACATGCATAATGCAACCCTAAACAAACTATGTGACCTTAATAAACATGTTCATAAACACCCATTTCACAATATAGATTGTATATTCATTGAGGGTGTCCACAAAGACAACAAAATCCATAGTATCCTCTTCCATTAATCCTCCAAAACTTGAAATGGTACGATTAAGCTAGTCTGACTCACTCTGCTTTATTTTCTTGTAATCTTGTTCACAATTTTTAGTATGCAAATCAAATTCATTTGCCTTGTCCTTCCAAACACTTGTTTTTTTCATTGAATTTTATATTATATCAATCATTACATGACAAGCATACAAACACCCATGCAAATAGAAAGAGGTGGTGTGTAGCTTGAAAAGATAGACTTCTTCCTTTGCAAAGAAAATTTACATTATTTTATTTTTATCCTCAACAAACTCTCAAAGGTATCCCCAATAGAGCCATCCAACTAAAATATCATAGAGTTGTGGGGGTTTTCTTGGTTAGGTTTTATTCAATATTTTTGAAATTTTAATATGCTTACTTAGCAACCTATCACCGACACCTTTTTACAAATTATTCTCAAGGGGCGGTTATACTACCTTCTGTATTTTTACTTTGAGTTTCTATATTTCTACTTTTTCAATTTTCCATGAGCCTCGGTGGAGAAATAAATAAATCCCTTATTCTAGCATCTGTGACATGTTCTATTGCAAAAACAAAACACTGTTTATTCATATCCCCTTTGTTTAAATGATAAAATCATACATTGTATTGTTTATTGAAGGGGATCTAGTTCCATCACCTCAGTCACATCACTGTAAATAGTGGAATTTTATTTCAGTTAGCTTCTAGAGTTTCTATATCATTGCATTTAGACATGCAATAACAAAAGATTGTTTCTTCATATCCCCTTTGTTTAAATGAGAAAACCATGTATTGTATTGTTTATTGAAGGGGCTCTAGTTCCGTCACCTCAATCACATCACTAGAAATAGTGGACTTTTATCTCAGTCAAATTCTAGAGTTCTTCTATCATGACATTTAAACATTATCATGTGTTGAAGGTTAGGTTGGAAGACCATGCATAACTCCAATAAAACTCCAACTCTTGCCAGCCAAATTTTAACTTTACATTGTAAAACAAAACATCAGTGAGTTGGAAAAAAATCAATTAAATCCTTAATATTATCAAAACCTTTACAACCCACTCCACCAAAGTTGACATATCGGAAATATCAGTCATGTTAATCTAATGAGTTTAGATGCATAAACAATTAACTAACTGTGGATAAAACAAATTTGATGATAACAAAAGTAGTTATTTTTCCTTATCTCTATGTAAAATTCTAGTGCCTCTCATGCAATTTCAACTACATTCCTAGATCAAACCATCTATTGGACTAAGATTGTATACAACTAACATTTAGAAAAGAATTGCATACATATTGTAAAAAGCAACAGAATAAAAAACACTATAAAAAGAGGTAAGCATAACACACAACATGAATGTGCAACAGATTCCATTTCAGGCAACAATAGCCTTATACACAAAAGTAAAAATAATACAAGCACAAGAGCCAATATGATATGGCCTTACAAAGAGCACACCTTGCCTATATCCAAGTTATGCAATCTTCTAGGTCCAAATAGAAACTTCTGCATTTTCTATTTTCAATTGCTTATTTTTAATAGATGTATACACATCTTTCAAGATTATCAATCCACATTTTCATCTATGTAACCAGTTCAAATTGAATTTCACACAACACATAACTAGTATGAAAATGTATTTTCTTACCAATTGCACTTCCCAACTCATCAAAATGTTCATTTAAGCGGTCTCTTCTCAATTTCTCATGATTTTCCTTCCGAATTTTTCTTGCAACAATTGCATCCTTTACATCTCCTCGCCTATTATGTCTTGTCTTTGGTTGTCTGTGCAATTGATGCAACTCAACAAGAAGGCAATAGAAAGAGAAGTGCCCCAAAAACTTTGGGGCAATCCAAGGTGCATTTCTATGGAACAAATAGATAATCCAAATCATCCAAAAGAATATATGAACTCCGTCTCAAAGGGGAAATCATGATTTTAATTCGAAAAGTACATATGTAATGATTTCATGGAAAATTTCATATCGATCATGCAATAAGAAATTAGTGCTTAAGATGTTACCATGTATATAATTATATTATATGGCTCACTCAAACCTCAACCAACTACCTTTTGTTTGTATATATAAATATTAAGATGGCAGAGCCACGTTGCTTTGGTTGTTCGGTCAATTTTAACGGTTTGGTTTGATGCGGCGCAGAAGAGATGAAACTCATGATTTTGTATTCCTATGAAGGGTAATCACTAGAGCACGGAAATTGTATAATTTTTTTATAATGATTTTCATTAGTGATATATGATGAGAAAATGCATTTATTATAAACTTTATTTTTTATTAGAAAGATAAACTCAGGGTCGTGGTGAAGTACTTCGACGATAAAATTATATTCATCCTCTCTCTCAAATCATAGTAAGATACTATATTGTCTGGATGAAAAAAGTTGGTCTGAGTTAACCAGACAATGCCTTGCATGATGAACACAAATAGATCACTCTTATGAGAAAGAGCTACATTGGGTAGTCGTGACATCATAAGAGAACCAAATAGAGATAGTGCGTTGAGATCTTCTTCTGCCAGGCGATTTCATAGAATCATGGGTCACATAATAATAAGATAAACATGACCTTCGCTCATGCATTTTTTTTCACATCATCGAGGCAAAATTATCCTGAGAAGTAACATCGAATAAATGAGAAAAGTACAAGATATTCAAAATATCTACAAAGGCCTCATCAAAAATCCCCATGCTATCCTTGGCATAATCCCTTTCCATTGGAGGAGTTTATTCATTGTTCTTCACCTCATCACTATACTGTGTGTCTTGGGTTCCATTCTCTGGGGTATTGGAACCCTTTGTGATCACACCATATTCAGTTGTAGGATCCTTATTGGTGACATTCTTTTCTCGTAACTCCTTTTCTTTCTCGACAATATCTTCCTTCATAAAAACGACAAGAGGTTGCTTAATTTTCTCATTCTCTTTGATCAATATGGCTACACTAACTCTTGACCTCATCACATCATCTTGTTCTTTGTTAATAGCCTTACCCCAGGCCTTACTTTCCTCGATCTGTAATATATGGTTATATTTTTTTTTAGGGCTTTCAGATGCTTGTTCATCGGGCACATATCAGGACTATTATTAACAAGGGAGGACCTAGAAGGATTGACATAACCACTGGGAGATGCAAAAGTTGTTGCCTCTGAGCTAGCCATTGCAGTCGTCTAAAGTGAAACTTTACTTGAAAAATGCAACATAACAGGAGGGTTTTAGTATCTTAAGTTGAAACCCTACCTCAAACAATGACGTAGCGTAAAATTTCATGGAGGGCACTGTAGATGTGCTCATTCCTTGTCCGTACGACCCTAAAATGGCCCCAAAATATTGAAACTATGCTACAACATGGAACTTCGTTCAGGGGGGTTCATAGGTCAAATCATAAGTCCAGTAGGAGTTTTAAACTTCCATTTCAAACTCCGAAGAGAAACCAGATCCCCTAAACCCTTTAAAGGAAAAATAACAAAAAACCTTAAACATGGTGAATCCCTAAGGTTCTCAACCTCGAAACCTACTTTACAAGCCTTCACCCTAAACCTCAAAGGTGAACCATGGGAAAAAAATTGAACTCTAAAACCCTTTAAAATAGACCTTAATAAATCAAAAGTAGAGAAGAAACTTGAAACCTATCCGACGGTGTTGAGTTCAATAGCTACTCGTAAATCACCACAACATACATTGGATATGGTCTCATTCCAGAGCTTTTTAAGAACCCAAAAAAGGATAAGGAAAAATAACTTCAAACTGGGTTGCTATATGATTGACTTCGGGCCAATGATAATGCTAAAATTCAGAGTTGCGCATATAGATTGTAACAACAACGTGATGTTAGGAAGACATGCAATTGTTCAAACCATTTACTAGGGTTTCATGGGTAGTTGGGGTTTAAGAATTTGAACTAGAACCTTGAAACCAGAAAATAAAATACCATGCAAGGTTACTCGAGGAGGTACTAAATTGTAGGTAAATGACTTTTAAATATATTTTTTTCAGTTGAGTTTCCAACTGCTAAGGAAATCCCTTTTGTATATAAAACAATTATAGAATGCTTGTGAAATTTAAACTTGAATCAAACGATATTTTTTTGCATATAATGTAAACATATCTGCATATTTTCGAGTATATCCAGTTACATTTAAGAGTTCTTAAAAAATATAGGAAGAACCAAAATATTGACTAATTCTCAATGAGTGGCTTCACACTTTATATGTGTGTGTAGCGTTTAAATACAACCCAGAATAAAGAAATAAGGTCAAAACCCTATTATGCTCATGCAACAATTAACCCTAACAACCATTTCAATCTAAAATCTACGGTGTTTCCCCTGCCCTATAATCTTATATGACCCCTAGCTAGATAGTGAGGCAGAGACATCTCATATCAGTTGAGAACCTGAACCAAAGCAAGTAAGCATGAGAAAATCTGAACTTCCAGACCACTTGCTCATAATTTGGAATAATGGAACCTAAATAATTGTTCTTGTCATATAACACATTGAGAATAACTTACCCAAGGAGTGCACGGGCTGAAGGAGTAATGGCTAAAAGTAGTGCAATTATTGGCGTGGGACTATAGGAGTCTTATTATTTTTTTGTTTGCTTTTTTCTAGATTATGCATATCGATATTCATAACCACATGCAAGGTGGAATACACTGAGCAAATATATAGGGATAGTTTTCTGTTGGTTTGTTGGCCATTTTTTTTTTTTTCATTTTTTATATCTTTCTTTTGTAGCCAACAACTTGGCTCTCCTTCATATTGTCTTTGTTATTCTTGACACCAAGATGAAATCTCTCACCTACATAATGATGGTCCATAGGACCTAGGGATTGAGCCTATGGATCAAATTCTAATAAATCCAAATACATAAATAAACATAGGAATTTGCAACCATTAACTGAAAACATAAATATACATTAATACTTGATTACATAATTCACAAGAAGAAGCGAGTGGTGAGAAACTTACTTGAGAATTGAGGAAATCGACTCACTTACAAGGATATGAATGTCAAACCATTGCACTACAATATTTGATCCAACATGTCGCAACATAGTGTGGGGGACAACTCTCCTCCCAACCAACCACTCAATCACGATGATTGAGAGCCCTGGATCCCTCAATCAACTACCGATGCCGGCTTCTGAGCCTTTTTCCTCAAATTTCCCAACCAAAAGATGTCAAACTTTCTTCTCCACCTTCATTATATAGAATTCTTCTTACTTGTTCATGCAAGAAGTTCCATACATGAGTTACACTTGTCATTAAGTAATTAATCATGTTATTTTAATCCTTTTTTTAATTTGTCTTTCTATAAATTTATCTTCTTTTTTTTTACCCTTTTATTCTATTAATAAAGTAATTTATTTTAATATTTTACTTTATTTATCAGTGTTTCTTTCTATTTTTATCCCATTTAAATATTTATTTGTTTATTATTACTATTACTTCTTTAATAATATGGGGCATTACAATGCACTCGACAATCGGGTTTCTATTGCAGAGTTCAACTGAATTAACCTTCACTTGTCCTTTTATTTAGCATTCCTATCAAGTCGACTTACATGTATGTTTCAAGACAGGGTTTTCTCACTTTTAAAATGAATGATTCTTTTATGGTGATGAATTTGGGAAGTTGGAAACTGCAATTCCTATTATGAAAGAAAACACATAATTTCCACTACTTTTTAATTTCTCTTTGTCGTGATTTTTTGGAATTAGTTCGATTAGAGAATGGATATAATGTTGTAATGTTGCATCAATTAAGGAATTTTTTGTCTTTTAATCTTCTTCTAGACAAAATTCCTCCAAGGAGAGCTCTTGCCAAAATGCCTCAGAAATCCCCTAAGGGAAAAATGCTTATGGAATAAATGAAGCCTTAAGAATAAACACCCATTGAGATTGAAACCTCTTTAGAAGAATGTGTTTTGGTCATCCAAATACCTAAAATAGAGATAAAACCACCTAGACCTATCTTCAAAGATATTGATGCCATTACATATTCTCAAATCCCCTTCCCGGGATGGGGAGAGGTGTATAGAAGATTTCATATAGAATATTACCCTAGCATAATACCCCATAGTGACCTTGAGATGATATGGTCTTTGTCAACATAAGAAAATATTTCTTTCATTTTGTTGCAGTGAGAACATGAATCATGCCTTCTTTAGAGGCCATTGATTGGATAATATCTCATGCTAATATAGGGAAAATAACCATTCTGAATGAGTAGGGAATATACATAGGTTCCTAATTGGCATCTTAGTTAGAGAAATATTATAAGTTGTTGCAACCTAAGGTGTATGCGATGAAAGTTTTTATGGAACAATTTAATGAAGAACATGACACAAAAAATATCCTCTCTAGATGGTGGCTTGAGAATAAGAGGTTTTTCGAGAAATTTGATGGTATATATTGCATTACCAATTTGAGAGAGCCCTATATGTACATAATGGGACTCATAGCTAGGCTATATGGTGAGAAGGACTGCACACATTTCAATGATTTCCGGTTACCATTGGCATACACAGTGGTTACCACTAGTTGAATTTTCAATTGTGATATTATTCTTTCCTATTCTCTAAACAAAGTGATAGAGAATGTGTAGAAGGCCAAAACCAAGATAAGGGTAGTGCCCATGTTTTGTATGTCTTCTTACCTCATAGATGTCATCTGTGCTACGAATATTTTCTCAGGCATAAACTTGAGTTGGCATATCTGAGAGCCACTAGTGCATGCATATTGTCAGGTTCTTTAGTAGGACAAGTACAAGAGACATTATGTGATGATTTTTTATCAATTCTTGGCTCCCCTATATCAACTCATTTTTTGCAAAGAATGCCCAAGATTGACCGAAGAGGTCATGAAGTTGATTAGGTACATTGGGAGTTGATATCTACAGGGATATTACACTTATAATTTATGGTATTACTATAGCTCCTCATTTGCTACCAAGGTATGTGCCCAATAGATTGGTCTTAGGTAAGATAGCTTATCAAATAGTGTTGCAAGGTTTCAAAGTTTCCTTACTCAATGAAATAAAAAATAACATCTTTGGGGCATTATCATTTAAAGGATTCAAAGAAAGCAAGGAAAGAAGCCAACTCTATGTTGGAATATCGATTTACCCAAGGGAGGTTTAGGAGATATTACTTACTGGGGCTTATGGAAAAGCATTGTGAATTAATTTACTTATCTTGGCCATACTCTCATGAACAATGGCAGAATGAAATTCCATTTGAAAATTCCATAGACTGGGAGGATGTCCAAGCTAGACTGAAATCCCCAAACTTTCTAACTTTATACACCATGACTCTAGATGATCAAATGGAGGAAATAAATAGGAAGTTGGTTGAAATGGAAAGAACAAGGAAAGAAGAGGAAGAACGCAATGGAGTTGATGAAATCAGACTGGGGGAGGAATTTGAAAAGAGAGAAATATAAGAGGAACAAAAATGACTTCAACAAGAAGATGAATTAAGGAGAAAAATAGAGGAGGAGATAAGGAAAAAGTAGCAAGAAGTAGATGCTATAATGCTCAAAAGAAGATAAGAGGATAGCAGCAGAGGTTGAAATTAGAAAAAAGGCTTCGAGAGACTTGAAGGAGAAATAAAGATTGGAAGTAGAAGTGAAACAAAAAAATAAAGAGGGGGAACAAAGATTATAGGTGGAAGAACAAAGAGGATATGAAGAGGAAGAAAAAAGAAAAGAAGAGGAAGAAAAGAGAAAAAAGGAGGAAGAATAGATACATGTAGAAGAAGAAGAATGAAAAGATAAATATAGATTGATAGCTTAAGAGAAAAGAAGATGGGAAGAGGAGAAGAGGAAAAAGAAAGAGGAAGAGAGGCTTCAACTGTAAAAATTCTCAAACAAGAATATAGTTGCAAAGAAGAAGCTAAATTTCTAAGCACAATCATCTAGTTTTTAAGAAGAAAGAACACGTGCAGGCATGAGACCAAAAAGAAAGAAGAGAGAATGAACATTGAATTCAATAGAATGAATTGGTTTACAATATATATATATATATATATATATATATATAGAGAGAGAGAGAGAGAGAGAGAGAGAGAGAGAGAACTCTCCATGAGAGAAGACTAGCAATAAGTGAAGTTAGTTAGGTAATAATAGAGTTAATCATGCACAAGTAAAAACTCATGCACGTTGAACTAATTTTTGGGTATTTGTTATATTATTTGCACATAGTTCAGTGAGAGGGGGTCGCAAGGGGCTTGAAGGGCCCCATAACCACGCCTGAAGGGCGCCATAGAGCGAAAAATCAATGATAGGTTTTTATCGAGCGATTTTTCTCAATATGGTTTTCACCCTTGGGCGATTTTATGACACATGGTTTTGTGGTCCATGGAAATATAATTTGGGTAATTTGGGTTAAGGAACTACGATTAAGTTCTAATCTAGGGTTAATGGATTAGGGGTTTTTTGGATGTTGCATGATCCTATATATATTGTATTGTAAACAATGAAGAGAAATAATAGAATAAGAGGTGCGGATCTAAAACAGGTGATTGGTTTTCTCGTTTGGGTTTCCAGGGTAAATCTTTGTGTATATGTGTGATTGCAATTTTTTTATTTTATGAGTTAAGAATCTGTGTGTGCATTGCATTACTGTAAAATGTTTAAAACTTACATTTGGTATCAAAGAAGTTATTGGCTTCAGGGGGGCACCTTTTTGGCTAAGGGTTTGGCGCAGGTCTATGATAAACCTTGTTACAATGGGAGCTATGTGGTATCGATTCTCATGGTGAAAAGAAACAATGAGCACTTAAAAATAGAGATAGAAAAATTTAATGGGAAAATTTTTGAGTTGTTGAAGCTCAAGATGGAAGATATTTTGGTAGACAAAGATCAATAGGTTGTTATAGATCCAGGTACTGCACCTATGGGAATGTCAACAGAAGACTGGAAAAAGTTGGATTGGAAGGAAAAGAGCACAATTTGGTTTTGTCTCTCTGATTCAGTATTACTGAATGTGTCAAGGAAAGCTACAAACAAGGAATTATGGAATAAGTTATGGGATTTGTATCAGTCTAAGTCCCTGATGAACAAACTTTTTCTATGAAAGAAGCTATATAAATATAGAGACTCGGTAACAGAGCATCTGAACACCTTCAATACTATGGTAAGTTAGCTATTGTTTGTTGATATTAAGGTTTCTGATGAAGATAAGTGTATCATTTTATTGTTCTCTTTACTAGACTCATGGGATATTCTAGTTGTGTCCATAGGCAATAATGCAACTAATTTAAGTTTCAATGATGTGGTCTCATCCTTGTTGTCAAAGGAGATGAGGAAGAAAAACATGGAAGGCCAAAGCACAGATGCCTTATTTGCAAGAGGATTCTCCTGAGAAATAAATAAAAACAACTCCTTAAGTGGGAGATCTAAATCTAGAGGAAGATCTAAATCTCTAGGAAAAATCATAAAGGTACGTTGGAGATGTGGAAAAGAAGGGAATTACAAGAAACAATGTAGATCAAAAAGTGTTGGGAGAGGGAAGGGATTTGATGATGCCCCTTCTATATAAGAAAAAACCTCCATATATGAAAGAGGGGATGTGTACTTGGCTTCTTCAATCACACATGTTGATCATGAGGCATGGTTGGTCGACTCGGGTGCATCCCTTCATATGACTCCTCACAGGTAGTGGTTTCGCGAGTATGAAAGGTATGATGGGGGTGATGTTTTTCTAGCAAATCATAAGATGAGGAAAAGTCAAGTTGAAGCTCACGGGTGGTAGGATTAGAACACTCCCTGATGTTATACACATCCCAGGATTGGACGAGAATTTGATTTTTGTAAGAAATATGGATGATACATGTGTACAAATAGTGTTTGAAAAGGAAACCCGTAGGATGGTTTGAGGAGAAATGGTGTTGCTAAGGGGAGTTCATATTGGAACTCTATATAACCTACTGGGAGTCACTATTGTGACAGGTGCAACAATTCCATTGTTCCTAAAATTGGAGGTGAAGAAGGAAAAAATCCTACAGTCTCTAGAGAAAAGACTATGATGTGGCATCAAAGACTAGGATATATTGGAGAGAAGGGACTTAGAGTACTACATAGTAAAGGTATGGTTGAAGGTATGTCCAATTTCTCTCTGGATTTTTATTTCTGCGAACATTGCTTATATGGGAAGCAAAATCGGGTAAGATTCTCTTATGGTGCTACAAGGGCGGGAAGAATATTATAGTTGGTGCACAATGATGTGTTTGGACCTATGATGATTCCATCACTAGGAGAATATGTGTATTATGTCTCATTTATAGATGAGTTCTTAGGAATACATGGATTTATTTCCTCAAGAAGAAATCTAAAGTCTTTACAAAAATTAAAGAGTTTAAGGATCTTGTGGAAAATCAGACAAAGAAGAAAATTAAGGTGTTGAGGACAGATAATGGTGGAGAATTATGTGGGAATGAATTCAAACAATTCTCTATGAAATGAGGTATAAAAAGGTAGAATACTACTCTATACACACCTCAACATAATGGAGTTGCAAAAAGGATGAACATGACGTTGATGGAAAGAGAAATGATCATTCTTGGTGGTGTCAGGTTGGGACAAGAATTTTGGGTAGAGGCAGTGGAAATTGCATGTTACATGGTAAATCCATGATTCCACACAAGGTATGGAATGGTAAGAAACCGTCTCTAACATATCTCATGGTTTTTGGTTTTGATGCTTATGTACATATTTCAAAGGATAATAGGAGTAAGTTGGATAAAAGGGATGAAAAGTGCATCTTTAATGGCTATAAAGATGTTCTTAAAGGTTATAAGATTTGGAACCCATAAACTAAGATGGTGTTGTATAGTGGAGATGTAGTTTTTATATTGTCGATCACCGATGGTTGGGTCAGCGAAATCGATAAAGTGTTCCATTTGACCAAGAGAGATTATTGATTATTGATGGCCGGGTTGGAAAACTCGGCAAAGTGTTTCGTTCGACCAAGAGAAATCGTCGATCTCCAATGGTCGGGATGGAGAAATTGGTGAAGTGTTTCGTTCGACATAAAGAAATCGTCGATTGTCTATGGTCGGGTCAGAAAAATCGACAAAGTGTTCCATACATTCAAAATAAATTGTTGATCACTGATGAAGGGAGAGAGGGTGATGAGGTGTCATGCCACGCCAACATCCACATGTCATGCCACATCAACGCCCATGTGTCATGCCATGTCAGCATCCATGTGACATGCCACATCTATGTATGAACATAATTGTTTAGAACATGTTCCATTCTTAGCAATATCCAAGTGAATAGATGTTCACCTTTGATATGATTTGGGTCTAGCTCGATAACATGATCTCTTCCAATCCAATGTGAGAAATTTGCACAGTGTCTACTTTTTCTTATATAAAAAAGGGGTGTTTTCATAGATTTTCCTTGGTATTGCATTCATATTGTCATAATGAATGATCCTAGCCAATTAATTTCTAATTAATTTCTATACATATAATGCATACAACTCTAGTTGTTGGTTGCGACGATTCAATGGCTCAATACGAATTAGAAATTTTTTATCCATCGGATCTTGTTCTTAATCCAATGCGGAGACAAGGTATGTTCATTATATCTTTTATTACTTGTTTAGGAATAAAGGATTCATGGAGTGGATGGAACATCATCCATGTGCCATGCCATGTCATCATCGTGTGCCATGCCACAAAATCATCCATGTGTCATGCCATGTCAGCACCCACATGTTGTGCCACATCAGCCATGTTTCCACGCTAGCATCCACATATCATGCCACATCAGCCAAGTTTCCACGTCAGCCAAGAAATCATCGATCGTCAATGATAGGGGTTTGGAAAAATTTGTGAAAAAGTTTAGATCATCAAGGAAATTGTCGATTGCCAATGATCGAGGTTCGACGAAATTTGTGAACAAGATTCGCCAAGGAAAATCATTGATCGTCAATTGTTGATGGAGTTTCAAATGTTTGGGAGTGGACGGTCCAAATTGCTCTTGGGTCGGAGATCAATGGTGCAGATTCATCTGTGGGCCTGGGAAAAGTTTAGCAAATTGACGGTTGGGATTACTCCCAATTTTGAGTTCAATGGATCAGATTAAAATACTTTTACAATAGTAAATCAGTCAATTTTCTACGAAAATTTGCAATTTTTTTAAGGTCATCAACTTGTAGGGGAATTTTGACGCCCAAAACAACATTTTTAGGTAGTCGAAATCAAGAGAAATGAGTGTACCTTTGGTGTACACACAATCTCTACTACTTAAAATGAAACAAATTTGTGACAGCATACAAATGAGCTATTTTGAGCACAAAATAGAGCTAGTATGAGGAATTTACAACTGAAATGGTACAAGGTATAATTTAAGCACCAATTTACTTCTAGAGGGCATAACTCCTTGATCAAAAGTCAATTTGAAACATAGGAGTAATATGTAGAAATCCCATGGACCATAGAAGACATCCAGGGAACTAGAATTGGGATTTAGGTACCTGAAATTGTACAGGATGGAAGAGAAAACACCTATATCATAGAGGGATATAAACAAGAAAATAGTCTAAAATTTTGCAAACCATAACTTTCTGCTCAGAGCTCAAATTTGAGCAAATGAGTAGTCAATGGAAAGATAATGAAGAATAGAATCATCTTGTGCACCTAGAAAATTGAAATTAAGAAATAGAAATTGTAGTCAACTCATAAGAAGATGATTGGTGGCCTTAAAGAGAAAAAAATTATGCATTCTTTTTCCAGAGCTATGATATTCATTTCCGTCCGACAAGAATTTTATTGCATGCAAATTTTCTTTTAGAGTTATAGGTACAAGAAGGAAGATTTAGTTCTCATATGAGAAATAGAGATATGGAGGATGCTCAAGGGTCCTACAGCCATGAAGATGAAATAAGAGGGCTACATGTCAACATGGTAAATGTCGAGATAGATTCCAATGGAAGAAGAAGCAAGGTGGAGCATGTGGCGTTGGTTGAAACTATGAGGGGCCTGTAGAAGGAAGTGCAGAGATATGTGGTAGATAATGAAATAATGATGAAATATAAGGAAGAGATACTTTAGAGTTTGAAAATGTTGTAGAGGTAAGACAATAAATACTTTGGAACAAAGCAAGAAGTTGTTAGAAGGGAATCACAGGGATGACAAGGAATCAAGGAGGGTGATCAGGCATCATTGCTTCCCAGAGAAATCCACTACGAGAGCTCGTGTAAGTTCAGATTCAAGGAGAAAACCAAGTGTGTCTCCTTTCAAGAGGCAAAGGAGATAGCCTGAGTCAGATATCTTGCAATGTGAACTCGGGAAAATCAAGCCACCAACATTTAATGGTGATCATAGAAAGGGAGAAGAGGTTGAGGCCTAGTTGTTGGAAATGAAGAAATATTTCTAGTTGCATGACTACCACCTAGAATTGCAACCTACCACTTATAAACTAGAATTGCAACCTACCACCTACAAGGAAAGGCGTTCATGTGGTGGGATCAACTTAAGCAAGCTAAGCACCTTAATGAGAAGAATGTCTCATGGAGGCAGTTCAAAGGATATTTCCAAGAGAAATATTTGTCATAGAATTAATATGAAAGTGTTGGAAACCTAATCCGATATGGTTATGGTATGAGTCACTCGCATAGGAATGTGAAAGTTCAAGTGATAGTGTAACGGTCATCGAGAGTCCAAGAGACCTTGGAATCCAAATCCAAAAGTCACATCATTATATATATATATATATATATATATATATATATATATATATATATATATAGCATATTAATGGTAAATATGCACATTCATGCTTATTCTATTTGCATGTTCCAACAATGGTTTTAGGGCTACCTTAGCCCTCAGGGCCTGATTTTCTATGGTAGTTGTTCATATCATCTGAGTGTGTTAGAAACACCTCATTCCCTTGGGCGTTCTCATTCCATTCCACAAAAATGATTTCTTTCGTGCATGTATATCCTGTTAGTTTGTATTTTGGTCTATATTCTTTGTGCAAAACATCCCCCTTTTTGTTACTTAGAATATGCATAAACACCTCTATCAATTTGTCCTGGGCGCATGTTTCTGTGTCAGATATGTCTTGAAACTTCCATGTCTGCTCCTCTGGAAACCTAATCAATTCAATCTTCTGTCATTTTTTCATGCTCTAGATGGTCTAAATTTATTGACGGTTGGTACCCGAAACCATATATCATGTTCAAACCATCCATCTTGGCATATTGCTCATGTAACCTTTCATCTTCCACTCTCATCTGCAGAACCCTATCTATGAATTCTTCACACACATACCTCTTGTGGAACTTTAGCTACAAATTCCTCACACACTAGTCTTCTATCGTTGCACCTCATACTCATCCCCCAACCTCATTCCCACTACAAAATTTGACTATTTGACGCACAAACTAAGAAATAACATATGGTATTCCTTCCTATACATTGAATGGTTATACTCTTCATGACTGCACCTTCCACATGCCTCTAATCTTGGTATCTTCGACTGGAATCAAAGACCAGAATGCCTCTAGGCATCACCCTCGATGTCATCCTCATGGTCTTCCTTGTCAACCAAAATGTCTCGTTTGAAAACAAACATAATGTGATGAATGTGTGTGCATAAAAGACAGTTGATGTGCTCAAGTTGAATTGTTGTTGGATTGATTCACTTGGTGGTTGGTTGACATTTCGAATCCTTCATATTCGAGATGAGGCCCTCTCTTACAACCAAGTAATAGTAAAATATTCCACCCTCTCACTTTACAATGGTTGAAACCTTCCAGGCATTCAAGGCGACATTGATCCAAGCAAATCCATCATGAGCTCAAGTCTACCTAGACACAAATCGATATTTTCCACGTAAGGTTCTTGATTTCAAGATAATCTTCACAGTTCTTCAACTTCTAGTCACTT
The DNA here is from genome assembly GCA_032191745.1 of Picea mariana. NCBI lineage: Eukaryota > Viridiplantae > Streptophyta > Pinopsida > Pinales > Pinaceae > Picea > Picea mariana. The sequence continues at coordinate 24,740 of JASDQU010102115.1, forward strand.
CATCCATTAAATTTTAGTTTGTTCGAGGCTATTGGATGCAAGGCTCCATAATCTCAAGCTTTGCATCAATTTTGGCGACACAACCATCGATAATATTTGAACCGGAAAATAAGGAATTGTATTGAGAGAGGGTCTATGTAAATGTAATGTTTGCAATGATTACTTTTGAACTCTAGAAAGCATCGAATATCAATATGCTATAAAATTTCTTTGGAAGAAGAGGAGTGTATGTATGACACCAAGGATGTTCCATGCTTGTTGCCACTAATCCAAAGGGGCAGACACTTCCAACCCATTATTATTTTCATGGATGACACTCCAATGTACCTTGTTGTTGTTCTTAAATATTGAGTATCGAAGAATTTTCACTCTCATGGTTATTTTATTTCATGCTTTCCAACAATGGTATCAGAGCTGGTCTAAATTAGAAGAATTTCAACTTCTACTAGACAACGGTTTGTAGTTTTCCTTAAACCTCCACTTGATATAATACTTTCAACTTCTTTCATATCACAATTTATGGTCATCTTTAAATCAACATTTGAGAGCACTTCCAATTAGCAGAAGACATCAACTTCCAACTTCTAGCTAACTTAGGAAATGTTTCAGGAACCATTGATCCTAGAGTAGGGTTCTAGAGTTTGTGGTCATCCTAAAAACACCAGATTGGTTTTTGGTCTTCCTAAAACCACCATCACCAATTAGTAGAAGAGATCAACTTCTGTTATGCATTCAATTTGTGATCATCCTTAAAACACCAAATTCAGAGAGCACATTCAACCATCAACAACTACACACTTCCATATTTCATATGCCCACTTTCATATTTCATCTCTCACCTTGCACTCATATACATCCCTTCAGATTAAAGGGGGGGGTGTTGGAAACATAATCTGCTAGGGTTATGGTATTAGTCGCTTGCTAGGAATGTGAAAGGTCAAGTGACAATGTAACAGTCATCGAGAGTCCAGGAGACCTTGGAATCCGAATCCAAAAGTCACATCATTGTGTATTTAGATATGTATCATAGTAGTGGTAAATATGCACATTCACACTTATTATATTTAAACGTTCCAGCAGAAAGGAAGATGAAATAGTTCTTTGAACTCAAGTTGGGAAGCATGATGATGGATGAATATGAGAAGAAGTTCTTTGAGTTGTTGAAGTATGTTGGCTTCATAAAGGATGAGAAAGTCAAAATCCAAATATTTATGAGTGGGATTCCTTCCTTCTATAGTGACAAGATACACTATGATAACCCCAGTACTTTGGAGGAGGCTATAAGGAGAGAAAAACATCTTTATGAGTAGAGAAGAGAGAGCCCATTCTTCCAAAAAGCATGGAATGACAAGATGAAGGGAAAGAATGAAAAAAAGAAGAAAGGTTTTAAGCCACCCTTTTTAGTGAAAACTTCCAAGCACATCAACAAGGAAAATCAATCTAGAATGATCCCATGATGGCCTATTCCTTTGGGAAAAGTCCAAGGCAACAACCCATGAAGTGTTGGGGATGTGAGGGAGAAAACTTGTATAGGGACTAACCTCAAGAAGGTGAAAGAACGAGGACTTTCCACAATATTCAGGAGGTTGAAACAGTGGAAGACATGGTATGAAACATTCCAAGTATTTATGCAGCCTTGGACAACAAGCAAGCAGAATATCAGCCCCCCCATGATTGAAGTGGAAGGTAAGATTGATAACCAACCCATAACAATTTTAATTGATTATGGAGCTAGGCATAGTTACATAAACTCTAGCATTGTTGAAATACTTCACTTACAAAGGAGTAAGCATACAAAATCTTGGTTAGTTCAGTTAGCCACAAAGACTAAGAGGAAAATCAGTGAGCTAGTCGAAGATTGTCCAATAGACATGAATAGACTCAACACAAAGGTAGATGTGTACATGATACCATTAGGTTAATATGATTATCGAATTGGCATGGAATGGTTGGAAAAACACCACACTATCATAGACTATTACAACAAGAACATCACTTGTATTGATGAGGAAGGGTAGCAAGGAAAATTTCAAGGCATTCCAAGAGATATAGGTGTTAGAGAAATTTCAACCATGCAACTGAAAAATCATTTCAGGAAAGGATGACATATTTTTTCAGCCCATATGGAAGAGTCAACCAGAGATAAAAAGAGAAGTATTGAAGACCATCCGGTCTTGAAGGATTTTGAGGATGTTTTTTGGGAAATACCAGGACTGCCATCAAATAGAAACATTGATTTCTTTATTGATTTGGCGTCAGGATTTGCCCCAATGTCTAAGACACCTTATAGGATGGGCACACCAGAGTTCAAGGAGATGCAAATGCAACTTGAAGAACTGTTAAAGAAGGGGTATATACACCCAATCTTGTTGCCCTGGGGTGACCTGGTTCTTTTTGTGAAGAAGAACTATGGAACCTTAAGGTTGTGCATTGATTCCAGACATCTGAATAAGGTTACCTTAAAGAAAAAATATTATTTTCCAAGGATTGATGATCTATTTGATCAGTTGAAAGGTGCAAGAATATTTTCCAATATTAACTTAAGATCAGGTTATCACCAAGTGAGGATTAAATAAGAAGACATTAACAAGACAACATTTAGGACATGATACAAGCATTATAAATTTGTGGTAGTGTCATAATTTGGACTATCAAATGCCCTACATGTTTTTATGTGCTTGATAAATGGAGTGTTCAGGGAATACCTAGACAAGTTTGTGATTGTGTTCCTAGATGACATACTCATCTACTCAAAGATAGAAGAGGAACATGAGAATCATTTGAGAATGTTGTTGTAACTTTTAAGAGAGCATAAGTTGTATGCCAAGTTAAGTAAGTGCATCTTTTATCAAAAGAAGATTCACTACTTGGGGCATATTGTTTCAGTAGATGGGATAGCAGTTGATCTTGAGAAGATAGAGGTCATAAGAGGATGGCTAACGCCAAGAAATGTGACAAAGGTCAGATCCTTCATAGGTCTTGAAGGTTATTACCAAAGATTCATTAAAGGATTTTCAAATATTGCAAGCCCCATCAATTATTTGCAGAAGAAGGGAGTGAAATTTGGATGGACTCCTGAATGTGAAGACAATTTTCAATAGTTGAAAGACATATTAACAAATGTGTCAATATTGAATATTGCAGACC
>JASDQU010102115.1:28448-42632 GCA_032191745.1 Picea mariana
AGCCTTGAATTTAGTAAACTATGGAAATGACTTATAGTTATTATGGAAGTAGGAGATATGATATTTTCCTATAAAAATACTAATCAATGTGAATAAAAATGAGTATTTGGAAAACAAAATTTTGTTCACAATAATATAATAAAATTATAATTACATACACACGTGCACATATACACATATACATGGAAAAAAAAATTCCATAAAGTTTATTGAACAACTCCTTCCCTCGTAATCAACTCAGTCAATGCTATCATGTTTATAGAATACCTTATTTTCATTTAACCTCATGTCAAAGATGATTCATAACAATATTATATTTTTTATTATATTATCTTTGTATATAATATTAATTATTTATTATATTAATATTTGTAATACAAAGGAGGTTGTGAATTTCTTATTAATTTATTGTAATATTTTAATATAAGATAAAACTTTACTTAATTCCATAAATTAACTAACCTCTCACCTACTAAAATCATAGTGATCTTGATACTTTCAATGCAATCATATTAAGATATAGAAATAACATTTTAAGAATCTTTAATCTCTTCTTTTCATTTGTCCAATAAATATATTTTTTATTATTATCAGGAAACTAGGAAAAATCTTATTTAAAAAGCCTGTATAGAAAATCACAAGAGAAGTTTTTACAATCTTCTAATAGAGCCAGAGCAGAGGAAAAAACTAATTGGATATTGCTAGTGTTTTCAAAAAGACCCTTTAATACATACATGGAGTTCAAAAAACTAGAAAACTGAATGTATTTCTTATAAAAGACTCCCATAATCAAAACAAAAAATCACAGCATGGACTTAACTAATTAGCATGCTTTTAGGTGTCTGATGCCTCTTCATGAGGAGGAGGTGGTGAATTCAAATCATGCACATGTCTGGGATGAGCAGGTGACGACGCTCCATCTGAGATGTTTGAGGAAGAAGGCGATTGTACTGGAGAGATAGACCGAGAACGTAGCTCAACCACTTCTGAGCGAATTGCTTCCACTTCATCCTCCAATTGTTGAAATACCTACTTCCGTTCTACCAGAATTTCCATGGTGGATTGCTAGTATATAGAAGCTTCATTGAGTCAAATATGGAGAATGTTCAATTGGTTAACCATTTCCTCATGTTCCTCCTCCTGCAACTCCATGCGCCAACACTCCGCACTGGTCCTTCTGTTTGCCATCAAAGTCTTCTTCTGTCTTTGTGATGTTCCTAGATAGACCGCTCCCGAAAAACTAGTAGTATATCTAAGTTCCAACTCTTCGAAATTGCTGATATTCTCCCGATGGCTACCATAATTGAACAACCATTGCATACTACAAATTTCCCCCAAGCCCAAATTTATCATTTGCACATTGCGTGCGAAGATCCACCACCTAAATCAATGATTACTATCATACATCAACATTCCTAAGTTGGAGGGGAGGTTGATCATGTGACAAGACCTATACCTTTCGAGCTCATCATGAATTAATACGGGAACCATAATACCAAGCTCCAATGATGCCACGTACCAACTAGATAGTACAGAGCCCATGCGTGAAGAGGACGAGAACAACCATGAGCTAGACCATAAGAGAGCATAAAGAATCAGGCACATGTGTGAAGAAGTGGAAAGTAAATGAAGGACAAGGACAAGTAAATAAAGACCAAAAAAGGATGATGATCGACCACACACTGATACACATGGTGTAGATCGAGGCCAGGTGGTAAGGAAAGAGGCAGGGGATGACTCATGATTTGTGAGAAAGGCGCGTGTCTTTGGGACCCACCATAGACCAGGAACCTAAATGAGATCCAAAAACTTGGAGGACTTCATTAAGGAATAGCGTGGTGGTCGATCCTACCATCAATTCTGATTTCTTCACATGGCATCTTTGTTGCTAAGTTAGCTTGATAGTCCACCTGAGAATTGTTAAATCTGAGAATATGGAAGGCCTGGAAGGATTCAAAGGCTTCAATTTCTTGAAGAATTCTTGCCATGATATTTTTGAGCTTCATGTCTTGAGGCGTGGCTTGTTTTCTAATTAGATTAATGATCATCCACAAATTGCCAAGAATGCTTATGTCTTTACTGCCTTGGTTTTGGGTTAGACCCAAGCCTTTAAAGATAACATAGGCATTGTTATCGCACAGTTTGAAGCTAGGTCAAAAGGCTAGAAGATAGAGGCCAAACTCGCGTAACAGGAACCTACCCCACCCAATGTCACCACGATGGGGAGGTTCTTTCTATTTAGGGAGGTTAGGCCCAGGGGAGATGTCCTCGGTAACCTGGAGTTTTGAAGAGGCTAAGGTATAAAGGTCAAAGTGAAATTCCCTCTTCACAGGTCACCACCAAGAGCAGATAGTCCGGCTAAATAGCCAATAATGAAGTGTAGGCCCAAATGAGAACACCTTCCCGGAACAAAGCAACAACAAACTAATACATGCAGGCTATGATTCAAAGGGTTAATACTTCATACAACTATCTGATATCAATATATAAGAAATAGATATTGATGAGATCAATGTTTATTATTACAACAATGAAATAATATCAATTCATCAATAAATACCAAGATGATGTAGCAATCAATATGTCCAATCAATCCCTTATTCAATAGATGCTTAAAACACCATCCAATTGCTTAATGTATAAAAAATGCTGCGTCAAGATGAAATAACCAAGTGTGACATCAACTTTTCAGGGTTAGTAGTTAGTTAGGGTTTCAATTTATAAGAGTTTGAGAGTTGTTTTAATCACTTTCACTTCAACGTTGGAGGCTAAAGATCAGTGCCTAGGGTTATGGAGTCAAAAGGTGAAGGACGCACAAGTTGAAGGGGATGAGATTCAAAGGACAAGAGGGAAAGGTTTCAAGGTGCTGCAATGGCAGGGCCTCAAAGACAGAATCCTAGGGGAGAGAGGCTCACTCCGATGTTGCTTAAGCAAGGCATCATGCTCTCTCCTCCTTCCCGACAATCAGCTAGCTCAAAGACAAGTAAAATCAAGACAACAGAGTTTAAAGAGGGAGAGTGTTGCAAAGGCAAGGCTCTTTCATCAAACCCTAAAAGAAAAAAGACCCTAGGTGTAGATAACCTAGGCCTGGGATGTCCTCTTCCTCTTGAAGTTTAAAGGTACGACTAGCATAAGGGAAGAAGAAAGAAAGAGTGTAGCAATGGCTAGGCTCTCTTCTTCTTCTTCAATGGCTAAAAGGTTTTTCTATCAGGGGACATGAGACAACGACCTACTTGTGTGTTTCTCCCCTAGGGTTTTGATTCAACAATATTTATAAATAAATGCAAGAAATTAAACTACAACCATTCAATCAAGAAGTTTTGCAGAAAAATACTTACAAATCACCAAGAAAATAGCATGTAAACCCTAGTTGTAAACCTTCCTTCAAGAAAAACACCATAAATTGCCAAAAATATCCTCTCCAAACAAGTGCGCCTTTCTCAAAATAGCCAATAATCCTAATAGGGCGCAAAAATCAGACCTCACTAGGAGAGTGAGTGATGAGTTATGTCAAAATGAGGATAAAACTCCTCAATATATACTGTATCAATGACCTTTAATTAATTTTAGGTCATAAAAATTAGCCGACAAGGCTTTAAACCAAAATCATACTGTTTTTACATTAAATTTTCAAATTAAAACCCTAACTGAGTTGTAATAAAGGTAAAATCCCCTTCAAGGGAGGCGCTAGCCCCTTTTAGGGCAAATGAGACATCTAGGAGCAAAACGTTAGCCCCCTAGGGGCTTCTCCAACATGCCACACGTGCCACTGCTGCCCAGTGTGCCTCCAAGAATGACCATGAAGTTGGATAATGTCATGGAAAGGATGGGGACGCTCTGAGCCTTCCAAGGCCAACGTTCCACTGAAAAGGGGTCATTCCCCCTAGGCCGGGCTCTGTCAAAGTGCCTTTGGTGAAACGCCCTCTTCTTCTCTGTTGCAAAACCTCGGTCAAACATTGTCTTGTCTCTGCCCCTCTGATAGGGTCTCAACAACCATCTGATGGGCTCTTCAGCCCCATGGAGGTCCGAACTCATCATCTCCCCATGTGTACCGGTCCAAATGGTACCTGTCCGTCGGGCATGGTCCTGCACATAAAAAACTACGCCCTCCATGGGCTCATTAGTCACAGGGATCATAGCAATGTTAACCACATTTCATCATTAATATTATCAAACATATGCATAAAAACCCTGATATATCATTCAATAGCTCAAAGACTTTACAAAATCCTACAATACAAGGTCGAGAAAAATGACAAGATACCCTATTGGGCTAGTATCCATAAGGAAAGGAAAGTTTCCAAGGGGTTTCATCCAAGCCATGTAAACGAGGTGAAGTGGTTTAAGGGATGTCCAGACATATGGGTAGAGTGAGAGCCAGGGATGCATGATATTACCTGTGGGTGCCTTTGTAGAAGGCGAGTTGTACTCGTCATGGATGCAATTTTTTCCAAGCCCTTTTTTATTCCTTTCTTTATTTTCTTGTTCTTTTTATTCAAAGGCTAACCAGAGGACACTGCCTTGGCGTGGTGACCAGAGATGACAGTGTTACCCACAAGTACTTTCACAGAGATGATAAGGTTGGCTCGTGATGAGACCCCCTTTCCCTTGGACATGCAACCAAAGGTCACTGCCCTGGCATGGTAACCAGATGGTGGCAATGTCATGTTGTTAGGTACCCATGAACATAATAGGCTGGCTCGTGATGAGACCCCCTATCCTCTTGATTAGGTCTTGTTTGTTATCATTTCGGGTCCCTCTTGTTTCTTGCCAAGAGGATTTTTATTACCTTCTCGGGGATCCCTGGGCGAGGCATCTCGAGGTTTTATTTCTAGGATTTTATCTTTTACCAACTGCTTTTACCTTCTGGGCCTTTAGCCCCTTCTTCCCACAAGATAAGGTGCAACCCTACAAACAGGTCAATCCAATGCCCAGACAAGGGGAATGGGATAAATGAGTGGGAGATAAGATGTAAAAGTGGTAGTATGATGGGAGTGGACGATGACTCTTCAGAAATTCCCCTGGTGGCAAACCAAAACCCATGGGTACAGGATTTCTAGGACACCCTGTCAATCTCTCCAATCATGGTCAAGTGGGTTAATGTAAGATCCAAGCAATCGTCAGAGATAAAAGGAGTCAAATGCATATATCCAAAGGTTATAATGATAAAAAATGACACATACCATGATACTTGGACCAATTACCTCATGGAGCAAGACCCTTCTCCGATACAAGACCAAGCCGACGGTGATGGATGTTGTTGTTGCTGACAAGACGAATCTGATGAAAGAAGAAAAGGATGGGCCTTCCAAGGCCATTCTTAGGTGAATCCTGCTCTCGGTACTGCATGTCTAGGACTTGTGGGCCTCTAGACATGATCTCCTAGTTATCCCTAGAAATCGGGGATAACAGGCCTTAGCTTGGTTATTAGTTTCCTCTCCAATACTCCAAGAGAAGGATAGACATAGTTGACCTCCTGGGGAATGGATCACCCCCTCGCACCTGCCACCCCTGGTCCAATAAATATTATTAACCTTAAAAGATGATAAATATTATCATTATAATATTTTAGTTTCAATTATTTAATCATAACAATACTAACATTTCAACTTATTATATTTACAAATATAGTTTAATTCTATAATGCCTCCTAGGCATGAGGTTAAACTACAACCAAGTTCTAGTATCTTGGCTTTATGTATGTGGTTAAAGGATAGATGATTTTGGATACCACATGACCCTTTTGAGAGCCTAGTAATGACCATGATGAGATATTGGGTGTATGGTGAATACTTGTGATGACTAAAACCATCATTTGATCATGAAGTATGACATAAACTATTTCTAATTGGTTAAGAACTTGTTTTATTCGAAGGTATGAAACATATTAATGAACCAAGACCTAGAAATACATGACAAAAATGGAAATCTACCCCTTACAAACCATAAATAAATTATTTTGTATAATCAAATTTTATTTGTGACTAATAATATATCTACATACTAAAGTCTTAAAATTATATTAACATAAACTAGACAAAATCTTAAAATTATATTACAAATAACCTTGATTATTTTATTTTTCTAATATTTTAAAAAATAACTTAATCTATAAATTAATATACCAAACTACTACTTATTATAGTATTTATTATCATAGCAATATTTATCACTTTATAATTGGATTTAAAACCTACTTATTATTATAATATTTATTATCATAGCAATATTTATCATTTTATAATTGGATTTAAAATTAATGGCTAAAACAAGTTTGGAATAATATATTACATTTTAAAATTTGCTGTACATGATATAGTCAACACCGACCTTAAACAACCTATCAGTGTGTTAATCACTCAATAATAAACTCATACTTCAATGACTTTATATTGAAAATAATGTCATATTAATGGCACCTTTACTTCATTCAATTAAAATTTCTAGATGATAAACCAATGATTGAAGGACTTTCTATCGAAATATATGTCACAGATTTGATTTTTAACTTTAGACTAGAAAATTCTCATATGGATTTCAAGTTTAATGGGCCCATAGAATATGTTTGTCATTCCTTTTCCAATATAGGTGGTGGTAGTTGTTCTCATCGAAAACGACAAGAACCCCCTGTAAGAGATTTTGAAGTAGAGTTAAGAAAGAATGTGTTAAAATTTGAGTTTGGGTTGTGATAAATTGTGATAAATTTTATTATTAATATACAATTTTAAAATTTGAGTTTGGGTTGTGATAAATTTGAGTTGTGATAAATTTTATTATTAATATACAATTGAAATGATAAGTTTTAAAAAGAATATGGGTTATAATTGATAAAGTATATATAGGTTTTAAAGTTAATATAGAAGTGAGGTTGGATAACAAGTTGTAACTTTTTAATGTTATAAGTTTAGTTTTTACATTTAAGTGTTTTTAGTTATAATAATTTATATGAATGAAACTTAGTTAATGGTATTTATTTTAAAGAAAATTTGGAGGTGTGTAATGGTATTTATTTTAAAGAAAATTTGGAGGTGTGTGATAGTGAAACTTGGTTAATGGTGTTCATTTAAAAGAAAATTTGGAAGTGTGTGATAGTGAAACTTGGCTGATGAATAACTTAAGAAGCATTTAATATAGGATTCAATTTGTAATATGTACATGCAAGTCATCACTTTCTTATGTCATAATTTCAACTCTTACCTCAAGTGTCCCAATTGCTATCCTAATGTGCTATGAAAACTTATGAGAATGAGATCTGATAAATAATACCCACATTAAGGAGAAAGTGGGGGCAAGTTTGAGTTTGTAATAGGTGTATGTGGCTCAACTCAAGTTGTTACAAAGGAACATGGGAATGGAATTCAATCAGACTCACCTCAAGGGTTCAAAAAACCTCGTGGGAATGGAACTTGGTCATTGGTATCCACCTAGAGAATGTGAGGGTGGTGGTTTGTGATATGTATATGTGGGTCACACTAAGTTGATGCTAGGGCTTGATTGAATGGAACTTGGTCAATGATATCCAACTTAAATAGAAAGCATGGATGTGCAACTCATTGACATGTGACACTTGTCGGTGATGAAAGGTACCTACACTAAATTATATTGACATGTATACATAAATATTCTAATATGATGAATAATTTGGTTCCTACTTCTTTTGGTTCACTAATGTGTGGCAATTTGTTTTTCCAAAGAAAAAAATCCATTCTATTCAGGAGGAGTGAATTGTAACACACCCACCTCCCTAAGTATCTTTTTAAGGGATGGGGTATTAATTTTTTTTCTCCATCTTAATCCTATCAACACCTCTTCTCACATGAACCATCGTCTTCTACTCGTCCAAAGATTTCCAACAATTGTTAACATGCTCAAAACTGAGCTCTGGATCAAAAGTTATGGCCTCTTAAAGTTTCTAAGCCTTATTCCTTTATAATGCCACATGACACCCATGTGGATCCATGTCACACTCTAATGTAGACATAGTTGTTGGCGTAGCACTTGCCACCTGGCCCATTGGGTTCTCGTTATATCTGACCTCGTGTGATTTTCTTACACACATGACTTGGGCAGGTTCTCGACCCGTCCTTCTATTTATTTTGTCAGAAGAAAACTCGTGGGTCAATCTTGGAGACCCATGGTGATCTTTCCTATTGTTCTCTAGCTGACAAATTTTTGTCCCTTTTGACAACCCTCCATACTTCCATTCATTAGGGTGGTTGGTTGTTCAACTACCAACCTCCCTTATTAACTGTTTTGTCTTGAAATCAGGGCTAAGGGAATTAATATCAATAAGGCTTGAGGTCCTTTAGTTTATTAGGGCCTCCTCTCATTCCACTAGTGATATCATGGCCAATATTTTAAGGCTTCACCCCATAGTCAATTTTGGCATTTAAAATTAAAAAATAATACATTTACAATATTTACATGTCGTTGCATGCCAATCACTAATCATGATTAATTACATGTATTAAGGGTTTAGAGAGGGGGTGTTACAATCCCCTCCCCCTTCAAAGAAATCAATGTTCTTTATTTCTCAACAACACCTGACATGCCTGCTTACTTCAACTATCTCAACAACATTATTTCTCTTCTTGGTATGGTCCTTACTCAGACTTTGGCATTTCACAACATGCCTACAACAATTTTCAACAAGAAGCATAATAATTACAATTTCATGCAAAAACATTTTATTGCTGTTTAAAAATCAAGAGGAAATATTTATATCAACACAATACTTATCTGTGCAATTTCATGGATCCACATCCAGTTGGTTATCTTACTACCGTGGCTCGTTGTTTCCTTGACATATCCATTGTGTGCATGATCCCAGTCAACAAATGAAATTTTTTTAAAGACTCCACCAAGTTCTTTTACATGAGATATAGAAGTCTCCCCTTCCTTGCGGTCACTCACCCCCTAGGCCCAGGCTCAGGAATCCTCTTCTTTGCTATACTGTCCCTTGGGTGATCCATCTTTCCTACCAAGGATTTATCGCACAAGAAGATTTTCATATACTTTGTTGAGTCTTACAACTGAGATGTACCTTACGCTTTCTCTTCTGATGCATCCCTATGGCTTGCTCTACTGAAAGAATCCCTTTGACCCATGTCACCACGACACATCATTCCATGGGATTCATGGATTATCAAAAGGTTCTCATGTCACTACATTATCCCTTTTCCATGCTTTCCAACTTTGACAACCATCATATGTCCTCTCTAGACAAATTTTTCATCTCACCTGTATCACAATCATACATAAATTTGTGAGACGTTATCATCAATTCCAATCAGATTTCTCTCAAATCTTTCACCTACAAATTTCAAATTTCACATATTCATTCAATCAGGTTTTCTGACCTCATCTGGCGGGAAACAAATAGTGTAATCATGGATTATATTTCCCTGAATCCAACTATTGATTCGATACCGCTTGCTTGCATTCGATAGTTAGATTGTCTAGGAAAACAGAAAGGTGGGTTGGTAGAGTAGGTAAACCACTTAAGTTCAGGGAAGTAAGCATCACTTCGTTCCTGCTGGATGATTATAACTTTGAAACTGATCTGTTAGAAGGTGGTCTAATTAATCAAGGAAATGTATCTAGGTGACGGGATGCCAGATGGAATTGATAAACAGATTGGGAATAGGTTCGGTCCTTTTGGCCACTCTGATACGGCCAGCCAACATAATTGTAAGAATCCAAGTTGTCTTGGCGCTTACACCCAGTAGATGATAGGAAAGCTAATGCAACAAGAAAAAAAACTAGAACCAGAACCAGAGTCTAGTTCTACCCTCCTTTAGTACTTGTTTTCAACCCTGTATCTATTCTTTTTGGTCCTGCAGAAAATATTGTTGGTCGTCATTAGGGTTTTCCCTTATACTACAAGTTTCAAAGCATCCTGGAGGGTGTCGCCCCATCAAGTCAAGTGGTGGGGCCCCCTCTTAACGCTTGAGCACCACCTCCACGAGTCCTTCTACAATGGATGCCCTGACTGATTCCTAGGCTCATCCGTTACGAGGTGTCTATTCAACTTGGGCAAGTTCGACGGACATCCCTGAGCCCTCAACAATGTTTTGCAGTTTCATTTCGATGTGGAAAATGGTATACCTTGGGTACGTCCTCGGGAGGCACTCATATGCCCCTCAGCTTTTGATTACATCCATTCAGCACATCAAGGTGGGGAAAGCCCTCAGCTCACCGATAAATCTGTAAGCACTCCCTCAAGCCCTCAATTAGAATGGATTTTATACAATAGCTCGCATGGGATCTATTCACACTCTGTAACCCCTAGCCTTAGCCGATCAATTAGATGCATACCAAACTGACATTATTAAGGATTCAGGTAGTCGAGAAAAGATTGACCCTTCTGGCTTATGGACACTATACTTTGATGGGGCATGTAACATACAAGGCAGTGGGGCAGGCCAAGGAGGGGGGAATTATAATCTATGCCTGTTGTGCCATCTAGAATCGGGGGAGAAAGGGTGAGCTACGAAAGTCGGGTTTGATTGATCTTGCACATATTACTCTTGTAAGATGCTAGGGTCTTCTCTTGTGAAGAACTAGAAGTTGGAGGTGATCATTTTCAGATCTATTCCACATAGTAACTAGATTCACAAGTACGATATTTCCTTATCATAATAGTTTGACTCCTTCATAACCAATAGACATTGGTCCCTATGGAATTAATTTAATTTCATAGCCAAGACCCTTCCTCCTGCAATTTTTTCTTCACACAACCAAACAAATTGTTAGTTCTCATGCACATTATATTTTCCTTGCACATTTGCATTAGCTTTTTAACAATTTCAAAATTTGTTCACACTAAATATTGCATCATATTCAATGATTTAAAATATAAAGGAAATACCATTCCTTACACATGCAATGCTTCAACATGCCAATCCTTTTCAAAAGCATTTGATTCATCATAGGAATTTAACCAATGTGTCAATGTCCATGGCCACATTTATACACAATGCACTCTTGCATTGATTTCCAGATTACCATATTTCATATTAGGCACTCTAACCATGGTGTGTTGGAACTCATCCAACCTTTCACCACATGGTCTCTTATACTCATTTATTATTACAACATGATTGTGTTTTTGTTCTTTAGCTAATCATGACCTCAAATCAACATACATGAAACTAAAAGTTTCACATGAATGCATTTAAGCATTCTTTCTTCATTGATAACCAGGGTGTCGATGTTTATGACCACCCAATTTCTCTCTTTACCATTCTACAACTTCGCTAGAGTATTGGAAGGTCCTCCTTCCATAATGGGCAGTCCATTACCTGCCCTCTCATGAAAACATGCATTTCTTTAATGCATTGATCACTATGTTATTTATGAGAACCCTTGTTCCCATTCATTCCTGATTGGTCAAAGTATTCATGACACTTTGTTCATGAATTTTCTTGCAAGGATCTCAATCATCATTGGATGCTAGAGGCTGCTCCCTCTATCCTTCAAGTTCTTTCCTGAATCATACCCTGTTTGGGTATCAATGGCATACATCATCCACTCAAATTCACATGCATATCATTAATATAATACACTATCTTAGAAGGGATTCTTACCCAATCCTTTCATACCATATGCCACGCTGGTATGAAAATATTTATACCTGTCTGGCTGCCAACACCTTTTCTGATATTACCTCATCTGTGGTGCTTCATGGAGACTCCCAAGGTCCTTCCATCAATCTCTTATCAACAACCTTCTTTCATTTAACCTCTACTTGAGGCTATCCACCATTAACAACTGTCCTTTCCAACAACTCAATCATTTCCTACATATAACATGCATCATCAAATTCACAATCATATCAGTTGTCATGTAAAATAAAAATGCATGTATTATAGCATTTAAATCAATAATTTTTTTTAGATATGCCCCAACATATCTCTATGCACTCTATCACATTTCTTCTTAATGTGTTAGCTAGTGCAATCACAATCAAACTTTTAGTTGTTTCAATATCCTACAACCATCAACATTCTCATGTCTTAAACATTTTCACGTATCAACATATCAATTTCGCATTCTAGAGAAACACAATAAACAAAAAGAAACGAGTCAAGGAACTCTTCCCTTGTCCAACTCATTCTACACATCATGTGACTTTCAGTCCAACTGAATTATTTTCCAAGGCCTCACTGCCTTCACACAATATGGCCTAACTAAGCTCATTATTTAACATATTTATTAATTTGATGTCGTTTACCATCTGTATTTTTCCACAACTGTTCTTTTAAAGAATACAACTCTGTCTCAAAATTTTAGAATTTGAAAGTGAGAAAGGTGCCCTCCTTTTCTCCTTCTTTGCTTACGCAATCTGTCCCTTTTGGGATCTTCGTACTCTATTCTTTGAGAAATCTTAGTCAAGTTCACCTTGACCTTTCTTGGGTATATCAACATGCCACAACATCAAGACTCACTCATAAATTAATTATGACCCAATGCCTTCTGCACATTTCCCAACCAGAAATCAGATTGGTCATCATTCTTTTGCATGTCTCATCTGCATGCATTATAATTTAAAATGTAATCTAGGATTCTTGTACAAATAGACTTTGTAGTCTATTGTTTAATTTTCCAGCATTCATTAATATTATGACGATGTTCTCTTGACATAGTGCTCACATAGTTCCTCCACATGGAACTATTTCATCATGCAACCTCCTTATTGCATATCTATCACTATCTGAGATGACCTCAATCTTGAGTCAAACTCAACTTTGTCATTTCAGATTATTACCTAATATTCCATTAGGAGTTATCAAGATGCATATTTATTATGCATTCAGATTGTGCACTCACACATGCACATTTATTCCATTAATTTCCATTCACATTGTACTTTAATCACATGCCTTAGCATGTGATGTGTGTGTCCACCATAGGAACACTTTATTGTTTCATTTCCTTATCTATTGAAAATTAATTAGTTCATGATTATTTGCAATCATATGTGCAGTCTTTAAAAGCATAATCATGCTGCCTTTTATCATGACAACAAAGCATCCCTGCTCATTTACTTTTTCATCAATTTAGATTAGCCTTTCTTGAGGAAATGGAACACATCCCCCTCAAGCTATTATTTCATAAAGACAAATAAGACCCTTCCAAAATAGGTTCAGCCATGTATCCATGACATTATTTAGATCTGGCAAGTACAAATCTTGCCTCACATTCCACTTATTCAAACATTCATATCATACTTTTAAGCATGTATATGTATATTTACATATACGCAAGTGCATCACTTGCACCTTTTTACCTCATTCATTCATATTGATTTAACATTATCAAGTTTTGATGAGACTTTACAATCACTTACACAACCAATCTCATCGATAAAATCATAATTATGTTGCCCTATTTACAAGGTAACAACCATAAAAGGGTCACTTTTGCTCTTTGATCTCTTAGCATTTCATCTTATCTCTTTCTGAGGAATTTCATACTTCATCAAATTATCATTTAAAAAAAATACTTAGACCCTTCATCATAGGGTCAACCATACATCCATGGCATTATTCAGTCCATGAAAACACACTCCTTGCCTTACTACCCTCTTACTTAGGCAGACATATCATGCTTTCAAGCATATAAGTATATTTATGTATGTATTATGCATGTGCATTGCTTGCACAATTTTATATTGTTCTTTCATGTTTATCTGATATAAATACCAGTCTTATTCAAAGAGAAAGTTATAGCCATCCACATGATTAGTCTCACAGACATTCATTCATGTCTTCGTACTAGGTAACTCTATAACACTTTCAATCCATGCACTCAAGCACCTACTTACATCTATGGATGTTCAACATGCAAGATCACTATTGCACCTTTTTCCATGTCATTCACACACATGGACATTTCAAACTTCCATATCCTTCCTCCCAGATATATTACAACCATTCTTATGAAAAGTCTAATAGGAATACTCAACACCATGTTTCCCTCTCTGTTAAGAGCTTACGATCATTCACATGATATTCACATGGAAAGTTTCATAGACATATTTATAGCTATGTTTCCCTTTCCATATGACAACAAGCAACAAGAAACCACTCTTTCTCTTTTGTTACAAAAGAAAACAAGAATTCCCAAAATGTACGTAGGATTACAGTATTACCCAGAGCAACAAAATGCCCAATTCAACCC
>JASDQU010102115.1:63210-82264 GCA_032191745.1 Picea mariana
ATGAAGACTTTGTTGTGTGCACAAATGCGTGCAAGGAGGGCTTGGTGGAGCCCTCACACAAAAGGATCATGTGGTATGCTATGAATCCTGAAAATTGAAAGAGCATGACAAGAATCATGCTACACATGATTTAGAATTAGCATCCATTGTTCATGTGTTAAAAATGTGGATACACTACCTCATGGGTCGAATATTTGAGCTAAGGACAGACCGTTGTGGTCTGAAACATTTGTTTGGACAATCGCCATTAAATGCCAGGAAAACTAGATTTCTTGAATTTTTGAGTGAGTATGACCTTGAAATTAAGCACATCAAAGGCAATGAGAATCAGGTGGCTGATGCACTCAACGAAAGGGCACATGAAGTGCATATTGCAGCCATTAGCATGTACAATATTGATCTAAAAGATAATTTTAGAGGAAACAAACACAGATCAACGTTACTTACAAATAAGAGGTGCAATACAGTAGGGTGATTTGTAGCAAAAATTTAAGGATTTCAAGCTAAAGGAAGATGGAGTTCTCATGTACCAAGGCAAGGTATATGTTTCGAACTCAAATGAGATGAAAAGCATAGCAATGAGGGAAATTCATAATGTACCCTATGCTGGACACCTAGGATATCAAAAATCCATTGCAGCTGTGAAGAGCCAATATTTTAGGCCCAAAATGAAGAAAGAAATGGATAATTATATAGCCAGGTGTCTAAGTACCAGAAGGTGAAAATCGAGCATAGACATCCAGTTGGGATGTTACAACCATTACCCATTCCAGAATGGAAGTGGGAAGTAGTTACAAATGAACTTATTACTAATATTCCCAGGACCATGAAGCAACATGATTCCATCATGGTAGTGGTGGAAAAATTGACTAAGGCTACACAATTTATTCCTATGAAGATCACTCATAAGAAAAAAAATATTGCAGAGATCTACATGAAAGAGGTTGTCAGAATACATGGAGATCCCAAGGCAATCGTTTCGGATAGAGATCCAAAGTTTACATCCAATTTTTGGAAGGGTTTCTTCAAAGGCTTTTGGACAAATTTAAATCTTTGTACAACATATCACCAAAACATTGATGGGAAAATAGAGAGGATCAATATGATAATTGAATACATGCTCAAAATGTATGTGATGGACCAACCATACAAGCGGGAAAACTATATCCACTTAGTTGAATTTGCTTACAATAATGTGTAAAAAGCCTCATTAAAAAAGAGCATGTTCAAAGCATTGTATGGTAGAAGGTGTAACGCACCAGTAAGACGGGATAACCCAACAGACACAGTTGTTATTGGGCCCGATTTGCTAAAAGATATGGAAGAGAAAATGATAAAGATTGGGCAGAGTTTATAAGATGCCCATGATAGGCAGAAGCGTTATGCATACAAGAACGAGACTTTCAGATATTTTAAAGTGGGTGAACATGTATTTTTAAAAGTGAAAGTGAAAATAAGCTTGCTAAGATTAGGAAGTTTTCCAAAGTTGGTAGGAAGATAATGTGAACCTTTGAAATATTAGATAAGATAGGGCCAGTTGCATACATGCTAGCATTTCCTGCATCCATGAGAGTGCATAATGTATTTCATGTGTCATTATTAAAGAAATTTGTGTCTGACCCTAACCACATAATTGATTGGATTGTGATCCAGGTGGAACACAAATTAGACTTCCAAGTGGAACTAGTGCGCATCTTGGACCATAAATTCAAAGTGCTCAGGAACAAAGCTATAGGCCTGGTATCCCCAAGGGTTAGCTCGAGTGGTTATGAGCTAGACTTGAAGTTGTCCCTAGTGGAGGAGGTCATAGGTTCAAAGCTATTGTTTCCCCTTGGGGTTAGGATTTCCACAGACATCAGGGCTGACAATTTACCACGTTTACCATCCACGAAGTGGGGAATTACTCGGGGGTTTCCTGTGAGATATTACCTCGGAAAAAGAAAAATAAAAATCTATAGGCCTTGTAAAGTTTCAATAGACCTATTGAGGTCCTGAAGATGCTACATGGGAGATTGAGGAGACCATGCGGGGGGGGATACCCGCAAATATTTGTCAATTTTTAATTAAATAGAACATAAGACTGCAAAATTCCATTTTGGGTAGCTAGAGTTCCAGAACCACATCTTAGAGTTTTCCTACCCAACCTATGCTAGGAGCCCTTATAAACTAATGGTACAAGCCGATGGAATAAAATAGTGAAGGGGTACATTCCTTGGGTCAACAGGTTGAGAGGAACAAGAGATTATGGTTAGAACTATTGTTAGAGTTGTGAAATTACAAAATTTTATTTTTCTAAGTATTTTGATGTAAATTTTGTACATGTATATCAACATAGTGTTGTGCACCGAAGATGGTGCAAAATTATAGGGGAGGAGGAATGTAGCATCCCCATTATAATCCCTAGTTTAATTAATGCATAATGTAGATATGTTATATGACCGTGGACAAGCGATGTAATATGCAATTTTGTATATCTGAATTTAATAAATCAAATGTGATGTCAGATGTTGGGAGACATGGATAGAGATGGGGGTTGAGTGATCCACAAGAGAGAAGGGGTCTACAAAGGGGGGTTTTATTCATGAGTTTAATTCCCAAATATTTTTTCCTAATTTTGATGTTTTGAGTGAACCTTCTATTTTGTTGTTGAGTGTTCCCAAAGCCAATCATTGAATACATGTAAGAGGGTGGGTGTGAGAAGTCACATCCCATAGTTATTGGGAGCATGAGGCTAAAGTACAATTCATTTGGGGATGAGTGTGAGTCAAGAAACATAACAAAAGGAGAGGAAATTCGTATGGCCAAGGGGGCAGTTTTAGATAGTCACATTTTTGCATGAGAAGGGAGAGACAACAACAGAGAAGAGTGCACTGGAGTTGGAGAAACAATGGAGAGCAAATTTTGAAGCATTTTTGGATTTGAAGACTAAGGAAGCAAGTTGTCAGACTTTCAGAAGAACTGAGTTGTCAAGCCTAAAGTGTAAACTTCTTTGAGAGTTGTACTGAAGTAGCAAGCTTCTTGTTGTTGTTTTCCTGGTAGTTTTCCTAGTATTGAGTTTCCCTTGAGTTCCCGCTAGTGAGATTCTTAATTACATGTGTTGGAGAGACCCTAATAAATGAATGGAACACATGAGGGATTGAGATCAGTGAAGGGGTACATTCCTTGGGTTGGGCAGGTTGAGAGGAAGAGAGAAGGAGGAAATTCAGGATAGCTATAGGAGAATACCAGTGGGTTGTGGCATTATCTGATCTATAAGTGGATAGTGAGAGACACCCTCTTTTGTTGATTCCTAGCCCCAACCTGAGGGTGAATTGTTGTTGATATTTAGATCAACAAGTCTATATTTAGGTGGGATCAAACTAGAATTGCAACCTACCACCTACAAGGAAAGGGATCCATGTGGTGGGATCAACTTAAGCAAGCTAAGCACCTGGATGAGAAGAATGTCTCATGGAAGCAGTTCACAGGATATTTTCAAGAGAAATATTTGTCAGAGAATTAGTATGAAAATGTTGGAAACCTAATCCGATACGGTTATGGTATGAGTCACTTGCATAGGAATGTGAAAGTTCAAGTGACAGTGTAATGGTCATCGAGAGTCCAAGAGACCTTGGAATCTAAATCCAAAAGTCACATCATTATGTATTTATATATATAGCATATTAATGGTAAATATGCACATTCATTCTTATTCTATTTGCATGTTCCAACAATGGTATCAGGGCTACCTTAGCCCTCAGGGCCTGATTTTCTATGGTAGTTGTCCATATCATCTGAGTGTGTTAGAAACGCCTCATTCCCTTGGGCATTCTCATTCCATTCCACAAAAATGATTTATTTCGTGCATGTTTATCCTGTTAGTTTGTATTTTGGTCTATATTCTCTATGAAAAACACCCCCCTTTTTGTTACTTACAATATGCATAAACACCTCTATCAATTTGTCCTGGGCGCATTTTTTTGTGTCAGATATGTCCAGAAACTTACATGTCTGCTCCTCTGGAAACCTAATCAATTCAATCTTCTGTCATTTTGTCATGCTCTAGATGGTCTAAATTTATTGACGATTGGTATCTGAAACCATAATTCGTGTTCAAACCATCCATCTTGGCATATCGCTCATGTAACCTTTCATCTTCCACTCTCATGTGTAGAACCCTAGCTATGAATTATTCACACACATACCTCTCGCAGAACTTTAGCTACGAATTCCTCACACAATAGTCTTCTATCGTTGCACCTCATACTCGTCCCCCAACCTCATTCCCACTACAAAATTCAACTTTTTGATGCACAGACTAAGAAATAACATATGGTATTCCTTCCTATACATTGAATGGTCATACTCTTCATGACTGCACCTTCCACATGCCTCTAATATTGGTATCTTCGACCGGAATCAAAGACCAGAATGCCTCTAGGCATCACCCTTGATGTCATCCTCATGGTCTTCCTAGTCAACCAAAATGTCTCGTCTGAAAACGAACATAATTTGATGAATGTGTGTGCATAAAAGACAGTTGATATGCTCAAGTTGAATTGTTGTTGGATTGATTCACTTGGTGGTTGGTTGACATTTCGAATCCCTCATAGTCGAGATGAGGCCCTCTCTTACAACCAAGTAATAGTAAAATATTCCACCCTGTCACTTTACAACGGTTGAAACCTTCCAAGCATTCAAGGCGACATTGATCCAAGCAAAGCCATCATGAGCTCGAGTCTACCTAGACACAAATCGATATTTTCCACGTAAGGTTCTTGCTTTCAAGAGAAGCTTCACAGTTCTTCAACTTCTAGTCACTTCATCCATTAAATTTGTAGTTTGTTCGAGGCTATTGGATGCAAGGCTCCATAATCTCAAGCATTGCAGCAATTTTGGCGACACAACCATCGATAATATTTGAACCGGAAAATAAGGAATTGTATTGAGAGAGGTTCTATGTAAATGTAATGTTTGCATTGATTACTTTTGAACTCTAGAAAGCATCGAATATCACTATGCTATAGAATTTCTTTGGAAGAAGACGAGCGTATGTATGACACCAAGGATGTTCCATGCTTGTTGCCACTAATCCAAAGGGATAGACACTTGCAACCCATTATTATTTTCCTGGTTGACACTCCAATGTACCTTGTTGCTATTCTTAAATATTGAGTATCGAAGAATTTTCACTCTCATGATTATTTTATTTCATGCTTTCCAACAATGGTATCAGATCTGGTCTAAATTAGAAGAATTTCAACTTCTACTAGACAACGGTTTGTGGTTTTCCTTAAACCTCCACTTGATATAAGACTTTCAACTTCTTCCACATCACAATTTATGGTCATCTTTAAATCAACATTTGATAGCACTTCCAATTAGCAGAAGACATCAACTTCCAACTTCTAGCTAACTTAGGAAATGTTTCAGGAACCATTGAGCCTAGAGGAGGGTTCTATAGTTTGTGGTCATCCTTAAAACACCAGATTGGTTTTTGGTCTTCCTAAAACCACCATCACCAATTAGTATAAGAGATCAACTTCTTCTATGCATTCGGTTTGTGATCATCCTTAAACCACCAAATTCAGAGAGCACATTCAACCATCAACAACTGCACACTTCCATATTTCATCTGCCCACTTTCATATTTCATCTCTCACCTTGGACTCATATACATCCCTTCAGATTAAGGGGGGGGGTGTTGGAAACATAATCTGCTAGGGTTATGGTATTAGTCGCTTGCTAGGAATGTGAAAGGTCAAGTGACAATGTAACAGTCATCGGGAGTCCAGGAGACCTTGGAATCCGAATCCAAAAGTCACATCATTATGTATTTAGATATGTATCATAGTAATGGTAAATTTGCACATTCATGCTTAATATTCTATTTAAACGTTCCAACAGAAAGGAAGATGAAATAGTTCTTTGAACTCAAGTTGGGAAGCATAATGATGGATGAATATGAGAAGAAGTTCTTTGAGTTGTTGAAGTATGTTGGCTTCATAAAGGATGAGACAGTCAAAATCCAAATATTTATGAGTGGGTTTCCTTCCTTCTATAGTGGCAAGATACACTATGATAACCCCAGTACTTTGGAGGAGGCTATAAGGAGAGAAAAACATCTTTATGAGTAGAGAAGAGAGAGCCCATTCTTCCAAAAAGCATGGAATGACAAGATGAAGGGAAATAATGAAAAAAAGCAGAAAGGTTTTAAGCCACCCTTTTTAGGGAAAACTTCCAAGCACATCAGCAAGGAAAATCAACCTAGAATGAGCCCATGATGGCCTATTCCTTTGGGAAAAGTCCAAGGCAACAACCCATGAAGTGTTGGGGATGTGAGGGAGATCACTTGTATAGGGACTACCCTAAAAAAGGTGAAAGAACGAGGACTTTCCACAATATTCAGGAGGCTGAAACAGTGGAAGACATGGGAGGAAACATTCCAAGTATTTATGCAGCCTTGGACAACAAGCAAGAAGAATATTAGTCCCCCCATGATTGAAGTGGAAGGTAAGATTGATAACCAGCCCATAACAATTTTAATTAATTATGGAACTAGGATAGTTACATAAGCTCTAACATTGTTGAAATATTTCACTTACAAAGGAGTAAGCATAAAAAATCTTGGTTAGTTCAGTTAGCCACAAGGGCTAAGAGGAAAATCAGTGCGCTAGTCGAAGATTGTCCAATAGACATGAATGGACTCAACACAAAGGTAGATGTGTACATGATACCATTAGGTTAATATGATTGTCAAATTGGCATGGAATGGTTGGAAAAACACCACGTTGTCATAGACTCTTACAACAAGAAAATCACTTGTATTGATGAGGAAGGGTAGCAAGGAAAAGTTCAATGCATTCCAAGAGCTATAGTTGTTAGAGAAATTTCAACCATGCAACTGAAAAATCCATTCAGGAAAGGATGACATATTTTTTCAGCCCATATGGAAGAGTCATCCGAAGATAAAAAGAGAAGTATTGAAGACCATCCAGTCTTGAAGGATTTTGAGGATGTTTTTTGGGAAATACCAGGACTTCCATCAAAGAGAGACATTGATTTCTTTATTGATTTGGTGTCAGGAGTATCCCCAATGTCTAAGACACCTTATAGGATGGGCACACCATAGTTCAAGGAGTTGCAGATGCAACTTGAAGAACTGTTAAAGAAGGGGTATATACACCCAATCGTGTTACCTTGGGGTGCCCTGGTTCTTTTTGTGAAGAAGAACTAAGGAACCTTAAGGTTGTGCATTGATTCCAAACATCTGAATAAGGTTACCTTAAAGAAAAAATATTATTTTCCAAGGATTGATGATCTATTTAATCAGTTGAAAGGTGCAAGAATATTTTCCAATATTAACTTAAGATCAGGTTATCACCTAGTGAGGATTAAATAAGAATACATTATCAAGACAACATTTATGACATGATACAAGCATTATAAATTTGTGGTAGTGTCATAATTTGGACTATCAAATGCCCTACCTGTTTTTATGTGCTTGATAAATGGAGTGTTCAGGGAATACCTAGACAAGTTTGTGATTGTGTTCCTGGATGGCATACTCATCTACTGAAAGATAGAAGAGGAACATAAGAATCATTTGAGAATGTTGTTGTAACTTTTAAGAGAGCATAAGTTGTATGGCAAGTTAAGTAAGTGCATCTTTTATCAAAAAAAGATTCACTACTTAAGGCATATTGTTTCAGTAGATGGGATAGCAGTTGATCCTGAGAAGATATAGGTCATAAGAGGTTGGATAACGCCAAGAAATGTGACAAAGGTCAGATCCTTCATAGGTCTTGAAGATTATTACCAAAGATTCATTAAAGGATTTTCAAATATTGCAAGCCCCATCGATTCTTTGCAGAAGAAGGGAGTGAAATTTGGATGGACTCCTGAATGTGAAGACAATTTTCAATAGTTGAAAGACATATTAACAAATGTGTCAATATTGAATATTGCAGACCTCGATGAAGACTTTGTTGTGTGCACAAATGCGTGCAAGGAGGGCTTGGTGGAGCCCTCACACAAAAGGATCATGTGGTATGCTATGAATCCTGAAAATTGAAAGAGCATGACAAGAATTATGCTACCCATGATTTAGAATTAGCATCCATTGCTCATGCGTTAAAAATGTGGAGACACTACCTCATGGGTCGAATATTTGAGCTAAGGACGGACCGTTGTGGTCTGAAACATTTGTTTGGACAACCGCCATTAAATGCCAGGAAAACTAGATGGCTTGAATTTTTGAGTGAGTATGACTTTGAAATTAAGCACATCAAAGGCAATGCGAATCAGGTGGTTGATGCGCTCAACAAAAGGGCACATGAAGTGCATATTGCAGCCATTAGCATGTACAAGATTGATCTAAAATATAATTTTAGAGGAAACAAACATAGATCAACGTTACTTACAAATAAGAGGTGCAATACAGTAGGGTGATTTGTAGCAAAAATTTAAGGATTTCAAGCTAAAGGAAGATGGAGTTCTCATGTACTGAGGCAAGGTATATGTTTCGAACTCAAATGAGATGAAAAACATAGTGATGAGGGAAATGCATAATGTACCCTATGCTGGACACCTAGGATATCAAAAATCCATTGCAGCTGTGAAGAGCCAATACTTTTGGCCCAAAATGAAGAAAGAAATGGCTACTTATATAGCCAGGTGTCTAAAGTACCAGAAGGTGAAAATCGAGCATAGACATCCAGCTGGGATGTTACAACCATTACCCATTCCAGAATGGAAGTGGGAAGTAGTTACAAATGAAATTATTACTAATATGCTTAGGATCGTGAAGCAACATGATTCCATCATGGTAGTGGTGGAAAAATTGACTAAGGCTACACAATTTATTCCTATGAAGATCACTCACAAGAAAAAAAATATTGCAAAGATCTACATGAAAGAGGTTGTCAAGATAC
Source organism: Picea mariana (assembly GCA_032191745.1). Classification (NCBI taxonomy): domain Eukaryota; kingdom Viridiplantae; phylum Streptophyta; class Pinopsida; order Pinales; family Pinaceae; genus Picea; species Picea mariana. Next base: position 72,123 of record JASDQU010102115.1, read on the forward strand.
ATGGAGATCCCAAGGTAATCGTTTCGGATAGAGATCCAAAGTTTACATCCAATTTTTGGAAGGGTTTCTTCAAAGGCTTTTGGACAAATTTAAACCTTTGTACAACATATCACCAAAACATTGATGGGAAAATAGAGAGGATCAATATGATAATTGAATACATGCTCAAAATGTATGTGATGGACCAAGCATACAAGTGGGAAAACTATATCCACTTAGTTGAATTTGCTTACAATAATGTGTATCAAGCCTCATTAAAAAAGAGCATGTTCAAAGCATTGTATGGCAGAAGGTGTAATGCACCAGTAAAACGAGACAACCCAACATACATAGTTTTTATTGGGCCAGATTTGCTAAAAGAAATGGAAGAGAAAATGATAAAGATTGGGCAGAATTTATAAGATGCCCATGATAGGCAGAAGAGTTATGCATACAAGAATGAGACTTTCATATATTTTAAAGTGGGTGAACATGTATTTTTAAAAGTGAAAGTGAAAATAAGCTTGCTAAGATTAGGAAGTTTCCCAAAGTTGGTAGGAAGATAATGTGAACCTTTGAAATATTAGATAATATAGGGCCAGTTGCATACATGCTAGCATTTCCTCCATCCATGAGAGAGCATAATGTATTTCATGTGTCATTATTAAACAAATGTGTGTTTGACCCTAACCACATAATTGATTGGATTGTGATCCAGGTGGAACATGAAGGAGACTTCCAAGTGGAACTAGTGCGCATCCTGGACCATAAATTCAAAGTGCTCAGGAACAAAGCTATAGGCTTGGTATCCCCAAGGGTTAGCTCAAGTGGTTATGAGCCAGACGTGAAGCTATCCCCAGTGGAGAAGGTCACAGGTTCAAATCTATTGTTCCCCCTTGGGGTTAGGATTTCCACAGACATTAGGGCTGACAATTTACCATGTTTACCATCCACGAAGTGGGGAATTATTGGGGGGTTTCATGTGAGATATTACCTCAGAAAAAGAAAAAGAAAAATCTATAGGCCTTGTAAAGTTTCAATAGACCTATTGAGGTCCTAAAGATGCTACATGGGAGCTCGAGGAGACCATGCGGGGGGGCGGGATACCCACAAATATTTGTCAATTTTGAAGAAAATAGAACATAAGACTGCAAAACTCCATTTTGGCTAGCTAGAGTTTTGGAACCACATCTTAGAGTTTTCCTACCCAACCTGTGCTAGGAGCCCTTATAAACTAATGGTACAAGCCGATGGAATAAAATAGTGAAGGGGTACATTCCTTGGGTCAACAGGTTGAGAGGAACAAGAGATTATGGTTAGAACTGTTGTTGGAGTTGTGAAATTACAAAATTTTATTTTTCTAAGTATTTTGATGTAAATTTTGTACATGTATATCAACATAGTGTTGTGCACCGAAGATGGTGCAAAATTATAGAGGAGGAGGAATGTAGCGTCCCCATTATAATCCCTAGTTTAATTAATGCATAATGTAGATATGTTATATGACCGTGGACAAGCGATGTAATATGCAATTTTGTATATTTGAATTTAATAAATCAAATGTGATGTCAGATGTTGGGAGACATGGATAGAGATGGGGGTTGAGTAATCCACAAGAGAGGAGGGGTCTACAAAGGGGGGTTTTATTCATGAGTTTAATTCCCAAATATTTTTTCTTGATTTTGATGTTTTGAGTGAACCTTCTATTTTGTTGTTGGGTGTTCCCAAAACCAATCATTGAATACATGTAAGAGGGTGGGTGTGAGAAGTCACATCCCATAGTTATTGGGAGCATGAGGCTAAAGTACAATTCATTTGGGGATGAGTGTGAGTCAAGAAACATAACAAAAGGAGAGGAAATTCATATGGCCAAGGGGGCAGTTTTAGATAGTCACATTTTTGCATGAGAAGGGAGAGACAACAACATAGGAGAGTTCACTGGAGTTGGAGCAACAATGGAGAGTGAATTTTGAAGCATTTTTGGATTTGAAGACTAAAGAAGCAAGTTATCAGGCTTGCAGAAGAACCGGGTTGTCAAGCCTGAAGAGTAAACTCCTTTGAGAGTTGTACTGAAGTAGCAAGCTTGTTGTTGTTGTTTTCCTGGTAGTTTTCCTAGTAGTGAGTTTCCCTTGAGTTCTCGGTAGTGAGATTCTTAATTACACGTGTCGGAGAGACCCTAATAAATGAATGGAACACATGAGGGACTGAGAGCAGTGAAGGGGTACATTCCTTGGGTTGGACAGGTCAAGAGGAAGAGAGCAAGAGGAAATTCATGATAGCTATAGGAGAATACCAGTGGGTTGTGGCATTATCTGATCTATAAGTGGATAGTGAGAGACACCCTCTTTTGTTGATTCCTAGCCCCAACTCGAGGGTGAATTGTTGTTGATATTTAGATCAACAAGTCTATATTTAGGTGGAACATCTATCCCAAGCACCTGCTTGCACAACCGATTTAAAAATATAAGTGTTTTATTTGTTTTTTGAGTTAGTTTATGAGTTAAACTGCCAAGTACATTTTACTTTGTGTATGATAATGAATTATATGTTGTTGTGATGAATTTATTAGTTGCATTCATGTTAGTTTAGCATGTTGTATCTACATTTAAATAATAGTATCAACAAATGGTTAAATCAGTGTTTTCCTGTAGTTGGTAAGCTACAAGATATGTTAGCATAATTTATTTATTTTTATGTGTATTCTGCATGTAATGAATCTCATTCAAGTTGGGGAACGTTATATGTGTGTTGGATTATTTATGTGTTGAATGTTAATGTTCCTTGTTTTTCTTTGTGTTGGCTAAGTATTGAAATATTGACGAAGTTTTAAAGTATTGTTGGGATGTTTTAAAGGTCACGGTTGGACGTGTTCCTACTGTTGAATGAACTTGGTTGAGTAGGAGTTAGTTGCATTTGATAGTTTGTAGCTTAAGGAAAAGTTATGGGAAGACCTTAAGAGAAGAGGCATAGTCTAGTTATAATAGGCACAGGTTAGTCAAGCCATTATGACCGAGGCAAGGTAGTATCGCATGACCTCAGGTGTTGAAATAAATTTGGGAGAAACTCATGTTTGCAAAGAAAAATTTAGGGAGACTATAGGTCCATGACAATAAGAATAAAAGTTAGTTAAGATAATGACCAAAATTTGTTAAGTTGTATATTTGTCATTTTTTTTGTTGCATGATCGATTTGTTATGCGTAAGTAAAAATTCCACTGCTATATACCTTTTCACACTCATTTGTGTGTTGTGGATACAAAAACCACATAGCTTTTCTTTACTTGTGATCATATTTCCTTTTCCTTATTTTATCAAAATTATGATTGACATGCACATGAGTTTATCCATAAAGATTGCAATGTTTGTTATATGAAGTAAATTAATTTTGTAACAAACATTTTTTTTTTCAATCACAAATTCGATAAGAATTTAGCATAAATTTCAAGCATGAGCAAATGTTTTACAATGATCCAAGACTCGTGTATGGTGGAACAATGCCCATATGGATTTTGCCCAATTCTAAATCGACCTAGATCGCCAAAATTTTTATTAGAGTTTCAAATTGATGGGAACTCTAACTTTCTGTATCATTGAATTTTGATAATTGGAGAGAAGTTTGTTACAAGATTAGATAACTCATTGTTATATTAATAATAACACAGCATCTTGAAAAAAACTTGGCTAACTACATTATACACTAAATCATATTTTTCTAAATTGTAGTTTTAAAAATATTATTTAATAAGCATGTGTAGATGCTATAAGAGATGAGTGAGGTCAATAAAATTGACACACTATTACAAACCTTGTTAAAGTTCAAATCCTCGAAAACGTGGTCATGTGCTTTTGCAAAAGGACCATTGAATTGGTTGAGTTATCATCACTATTTACACAAAATTGTGTATAAACAATATCCCACCTCCTAATAAATGGTAGATGTATCATCATGTTCCCCATTATAGTGTAATGAAAAACATCATCCCAAAAAATACATGTATGAAATATTTGATTGTTTTTTAACATTGTTGAAAACAAGTTGCACTACTCAATTGGCCTTTGATATAACATTATCCCAAAAAATACATGTATGAAATATTTGAATGTTTTTTAACATCGTTGAAAACAAGTTGCACTACACAATTGGCCTTTGATATTTATGTGCTTGTTTGTTTTCTACTTCACTTTTATACATAAGAACATCGATAGAGATAATATACTTTATATGTGTTACAATATAGTCTTAGTTTATGTTTTTGTCTAATAGAAACGAGGTGCATTTTATAGCACAAGATGAGGGAGATATGTAATGTTGGTGCTTAACACTAACGTGGCATGTAGTACAAGTTGACACAAATATAATATTTTGAAAAATGACAACTCAATATGGATGATATATTTTATTTTTCGAGGAAAACATCATGGAGAAACCAAAGGATACTTCCCTACATTTGTGGATAACATCCCTATTAAACCCATTGATATAACTAGTATGCCTCAATAGGACGATTTAGATTAGGTATTTGTTGGCATGAAACTAGCAAAATGCCTAAAAACATTAACCACACTGAATTGAGCTAACCCCTTAAGTTTAATAAAGATGATATCCATATATACACACATTACTATAAATCCATTTTAACTTTAAAAATTTTTAAATACCAAAAATTCTACATTTCAAATTCATTTTAATCTATCAATATTTATACATTCAAAATTAAAATAAATATATACTAATTTATAAAATAACATTAACAAATTATATATTTAAGAAAACCTATAAAATTTTAAAAATATAAAAGATTTTATTTTACAAAAGTGAAACACCAATCAATTTCACTATATTATAGTGTCACACTCAACTAAATACCAACAAATTATCATTATAAGTATTTAAATCATAAACATAATACATGTATCTATGTAGCTTTTACATACTATTGCAAGTAGAGTATTATACTCGGATGTTAACCACATTAACTATGAGAAAATAGCTACGTAAAAAAAAAACTGAAGTTATTATCAATGAAGTTGGCTGATGTGTATGATTATGACTTAGTTAATAATGTCTATGAATCAATTATGCATGGAATTGATCTTTAAATGTTATTTGTTATTTTATATATATATTTTTTATTTATAATTTAAACATAATATTATAATTTAAAAAAAATATTAAATATAATCATTTATAAAAATCTTATCTTATATTTTAATATATAATAACAAAATATATAGAGATATTTGATTTAATGTATATATGAATAACCATGATGTTGAATTAGGTTGAACGGTATCTTCCTATGATTTTGCGAAGACAATGATAAGTCGTAATTGCATGATTGCACAACCACCAACTTTCAGCAACCTTTACAACTTAATTAATTATTAAGTTATGAGAAATAATTAAAAATATTTCACATAAGTTTAGTCCTTTTAGTTTTTCAAGATCTCTAAGTGGACAATTCAAAAAAATGGACAAAAAGTTATTCTATCAATGGTGCTAGAGACAAAATGGGGAACCCCAAGAAAACAAACAATTTATTCTTTTCTAACCCAAACAATTTTGGAGTTGGTCGGACGTGACAACTTCAAAAGTTCTTCACAACTATTTAACATATCTATGTACTTATGTGCTAGTGGAAAGTGATGCTACTAGGTATCATAGAATCAAACATTATATCACTTGTTATTCATTACTTTAATTAAGCATCATTCTACTTGCTTCAATATTATTTAATAATTATTTTAAATATTTTAATATATATAATATAATAAGTATAATTAAGTTAGATTATATATATAAATAGAAATGACATGTTAAATTATTAACTTTTACGTGATTGTGTTTGTGATTTTTATTATCATTAATCATTATTGGGTAGAGTTGTCTTTATTTAAGGAGTGTTTCAAGTTTTTAAGGAGGTTGTTAAGATCTAAACTTTAGTTGGATATGTGAGATTATCTCCAATTAATTAGTTCATAGTTTGGTGTGTGGTTGAGATATCATCTCAACTAGTTGTTAGTTTGCTAAAATAGTGTATCTATCTTAAACCAAAGTTTGATATATTTATATGTAAGATTATTTGATGTTAATAAAACATGTAAACATAGTTTTGTGCATATGAAAATAATGTCTATTGTCCCAGTTTCTATCATGGTATCATAATTGGTCTAGACTTGACTCCCTCGCGAGAGAGCCCAAGAACATGAGCTTTGAGAGTTGATCCCCTCTCTCTCTCTATATATATTAATGTAGGAGAGTAAAGTATATTGTTTGTTGAGAATGGGTTGGTGATATGATATGTCCATAGTAGTGTGATTTGAGAGGAGTTGAGGAATTGAGTGACCATTTGTGGGTTGATTGCTTAATTTGTTGAGTCACCATCGAACCAACCACTATTTGAGAGGGCATATTGGCTGGACATTCGTCAGTCGTCTGTCACTATGAGAGAAAAGAAGCAGTCATAGTAGAAAGAGTAGATCTTGTGTGAGAGAAATGCCAGTGCTGTTGATTCAAGAAAATCCACTGATATGGTCAACTATGACCTTTAGAATGGTACATGGGTTCTAGAGTTTGAATCTTGTTGCTCTAGAAGCTTATTCTAGAAGAGTCATTGTATGTAGAAAGCAAGCACGAAGAGCTAAGAAGGAGACACTTAGGAGGCCAGGCCAGGCCATGAGAGCGGGTGGTGTTATGTTGTTTTCTGGAAGCTCAAATGATTGACTGGATTAATCATTCTCACGAGGGTTATTTGGGCATGGCACCCATGGCTAGGGTCAACCCACGATTCCAAGGGCTAGTGCGCCTTAGAGGAAGGTGCATTTTACCCACCGGTCAGATATGAAGATGGTTGAGAATCGATAAAGAACTTGGCAAGATCGACACACATTTCAAAGATGAACCGGGTTTGACACCTTCTAACAAGAAAAATTATTTCTAAAAGATGCATTTCGCTCTTCCATCAACTAGCAATATGGCTCATATGACATGTTTGATGATGAGCTTGAGGACCTTGAGGCTACTTACTTTTTGCGGACTCCCGGTGAGGTAGTAACCATGGCCCACCAAGTATTTACTTCAATGTTATCCAAAGGAGGGTATGTTTTTGGAAAAGATGCATTGAGCAAGGCAAAATCCTTTGACGAGATTCATCAAGTCACGACGAGTGCTACTACTCGGGTGGCATCTTTGGGTAAGAGAATTGGTAGCAATACTAAAATCAATGTTGTGAATGTTAAGTCTAATGAATATGAGAGCACGTTGAAGGAAGAGAAGCATCACAACCGTATGGAGCATTTACGTGAAATGGGTGTTGGAGCCTTTACATTGCACGAGAAGCATGCATAAAAGATGGATCCAAAGCACACACATGCACAAGCTTGAGGAATATATTGTGGAAAGGGTTGTAGTGGGACCCGAGGAATCCTGTAGTTAGAAGAGTATCAGGTAGTCATGGTGTTCTCAAGGCGTGGTTCAACGAGGAGGAAGACTATATTTTTGGCATATGTATCATAATCTTTTGTTGATATTTTGTATTCCTACGTGACAATACTTTGTGATGTAAAAAGCATTCCTTAGGCTGCTAGGTAAAGTGTGGTGTAGTTGGAAGGAAAATTTAACTATGTGTTTTGTCTCCTCTCGTTATTCCTTGATGAAATACTATTGGACGAATAGTGTGCTATAAGTCCTCATTGACAGGTGCAAAGAATGTAAGATTCACTTAGATACATCCCATATCCAAACTATTTTCCTAGAGAATTGACAAGCACTGTGGTTGGGTACCTAGGTGTCTCAATAGATGGAAATATGTCCATAGGATGGCCAATTGTTTGGTCTTTACAGTCAGGTTAATGTTAGGCCCTAGAGTACAACAATTCCAAGTCAATCTGTGTGGTACCAGTGGTACAACTGGTTCCCAACAAGTATGTTGTTCAAGATAATGATACTGCAAGTGAATGGTGGAGCATGGACACTTTTTTGGTATTGATATGGAAACAAGTTTCTTGGGTGAATAACCATTGATTGGTTATCATGACAGTTAAAAATACAATGAAGGTGCAATGTTCTCGCTGGAGAAACCAAAGGTTGATCACATACTTAATCCTAAGTGGAATGGTTAGATTGCAGTAGGAATGACAAATATGTTGTTCTAGATGCAACAAAGAGTTTTTTAACAGTTTAGTCCAAGGGAAGTTGGTGACACTTCTTGTGAAACTATTGTGGCAACAATGGAGATTTGATGATGGTGGACAAAAAAGGTAAATTTTGTGAGTCATGTTAAATAAAAGTAGACTTGACCATATGTTAATGTGAATCACACTTTGTATTTGTAGCAAGTCCATGATGTCATGTTTTGATTTGATGTATTGGTCCTTGAAATTTTTTGAGTTTGTATCTTGTCTAGAGTTGGTACTTAAGAGAAGTATTGTAGTGGCACCTAGGCATTGTTTTCAAAGCTTGTACTTGGTGTCTCCATGGGATGGAGTATGTTAATTGTATGTACATGCATCTATATATGTAACATGTAAAGTGAATATTGTTGTAAGACCTGGATAGGCATGCATACCCCTTTTCCATGTGTTCCTGATGATTTAACTTATTTGGTAACGTGTAGAAACCCGTGTTATAGAGTTGGCGAACACTTGGAGGAGTGGGCCATGTTTTGGATGGATGATCTATGAGAGGACCTTGTTGGTTGTAGACTCTGGGAAGTACCTAAAAACCATATGTTTTACATTCAGTGGGAGTTCATCGAGAAGTTGAATGAATCATGTACCCGAAGGACATCTTATTAGACTGACGATTGCATTGGTTAGGTACCCATGCATTCTGGTGGATGGTTGTTCCTTTATATGGACTTTGACAGTTTGATGATAACCACATGATCGAGGTACAAGATGTAAGTGCTAAGATGGAGCATATATAGACTTTGTTGATCAGGAGGTTCTTCAATTGATGGTGGATAATTTGTTGTAGAGGACCAGATGATGATGAAGACCCAACTTGACAAAGATTTAAGAAAAGTAGTCATTAAGGGGGAGTGTTGGAATTATTAATTCCTACTTGTTTTATGTGTGATCATATTTGTGATTATTATTATTATTGGTCATTATTGGGTGGAGTTCGTCTCTACATAAGAAGTCTATTTCCAAGTCTTTAGGAGGTTGTTAATTATAGTTGGATATGAGAGATTCTCTCCAAGTAGTTGACTCCTAGTTTGGTGTGTGGTTGAGATATTCTATCAATTGATTGTTAGTTTGCTAAAATAGTGTATCTATCTTAAACGAAAGTTTGATATATTTATATGTAGCATTATTTGATGTTAACAGAGCATGCAAACACAATTTTGTGTGTATGAAAATAATGCCTACTCTACCATTTTCTACCAACATAGATATGGACAAGCTAACTAAAAACTTCACAATTGCTTTCTTAAACTTATTAACATTTGGACTCATCCATTCTTTCATTTGTAAGAACCCTAAATATCTCTTGTGTGAAGATTAGACAATTACAATGAGTGTCTTGTGCCATTTCCTTCTTAGATTTTATATTACTTGTTACTCATCTTTTCAATAGAGAAATGAAGGACATCCCAAGCAAGGTAACTTGTATATGAGTTGATCTTGCTTAGATTATGTGACAAGTGAGAATAAACTTATTTAATTTTTAAAATTAATTTACTATTCATAAGCAAGTTATAGTAGGAGAAAGTAAAAATTAAATAAATATAAATGAAATACATAAAATTATTAACATGTTTTATATAAAGACGCAGTGATGTGCATGTATTATTAGAGAAATGTATATAAATAATTGGTAAGAAACATGATGATATTTTTTATTTTTTAATGTTTTATATATATTATATTTAGAGAGATTTGATTTAATGAAAGATTGAGTTAATAATTGGATAAATTTTAATTTTTTGTGATTTTTTTTTTAAAATTTTCCTTTAACAAAGTAAAATTTAGTTTCATTTAAAATTTTTAAAAGAAAAGTTAAAATGGTCAAAGTTCCATCAATAAAGTGGAAATATAACTTACAACAAAATTTCTATATAATTTGAAAAATAATTTTTACTTAAAAAAAAATTGAGTTTGTATACTTATTAACTTATTCTTTGAATGAAAAAAATAATATATTCACTTCTAATTACAAGG
>JASDQU010102115.1:82284-102297 GCA_032191745.1 Picea mariana
TTTAAAAGAAAAGTTAAAATGGTCAAAGTTCCATCAATAAAGTGGAAATATAACTTACAACAAAATTTCTATATAATTTGAAAAATAATTTTTACTTAAAAAAAAATTGAGTTTGTATACTTATTAACTTATTCTTTGAATGAAAAAAATAATATATTCACTTCTAATTACAAGGTTGAAGAAAAGATTTCAAAACCTTGATAATAAAGAATGTGGTTAGGATTTTGTAATAAGGGTTTGGATTATGTAACTTTTTCAAATTTACAATAATAATATTTTTTCCATTTTTATACTAATAATATTTTTTTGAGTATGCATAAAGACTTTTATGATTAYATCATAAAAAGTGAATAACACATTAAAAAAAAAAAAAAGACCAACTTCAATTTTAACATTTTATATTTAATTATAACACTTTATTTTAACTTAATTTTGATTTTTAAGTAGTTAAATTGAAGATTACTATAATTTATATAGAATTTATGATTTTTTTAAATATAAAGATAATGTTTTGTAAGGAAGAAATTGGGTAATGTTTTGTCTTGATTTACTCATTTAAAAAAAAAATTCTATATTTTTAATTATTTTAAAATAGATTAAAACTTAGAGATGATATTTTATAAAAAATAAGTTAGGTAAAGTTTTGTTTTTATTTACTTATATTTAAAAAAATCTTATAATTTTATTTATTTTAAAATAGATTAAAATTTATTTATTTATATTTAAAAAAGTTTTATAATTTTAATTATTTTAAAATAAATTAAAATTTATAGAAAATATTTTGTTATGAAAAAATTAGGTAAAGCTTTGTCTTGATTTACTTAATTTTTTTTTAAATTTTTATAATTTAATATTTTAAAATAAATTAAAACATTTAAAAATAAAATTCCCAACATTTAATTAAAATTATAATTTTTACAAAATTCGTTTAAATTATAAATTTTACAAAATTCAACTAATTTTTTCAAACATACACACCTAACCAACTAACACACTGCCAACAACTCTAAAATCATAACTATTAAAAGAAACAAATGCAATGTTTTAACCGAAATCAAGTCACCTTATATGATATTAGAATGCAATAAGACTCGAAAGGTTTTGTGAAGGATGGTGAGTTGCCACATGGGGGAAGATGAAAATTCCGAGGAGTAAGGAGGGCTGAAAACCTTTGAAGCTTTACCCTAGAGGAGGAGGAAGTAAGGAGGGGTGAAAACTTTTACGTAGTGAAGACGGAGGAGCAAAGAAAAGAAGAGAAATGATTACATTAGTTTTCTTTGAATTGGGGAGTCTTTTCTTTAAAAGTCAATGCAAGTAGAGCCATGGGTATTTTAATATTTTGATGTAACTTTATATATTTGAAACATTTTAGTTTGCATGCGTCGACTCCCGCCCCAAATGAATTGTTTTGTCATTCGAAATTGAGCACAGGACCTCAGAGACGTACCTTAACAGCGCGCGTGCAGTCTTTACATAACTATGGCGCGCTTCTCGATACTCATTCATAACATCTTCCCATTGGAAAAGTTTATAGATATTCAAATTAATAATAAAAAAAGACAATCTCTGAGATGTGAGATTTTCCTGCCGCATATTCACCAAGCCAAATGAAACATGAGATATTGTAATTTTTTGTTTTGTAATATGGGGGGCATTACTAGCTTTTATGTTCTGTGATGACAGTTTTGAACTGGGAATCACCGTTTGACCTTATATATATATATTTTTTTATATATGCATATCTAGCACCATGCTAAATCTAGAAACTTAATTAGAGGGAAGAGATATGAAATATTGTAATTTTTTGTTTTGTAATATGGGGCGACGACATTACTAGTTTTTATGTTCTGTGATGACAATTTTGAATTTGGATACGGACCGGGAAAATCACCGTTTGACCCCACATATATATATATATATGCATGCAAACTTGTGACATGATAGGTTTATTGCCCGCAGGGCGAAGGACTCTCTCTCCACATGGGATAGCCAGCCAGTGTTCAACGCCTGTCTGTTTGGGTAGTCACATTATATAATTAATTGCAAATCACCTACCAGCATATTCTTGATGCAACTAAAAAAGGCCACATCTTTGTTCAATGGGACAGTTGGGACGAAAGAAAAACAGTCTGGTAAGTGTTAAACAGTGCTAAATGCCAGAGATTTTAATTGCTTATTTATGGCAGTGGGTACCCTCAAAATGTGAATAGCCATAGATCTGAGCGATCTGTTATGATGATGATAATGATGGGTGATGGAGGAGTCTGTGGTAAAGCTGTTTATGGGTCAACCCACAGAGATGTGTTCAATGACTGAAATGAGTAGTGGAAGAGGGGGATCGCCATGAACAGACGAGGCTCATAAAAATGATTAGAACAGAGGTGATGATGAGTGAGGAATAGGATGTAAAAGGATAGCCACTGCCCAGATGAGTTGTTGTGTTTGTAAGTAGAATACAATGCTATAAGTGGATTCTTCCCAAGTGCTCTCTGGGACCCTTAAACCCCTTTCACAGAAAAATGACGACATTGGGGATGGATAGTAACCGCCCGCGTGTGTTGTAGTGCTTCCAACGAAGCGTTCTGTTTTTTTGCTTGGAATGCAAGAAGCTCCTCCATAGCTGTGGGGACGGAGCTTCTTATGAGTGGGTTTTGCTTGGCAAGCAAGTATGTTTGAGATCAGTGGAGAGTGGAGAGGAAGCAAGTATGTTTGAGATCAGTGGAGAGTGGAGAGAAAGCAAAGTATGCACAGGGCTAAAAGCGATGAGAAACCCCTTTCATCAATAGGAGTTTTGTGCATCTGCATCCAAATATATCAATGCCAGTTGCAACTACTCTGCTTTATCAGGTTTGTTGAGTGAATGCTTTTGCTTGCACGTTTTTCCTTTCAGAAACGTGAATTCCTGCTATATGTTTGAGAGAGATAGGGTATTTTGGCATCCAAGCAAAATTGTAGTTTTAGAAGATTTTTCATCGGTATATCTTTCGTTCAGGAGATGACCTCGCGCCTGAAGATGCAAGCTCTTGAGTTGTAAGTGGACACGAAGTCGTCCTCCATTACAGAGGTTGAGCCTGTAAAGGTGGTGTCTGTTGAATATGAGGAGGGTGTGGGTGGCATGGATTGCTCTGCAAATATGGAGCTTATGGGCTTTGGGTGTTACTATTGTTGTATCCTTGAATTCAGATGGGCTTTCTCTTTTGGCATTCAAAGCTGCAATGAGTTCAGATCCAATGCATGCACTCCTGGACTGGAATGAGAACGATACAACGCCCTGCAGGTGGACAGGAGTCTCTTGCATGACGCTGGCGGGGAGTTCGGATCCTAGAGTTGTGGGCCTCACTGTAACAGGAAAATCTCTGGAAGGTTATATCCCTTCTGAGTTAGGAGCTCTGGTTTTTCTCCGTAGGTTGAATCTTCACAGCAATAAGCTGAATGGCTTAATACCCGCCCAGTTATTTAATGCTTCTGCGCTTCATAGTGTATTTCTTTATGAAAACAATCTCACGGGATCTATTCCTGTCGAGGTTACTAGATTGCCCAGACTTCAGAACCTGGATCTCTCAAGCAATTCCCTCAGTGGACCTATTCCTCAAGAGTTTACGAGATGTAAACTGTTGCAGAGGTTACTATTACAGAACAATTTCTTCACAGGGCCGATTCCAGTTGGGCTTGGATCAAACCTTAATAATCTAGTGCAGTTAGATCTCTCTTCTAATCTTCTGAATGGCTCAATCCCTGGGGATCTCGGTAACCTTTCTTCATTGTCGGGCACTCTCAATCTTTCCTATAACAGGCTTTCGGGCCCAATTCCTCGAACCCTCGGTAAGTTGCCTCTGACTGTTAGTTTAGATTTACAGAACAATAATCTCAGTGGACCGATTCCACAAGATGGATCTCTCGCAAATCAAGGACCCACGGCCTTTGTGAACAATTCAGGTCTTTGTGGATTCCCCTTAAAAAATCCTTGCAAAAAGCCCGTATCTACACCTAATCTTAATTTTCCTTTACAAGGCCCTTCCCCAGGGAGCCCTAATAATCAAGGGGCGACCCCTACAGTAAGAAAAGGTCTTAAAACTGGTGTGATTGTTGCAATATCGCTGGGAGATGCTGTGGGTATTGCCATAGTTGGCCTACTCTTTGTCTATTTGTATTGGAAGACTAGGATCTGCCAAGCCGAATGGTGCAGCTGTGCAGGAAAGGAGAAGTTGGCAGGAGGGATTTCTCAATGTTTTTGTAACAACGGGGAGACTTCTGAAACAGCCTCAGAAAAGGGAGACCAAGGAGATCTCATTCCCATTGACAAAGGTTTCAGCTTTGACTTGGATGAATTGCTCAGAGCTTCTGCTTATGTCTTGGGGAAGAGTGGATTGGGAATCGTGTACAAAGTTGTACTTGGCAATGGGATTCCAGTGGCAGTGAGGAGGTTGGGCGAGGGAGGTGCTCAGAGATTTAAGGAATTTGAAGCTGAAGTTCAAGCCATTGGACGAATTCGACATCCCAACATAGTGAAACTTCGAGCATATTATTGGGCAGCCGATGAGAAGTTGTTGATCTGTGATTTCATTCCAAATGGAAGCTTGGCAATTGCATTGCATGGTAAATTTTCTTTTATCGATGCAATTTTAAGTTTTTTTATTTAATGGTGGATTTTTTCTCTTCACTTTGGTTGCTCAAAAAACAGTATTTGCAGGGTATAATATTGATAATTGTAAGGTTGAGGATTTTAATGAGAAGAAGGATGAAAAAATGGTTTTCAGCAATGCCTATTAGATCTATTTGATTCGTTGTTTTCTATCAACCCTAGAGTGTTGCTTGAAAAATGTTTTCTGGCCTACTTTGTTCGTAGTTCTGAGGTAGGAAGGCTTAGTTCCATGTTTAAAATACCAGTTGTTATTGCAAAGTTGACCAGACCACTTCTTCAATCGATTAATTCACAGCGACTTATATCAAATGCATGGATTTTTTATTTGTTTAAAACTATCGAATTCAGCTTTTTGAAGCTAACTCTCCATTCAAAGATATCATCTTTTTTATATGTAGTAGGATGGAGGATCTAAATTGCATTGATTGGTTGACAACTAGCCTGACAATTACCACCAATTATTGCAGGTAGATCAGGCCATCCAGCTACACCTCTGCCATGGGCATCTAGGATAAAAATTGCTAAGGGAACCGCACGCGGTCTGTCCTATCTGCATGAGTGCAGTCCTCGTAAATATGTACATGGAGACATTAAGCCCACAAATATTCTGTTGGATAACAATATGCAGCCATATATCTCGGATTTTGGCTTGGGTCGTCTCATTAGTATTGCAGGCAGTGGAGTTGCACCTCAACAAAGTGGAGGGCTCCTTGGTGGAGCCCTCCCATCAGGCAAAACCTCAGTTGCTGCCCGTGGAAGCACATTCCCAGGAGGAGTTATAAGATCGGCTGTAGAATGGCCAGCTAATGGTGGAAGTTCACATTCATTTGTGAGTAATTACCACGCTCCAGAAGCCTCCGTTGCTGGCCACAAGCCAACACAGAAATGGGATGTTTATTCATTTGGAGTTGTCCTTTTGGAAATGCTTACAGGTCGGTCCCCAGCATTTCAACTTGCATCCTTCGACATGGATTTGGTCACTTGGGTTAGAAAGGCATTTGAAGAGGAACACCCACTATCAGAAATTGTGGATCCATCACTCCTGCAAGAAGTATATGCCAAGAAAGAAGTACTTGCTGTATTCCATATTGCTCTTGCATGTGTAGAAACAGATCCTGATTTGCGACCCAGGATGAAGAATATATCTGATTCTCTTGACACAATTGGAGCTACATCACAAAATTGAAAAGGCTACCAAGCTATGCAATGCAATTTGATCATCTCTTTACTCTGTTTTATGGGAATTATTGCTCCCAACTTTTGACTAGTTATTCTGCTGAGAATCATACCCAAGTGCAGAATCCATGACATGCTACACATTCTCTCCATCTGTTTTATTCCTGTATCTATAGGAAGCATTCTTCTGTTTCCTGTCGAGACCGTTCAATGTTAAATTGAGGGTGCAGTTTAGTCCCCATTTTGATTAAAGTAGCTCTATAAGAGCATTAATTTATTTATAATGCAATTTTCAAGTGCTGTACAGCAGCTGGGCCCAAATTTCCACTTTAGTGCATACGTTTCATAATTTCATTCTTCATTCTGTATTAAAAATCTAAAATTAGAGTATATTTTCCTTACTATAATTAAAATGATGGCACCACATATCCGAGATCTATTTTGTATCAGGAACTTGGGGTTTCTTCCATGGCCTCCAATAACACTAATTTGCAACGATTGGAAATTTATAAATTTGTGATTTTGTACTGCGGTGGAAGGAATACCGAGGCAAAGCAATAGGGACAAGCTGTTGTTCTCTATTGTCTATTCTTTTTCTTAAAGAATTATTTAGAATTTGATGCCATGGTATTTTTTAAAGGAAATTGCAAGTTAACATATCTTAATGATGGAATTTTATATCACAATAATACTTTCCTGCATCCCTGTATTGCTTGAACACGCCGCCCTTCAGTATTATTCACTCATTTTGGAGATGTTTTAAGTGCTCATTCTGAATGTGCAATCTTCCGATAATAAAAGAGTGCACTATCTGGTATTTGAATTATTGTACTACTGATCCGTAAGTTGGACGATTGATCAACTTGATATTTTGTAGAACTCTAATCATGTCAACTGCTAACAAACACTTGAACTGTGTGCAGTCTACTTTCTGCGCTTTTTTCAGTCCTCTCTTAATATTAGCCAATTTAGAGTACTTTACTCACTGACATATGTGGTTTGTAGATAATTTTCTATTATAAAACGATTACAGTTGTTATGAAGGGGTGTAATAGTATGTGAATTTGGTAGTAGGTTTATTTGGGCAATGACTTGGAATTAAATATGTAGATGATCATAAATGAAGAGATGATTAAAATACTTGAAGGAGGTCGAAGAAACACTAAATACCTAGAGATATTAATCAGAAATGTGAACGAAATTTGAAGAGAATGATGATTTATTAATCAGAAATGTGAACGAAATTTGAAGAGAATGATGATTTAAACTGATGGATAGATAACATTATGCTTCAACTTTAAGGGGAGAAGGAAGAGGATAAGAGTTCACCATAAAATGCATGAAGAAGTCAAGTTCATCTTGACAATGTAAAGGTTAAATATGATGGTATTATTTAAAAAATAAGAGAAAGTAAAGATCAAGCACAAGCGCTAGAGTGTGGTATTGGATAGAAAACGAGGACAAACCATCAAAGTGCATCTTATCAATATCTTTATTACCAAAAAAACTTTGTGAGGGAAAGAACACCAGTCTCATTGGGAAAGTAGCAAATGACAGAAACAACATTCATGGAACATGACATCGATGATTCACTGTGACACGATATTATTGAAGACCAACAACTAAAACAAATTGGGAAAGTTACAACAATGAATGAAATCAAAGGAAAATAAAATATGCAACAACAAACAACCAATGATAGAGGCTGATAAAAGTCTACTATGGATGGGTGGATAATTAACACTGGCCACAAGAAAACAAAATTATGAAGAACTTTTTTTACTTAGTTTCATCACATGTAAAGCCCCCCCTCTCTCTCTCTCTCTCTCTCTACTATGGATGGGTGGATAATTAACACTGGCCGCAAGAAAGCAAACATATGAAGACATCCTTTTACTTAGTTTCATCACATGTAAATCCCTCTCTCTCTCATGAAACTAAGTAAAATGATTTCTTCATATTTTGCTCTCTTGCGGCGAGTGTTAATTATCCACCCATCCATAGTAGACTTTTATCAGCATCCATCCTTGGTAGTTTGATGTTGCATATTTTATTTTCTTTTGATTCCATGCATTGTTGTAGGAGAGAGAGAGTAAGGGCTTTACATGTGATGAAACTAATGCAAGAGACAAGAGAGACAGAGAGAGGGCTGTACATGTGATGAAACTAAGTAAAAGGATTTCTTCATATTTTTGATTTCTTGTGGCCAATGTTAATTATCCACCCATCCATAGTAGACTTTTATCGGCGTCTATCCTTGGTTGTTTGATGTTGCATTTTTTTTATTGTTAATTAAGATGAATAGAGTCATTGTGTACAATAACTTATGAATATATTATATGGATATATTTGAGAGTTCCTCTTAATATTTAAGGAGTTATTGTGTAAGTCATTACAATCATATTTTTAGGGGTTGTGGTCCATGTCAATATGGAATTAATAATTATTGATGTAAAAATCCTCAAAATACCATCATTGAAATCTATTGTATAATGAATAAACTTACATAACCATCAAAGTAAATGAAATATATTTTAGTGCACCAATTTTTCCACATAATAATACAAAATTAACACGATCAACATACTCAATAAAAGAAATAACTGTCAAGTACATGTTATATTTTTTGCACGATTGTGGGTCCTCTTCTTAAGAGTTAATATTTTTTTTGGGGGGGTTTATTCATCAAATTTTGGGTGATCTTTCGTCTTTCGGCAGGGATGGTTTTTTGGCCTTTGGTGGTTTAGTGATGCATGATATTTCAACCCATGGTTTTCTAATTCGGGTTAAAGAA
This sequence comes from Picea mariana, assembly GCA_032191745.1. NCBI lineage: Eukaryota > Viridiplantae > Streptophyta > Pinopsida > Pinales > Pinaceae > Picea > Picea mariana. Next base: position 90,897 of record JASDQU010102115.1, read on the forward strand.
TTAAGGTTGTAATCTAATCCTAGTCAATGGATTAGGGTTTTTTTGGATGCCGCGGGATCCTATAAGTTGTATTGTAAACATTGAAGTTGGATTATGAATAGAATTAGAGGCACAACTTTAAAACACCTTGTTGATTTTCTTGATTGAGTTTCTAAGGTAAATATCTATGTATATGTGTGATTGCAATTGTTTTCTTTTCTATGTTAAGGATCCGTGTGTGCATTGCATTAATGTAAAAGGTTTAAAACTTACAATAACAAGGTAATTGATGCTGGTGGTTCTTCTTCACTTTTTTTTCCCACCACATTTGCTTCCTTTTTCAACTTTTCATATTGAACATGTAAGAAAGAAGGTTGAAATCAAAGACCAATGAATCCTTTAATTCAAGATATCATGGTGAAAGTGAGGCCTTGTCCTTTTTCCCCCAATATCAATAGTTGTATGGCCCAACGTCAAACAAAGTGACTTATGAATTGTCAATGCACAAGCAAGTCTCAAACACAATTTTTTTTTCATTCTACCTCTTTCATTAGGTGCAATCACAACAATCTTTAGGGAAAACTTCATCCCATGCAACCCTCACATAGTTGTCAAATCTGGCTAAAACATATGTTGGAGGTTCTAGGAGCGAACTTCTTAGATTATACACAATTTATTTAACAACTCGTCCCATTGGCAAGTCTTGCCTTTGTGCATGATTTTGAGGTGAGTATCACCCTAGCTTCAACTACTATAATAAGCTCAAATTCTGATTTTTACTTGTTTGCTTTACAAAATAGTTGCTTTTTACTCTTGCAACGATGCCATGCACAAAAATATTGTTGTAGGGATTTCAAATGATGCTTATTGTTGGCTTCATCAAATGAATCTTTTGTGGAACTATATAGAGAAGAATCAATACAAGATATGGATAACCTCCAGTGATCCATAGTTGGCATTATGTTTCTAACATTCATTAACCATTAACGAAGCATTTTTTTATGGGCTTTGTCCATCTTCCCTGAACATTGTATTAAGAATCATAACACTTGTCCATAATGCTTTGAAGTAACACTACATAAAATTTTGAAGTTTTTGATGTTTTGGGTAATTCCATTACCAGTTGTTAGTGAAGGATTAAAAATGTGATTATCAATAATGAAAAATGATGCAAGAGAAAATTTTATAAATAGTAATTAAGAACCAAATTCAGGAAAATGTTTAAAACAAAGTTGGCTTAATATTAATTGTTGTTTAATGTTATGATTGGAGAAAATGAAATAATTGTTTTAAAAATTGAGAATTATTATTATTATGAATAGGATAATGTCATTAAGGTTTTATTGAAAGAAAGGAAAGAAATTTAGAGATCTAAATTGTTTTATAAGCATATTATGAATTCTATATAAAATTTAAGACCAAAATTATTCGTCGTTTATAACAATTGTCATGTTTGTATTAATAACAATTGGGGTTGTAGTCATAACTATATAACTTGATGCAAAATTGAGGAAGTTTAGATCTATCAACCTCTCATCTAGCCTCAAGGAAAAATGAGGTGGCAAAAGATTATTACATTTTTACGAGCTTCTTATTTTGACTTACAAAATGATTTGGGTATTGCTTGATAAATCAACTTTCTAGAAAGATACAAAGAAAAAACATACCTAAATTTCAAAGGCACTTTAGAGAGAGTAGCCAAATTTGGCTAGAGAAGCTTCCCAACATAGTGGTATATTCAAATGAGCATCTCTTTCCCAAGTTTTCTTTTCAAGTTTCTTTTGTTTCTCATTATTGGCAGGGAGATGAGTATTTTTTTATCGGATCTAATGTATGGATGAGTTCATGGATCCATTTGATGCTTCTTGAGTGGGGAAGGTTTCCTTTCCTTCTTTTTCTTTCTTCACCTTCACCATTGGTTGATTCTTGTCCCACCCTGGTACTTCCTCCACTTCCCAAACTTTCGTGGGTGATGCATTCTCTTCTGGACCGGTCTTTAAGACCTCGAAGCAGCTTGTCAGGGTTTTAGTTTGGGTAGGGGATTTAGAATTGATTGTTGGCTCTTCTTGTTATCATCACTTCCTTCTGTTGACTATTTGCATTTGTTGTTCATAGAGGTAATCGAGGGTGCTATCCTTTTTTTGTAATCTCTACCAAAGTCTCCATACTCATGGAAGATGTTGCAATTGAATGAAATCTTCTCATAGTCTAGTTCTTGAATGTGACACCATCATCAATTTTCAACTTAACGGCTTCTGAAAGTCTCTTCTCTAGATTTACTCTAGCATAGATCCATGCATAGGAGTATTGACATGCCTTTTGAACAACTTCATCCAAAAAATTGCTTGAAAGGCCAAATCATCCCAAACGATTATCGGGAGACGAGGGAGGAAAATCCACACTAGAACTTCCTTTTGAATGTCCTCCTCTTGATTGAAGTCCACTGTATATTGATTTAGGTAAAGCCCTTGGGGTCCCATAAAATAAGCACTACTACATAATATCAAAACTATGCCCTCCTTCTGTTGGAAGAGAAAAACAATATAGCTTCGTCCACATAGGAAGAAATTAATGATCCTTTCATTGATGAAAACCAATGTTCTTCAATCTACACCTTTAGTAGATCGTGGTTTGGCTAGTGCCCCATAAATTTGTCGATTAAATATTTCTATGTAAAGAGAAGAGCCTTACTCTTGGAAGACAAAGTAGTGATATTTACTTATGAGAGTTTAGATAACTTAGTACAAATTATGAACTTTGTAAATGAGAAACACTATGCTATAAGGACATAAAATGCTACAACCTCTCAAGTAAGAATGCAATTTTGGTTTGGTTGGGCCATGGTAAACGTATACACAAATAAAATCTTAACCTTAGTTTCAAAACCTTAATTGTAGTAAGCAATACAACTCTCTCTCATTCCACCATTTCTCTTCATATAAAAAAAGATGTTATTATCGGAGGTGTTGTCGACATGGCCAACTGCTTGACGACCTCTGCTGAGATGAGGTTCTTCTGGCTACTGCTATCCACGATGAAGTGCAACGGGGTGCCTTTTACCCACATCTATGAATGGAAGAGGTGTTCTCCTTCTTCTGGCTCATCTGGTTCACCAGGCTGAAGCTTGGTGGTAGCAACGGTGGCACTGGGTTCCATGTCAATGATCCATGTTCCCCTTTCTGGTTCTGGCTCAGAGTCTGAATCCACATTTGATTCTTAAGCTTTCACTTCGGCCATCAATGACTGCTTTGAACGATAGTCAGCAGTGTTATGCCAAGGGCTCTTATGAGAGTTGCACCACTTCTCGGTATCTTTCTTTGTCTTTTTGGTGTCCTTCTTTGCTTGCGGCTTGGATTTGTTGTCCTGATACTGTCCATCTTTGCTCTGTACTTTGTTCTGTGGGTTGGAGATGCCCTTTCCTAGCTTTTTTTGTGAGGGGTTCCTAGGCCCAAATTGCCGCATCGTTTGTTTGAGCTTCTGCTCGATTTTGACGGCATGTCGATAGGCCGCGCCCAAGGATGAGATGTCCAAAAATTCCATTTCAGTCTGGATGTATCTATGCAGAGCGTCGCGATACTTGAGCACCAGATGTCGCTCCAAATCTTTGATACCCAACTTGATGTGCAAGGTATGAACAATATTTGTGAAATCTGGCACTACTTGGTCACTTTCTTGCCGCAGTGTGGTCCATTTGGTATACAAGTCATCATAACTTCCGACAGGGTAGTATTGTTCCTTAATAGCATCCTTGAAGGATTCCCAGGTGGTTGTGACTGTAAATAATGAGGGTTCCTCTGTTTCCTTTTGCTCACAGAAAGTTTCCCACCAATCTTTGACGTGGGGGACGACTTTGAGGAGCGCAAAAGTAATATTTTCTCTATTCGAAAAGCTATGGACAAAAAATACCCTTCTAGTAGATTCAACCACTTGTCTACAGCATCTGCGTCAATTTGACCTTCAAATATAGGAATATTGAAGTTTATTTGTACCTTGAAGTGGGTGGCACCTTCGCTCTAAGAAGATGCGTCCCCTATCGGTAGCCGCCGAAGGATTTGCGCGAAACTATCCATCATCTTGTTCCTTTGTTGTGTGAGGGATTCCTCAATCAATAGTTTGAAAGGATCTCCTGTCCCGTCATCTTTCTTTTCTCTTGCCATGAGAGGTCGCTTGGGCGTGCGAGAGCTTTTTTCCTCAAGAGAAACAAGCTCGAGACCCAACTCTTTATACTCTGACCTCGTTGGGGACATGCATTAAGACGACAAGGAGCAGACCACTCTGATACCACTGATCCAGATTTTATGAGTAGAACGAAATGACTACAGATTATTAATAGGTGCTTAACATAAAATAACAGAGATACAGTGAAACTGGTTTTCTATTCAATAAAGAAATAAGCTGAAATTGTAAAATGTAGCGGAAACAAGCTTGTTGGAATGGTGGCGGCTTATCTCTGAGAAGAGATGTGACGATTGCGCTCATTCGCAAGAAGATGATTACAATGAGGCTCTAAAGGCCTTTTTACAATAAATAGGAATTCCAAAAACCCTAAACATCCAAAAACCTAACCTTAGGAGATGAAGCGCCAAAAGTCATGTGGGCCCCCTCTGGGTAAGTTAGTACATTAACTTCCCGGGGTCGTAACTTTTGCATACGATCTCCGTTTTAGGCATATGATAGCTCGTTGGAAAGTTATCATCGAGGAGATTCATTTTGGGGGCTCAATCATGCCTTTGGCTATAATTGAGAATCTTGATCCCGAAAAACCTGCATTCAGGCCCTCANCATACGATCTCCGTTTTAGGCATATGATAGCTCGTTGGAAAGTTATCGTCGAGGAGATTCATTTTGGGGGCTCAATCATGCCTTTGGCTATAATTGAGAATCTTGATCCCGAAAAACCTGCATTCAGGCCCTCAAAATGGCCCCGGAAGTTAAAATTGCTAAAAATAGTAAATTGCCAAAATTGTCAGAAAACTATTTTGAGCCAGTTGGAAGAGGTGGGTGGCCACTGATATCCACCTAGATCAAGTGCACTGGGGACTCTCTGGGAAAATATGTTGATATATCTGAACCTAAATCATCAATGTTTGCTTGTGGAAGAATCCGTGTTGAAGTAGATATTGAAAAATGCCTCCTAGAAGCCATTAAGCTCTCTTTGGATGATTGGTCTCATGGCCAAAAGCTAGATTATGAGCATATCCCTTTCAAATGCAAAATCTACCATGAAAATGGGTACTTTGCTTGAAACTTCCACATAACAAATAGGATCAGGAGGATGTGGGGGGGGGGGGGGGATAAAGAGGAGGGTTGGAAACAGGTCAGAAAGAAAGCAAATATGGGGAAAAATAATGGGCAAATTGCAAGATCCACAAACCCCACCAAAAAATATGCAGATTTGCAAAATAAGGCTTTTGGGCATCTACTCACAATGGATAAAGGAAAAAGGAATCATTAAAGAAGAAAGAAATCCCGTTACCCATGGCAAATAAATATGAAAATCTAAGAGAATCATCTACACGAAATGAGGAAGAGCTAAATCCACATCCAAACCCCCCTCACAACTAGTGATCTCCCTTTGCAAGTATCCTCTCAGTCCCAAGGTGATGAGGATGAAGACTCCAGGGAAGAGGAAAACTTTCAAGAAGCAAACCAAGAAGTAATACAAGAGTTCATGTAGCCAATTCTTGTTGAATAAGCCCCTCCCAAAGGACCATCAAGGCAAGAAGTTGAGGAAGGAGAAATAACCTAGGAGAGAGCTCAGAGATATGGAAGAAGATCCCACAAAGAGGCAAGAGAAGAAACAACTAACAAATAAAAACCTCTGGGAAAGAAACATTCTATTGAAATCTCCTTGAGCAACCTGGGTAGAAAATGAGGTAACAAGGGCCCAAATCTGCCTGCCCCCTCTGAGCAGGTCACAACCAACCCCTGTCAATGAAAGTGCTCTCCTGGAATTGCAGAGGCTTTGGCAACAAATCCAAGGTTGAAGCTCTCAGAGACCTCATCAAACTAGAGAAGCCCTTTGCATTCCTCCTCCACGGGACAAAAATGGAGGAATTAGCTGCACTTTCTAGCGCTAAAAACACTATGCAAAATGGAGAAGGAATTTATAGGAGATCGATGGGATCATATGGAGGAATTCTGACCCTATGGGACTCACATCAATGGGATCTAGATGTATATTTTTGTGCAAATCATTGGATTCTTACAGTTCTTAAAAACAAGTATTATTATATCAATCTTTCTATTATCAATGTATATATGCCTAACAGATTTTCAGAGAAGTTAGAGTGTTGGAGATCCTTGTTTGCTATCAAGGAATCTTTGGATTTATCTACTGTCATACTGGGTGGAGAATTGAACACCCATGTCCACTAGTATGAAAAAGGGGNTTGTGATCCCATGAGGGAAAAGATGGAAAATATCCTTTTTGAATGGGACCTTCAGGACATAAAACCAATTAAAGGAAAATTCAATTGGAGTGATAAAAGATCATTCCTTAGCCAAAGTGATTCTTGTCTTGAATGCTTCCTTCTTCACAACGACCTTCTCCTCCTTCCCTTGGACATATACTCCTATATTCTACCCTTCAAACTATTTTCTCATAAACCTATCTCCCTCTCCCTTGATTCCCCTCAAAACCAGGGCCCCATCCCTTTTCGTTTTAATCCCCTCTAGTTCGATTACGACTCTGTCCCTCCCCTTGTTAAGAAGGCTTGGTCCTCTTACATCCTGGGATCCCCAAACTTTGTTTGGGAAATCAAATTGAAACTGTTGAAGCAGGAATTGAAAGAATGGGAAAATAATTCCTGCGTTTCTTCTTATTTGGAGAGAATTGCTCAAATCTCAGAATTAGTAGAAATCCAACAAGAAATGGAAAATGAAGAAGTAACAAAAGCAACACTTAGGAGGGAAAAAGAAGCCTTCCACAATCTCCACTCAACTATGAGAAAGGAAGAAGAACATTGGAGACTGAAATATCACAGCCTTTGGCTTCAAGCGAGGGACTCAAATACATATTTTTTATACAAGTAATCACAACAAAGAAAATAGATAAACAGAATAAAAAAAAATTCAATCAGAATCTGAGAAGATGTTGGAAAAATTTGAGCAAATAAAGGAGGCTGCAATACAACATTTTGGGAGTCTTTATTCACCAAACATAACTGAAGGAGAAGAAATCATTGAGAATAAAATGGTAGAACACATTCCTCATAGAATAACAAAACAAGAAAATAATAATCTTCTACAAGAGATTAGTGAAGAATAAATCCACCAAGCTCTCTGGGGACTCGAGCAGGATAAGGCTCTAGGACTTGATGGTTTCTTTGCCCAGTTCTTTAAGCTTTTTTGGGGCCTGATCAAATTCGATTTGAAGAGGATGCTAAATTATACCCTACGGAAAAAAAAAGTGGGTGGTGCCACTAATTCGACCTTCTTGTCTCTCATTACCAAAGTGTAATGTTCCTGACTTGGCTAGTCTAGGAAACGATGCTAATAGGTGTGTAGGATCAAAGGTTTACAACATATAAATGATCATACAAATAATAAACACGACAAAGGACTGCAAAGTTTGTAGTATGATATCTCTGTGGATTACAAAATGGTCGAATGCGGTTGAATAAACTGATAATACTCGACCAGATCAACAGACAAAGGATCTTAGCCGGAATACAAATAAGCAACTGCAGCTGAATAAAATAACAACACTCGACTAGATCAAAAGACAAAAGGATTTTAGCTGGAATACAAATAAGCAACTAAAATATAATACCCGGAATATGGGAGCATTGCAGAATCAATGAAGAATGATGGAAGACCTGGAAAATCTTCCCAGTGACTAGGGTGTGTCTTTCAACACCAAAATCAACCAACTAATGTCTTCCTCCTGGAATACACTGAACTGTCTCTCCTAAGATGCGCCTCTTCTCCTCAATGACAAGTCATAATCTGCATAATAATGAATTAGGTTGCTGACCCTTCCTTTATAGCTTTCCAAAACCCTAAATCATGCTAAAACCCTAATTCACTGTTGACTTCCAAATCCCTAAATCATGCTGAAACCCTAATTCACTGTTGACTTCCAAAACTCTAATTCACTGTTGACTTCTATTTTTAGCTCATAATGACTTAAAAGCACTTTTAACCCTTTTTAGCTTCAATGTCACTTTTAGAATATAACACCTGTGACTGGAGTGACCTCTAGTAACCCTGTTTACCCCTCTTTGGCCCTAGCTATAGTCTAACGGGGCAGTTTAGACCATTAAGCCTCCTCTCTGGAGCTCCTATTTGGAAAGAGACATTACAGTCCTCCCTTCCCGAAATTGCTTGTCCTCAAGCAATACCAATCCAGGGTGCTGCAACCCGTGCTCGGTCTCCCAAGTCGCGTCCTCTACTGGAAGCCTCTCCATCTAATCAAACACTCTCTGATGACCCTGCTCCTCAGTTTCCGCTCCCGGAACTCCAAAACCTTCTCCGGAACTAACTCCAACTGTCCCTCCTCATCCAACGGGGGAAGCTCCTCTGATGTGCTAATGAATTGTCCCACTGCCTTTTTGAGGCAAGACACATGGAACACGTTATGAATCTTGCTCCCCTTTGGAAGCTCTAGCTCATAAGCAACCTCACCTACTCGACGCATGATCCTGTAAGGACCATAAAATCTAGGCTTGAGCTTCTCGGCCCCACTCTTCTTCATAGATGACTGTCTGTAGGGTTGGAGTCTCAAGAAAACCAAATCTCATACCTCAAAGTTGCGCTCTATCCCGTGCCTGTCCGCACTTATCTTCTGTCGGTTTTGCGCCATCTGTAGGTTCTCTTTCAACAACTTGAGAATCTCCTGACTCTCTATGATTCAATCCTTGGCCTTGGGAGCTCTACTCTCCCCGAATACCAAGTCTACCAAAGTGGGAGCATCACATCCATACAATTCTCGGAAGGGTGTCATACCAATGGACATGTGGAAGGTGGTGTTGTAGCAATGTTCTCCTAAATGTAACCACTTTACCCACGTTCTCTGTTGTCCTCCTACATAGTTCCTCAAATACCCTTCAACCCACTTGTTAACAATCTCGGTTTTCCCATTTGTCTAAGGGTGATAGCTGGTGCTAGGTGTCAACTCTGTCCCCAACAACCGAAACAAATCTCTCCAAAATGTCCCTATGAACCGACTGTCCCTGTCACTGATGATGTTCTTTGAAAACCCATGAAGTCTGAAGACCTCCCTGAAGAAAAGCTCAGCTACCTGACCTGCACTGTACTCTATCGGTATGGCATAGAAGTGAGAAAACTTGGTCAATATGTCGACCACTACATAGATATGGTCCTTACCCTAGACCTTGGGTAGACCTGTGATGAAGTCCATAGATATACTCTCCCATTTCTACTCTAGAATGGGGAGTGGATGAAGTAGCCCTGCTGGAAGAGCATGCTCTGACTTGTTCTGCTGGCAAGTCACACACTCACTGATGTGTCTCATAACATCTTGTTTGAGGCCCTTCCATGAGAACCTCTCTCTGATCTATTTGTAGGTTTTGAAGAACCCCTGATGGCCTGCTAGAGGTGAATCATGAACTGCGGTGAGGATCTTCTTCTTAAGCCCTGAATCTAGCACCAAGTAGACTCTATCCTTGTAAAATATGACATCGTCAATGACCCTATACCGTTCATCCTGTATCTTCCCATGCATCACCTCACAAGCGAACTTGTTCTTGGAATATTCCACTAACAAGTGGGATTTCCAATCTACTGAAATCTCCATCAAAGAACATGCCGCAGGTCTCCTCGATAATGCATCGGCCACAATGTTCTTCTTCCCCTTGATATACTCTATGTCAAAGTCGAATGCCTGTACCTTCGTCACCCATTTCTGTTGGCACTCACTGAGGTCCTTCTGCTCAAGGAAATACTTCAAACTGTTGTGATTGGTCTTGACCACGAATTTGCTGCCCACCAAATATTGTCTGAACTTGGTTAAGGCATGCATGATTTCTTTGAGCAGAAGGACCTCAGTGAGTGCCAAAATACTTCAAATTGTTGTGATCGGTCTTGACCACGAATTTGCCGCCCACCAAATATTGTCTGAACTTGGTTAAGGCATGCATGATTTCCAACATTTCCTTGTCATAAATGGAGTACAACCTCTTAGGTTGACTAAGATTCCGACTCATGAATACAATGGGGAGTCCTCCCTGCATCAAAACTGCACCGATCCCTTCGCCGGATGCATCACACTCTAGTAAAAATGGCAAAGTGAAGTCTGGTAGTGCCAACACTGGACAAGTGCCCATGACTTCCTTCATGTGATTAAAGGCTTCCTGTGATTTCTTGGTCCATATGAAGACCCCATGCTTGGTAAGATCTATCAGCGGTGCTCCAAGCTGAGAAAAACCCCGGACGAACCGCCTGTAATAGCTGCACAGCCCGAAGAAGCTCGTCAATTCTATCACGTTCTTGGGTGTTGGCCAATCCAGAATGGCCCTGATCTTCTCTTGGTGCACTTGTACCCCCTGTGCACTGATGATGTGGCCTAAGTAAAGCAGCTCTGTCATACCGAACTTGCACTTGGACTCTTTGGCATATAATGATTGTGCCTCCATGATGCTCAATACCTCATCCAGGTGCCTCATATACTCTTGCCATGACCGGCTATAGATCAAGATGTCATCGAAGAAAACCAAGACTGATTTCCTTAACTGATCCCTGAATATATGGTTCATGCAAAACTGGAATGTAGCGGGTGCATTGGTTATCCCAAATGGCATAACCAGGAACTCGAAGTGTCCAAAATGACATCGAAATGCCGTCTTCTCTATGTCCTGCTCTCGGATGTTGATCTGATGATATCCAGAGTGTAGATCAATTTTTGAGAAGAAAACTGCCCCATGCAGTTCATCCATAAACTCGTCAATGTGTGGGATAGGGTACCCGTTCTTGATGGTTTTCTTGTTCAAGGCTTAGTAATCAATGCACATCCTCATGGTGCCATCCTTCTTCAGAACTAAGACAACTGAAGAAGCAAATGGGTTGCTGCTCGGTCTGATGTGTCCCATCGCCAACATTTCCTTGATTGCCTTCTCTATCTCATCCTTGAAAGTCCTAGGATGACGATAGGGGGGGGGTGATCATAGGTTTTCCCCCCTCCTCCAACTTAATGGTTTGATCAAACCCCCTGTCAGGTGGTCTCCCTGGTGGAATTACCTCAAAGACCTGTTGATGTCGTCCCAATAAATTCTTGATCTCTGTATGGTATTGCTGTCGACCTTTCAAATCCTTCTGAGTAGTGATCACGCATTTTGCGACATATGCTACCTCCCCATGTCTAAATATTCTCTCCATCCTCTTGGCTGAAACTGTCCTGGGTGCTCCTGTCGACATACCTCTTAGAACAACCTTCTTCCCATCCTGATCTCTGAATCCCATT
>JASDQU010102115.1:102732-122820 GCA_032191745.1 Picea mariana
GGGGAGGCTGCTCCTCTGCTGGTGCTGACTCCTCCTCTGAACTAGTGGATCTACTGCCCTGCTCCTCCTCCTCACTGTCCACGCTGTCTGCTGCTACCTCAATATAATGAATCTCTCCTTTGCCCATGCACCTATGGCCTGGGACCCAAGTATCTCTGTAGCTGAAGCAAAGCTTCTTCCTCATAAGATCTCGCATAGTCTCATCATCCAACTTCTCCTTGCCCTTCCATTCTCTCTGGAATGGCTTCCTGTCTTGATCCCTCTGGGGCACAAATGGTTTGGAGAAATTTTTAGTCTTTGGCACTGAGTTTGCTAGATATCGAGTGCGAAGGATGGCATCTTGCAAAGTGGGAGGCCTGTATGCCTTCACCCATCCTCTTAAAGGCTCTGTGAGTCCTTCTGTGAATAGCATGATTAGCCTGGGCTCTGATATATTTGTCACTGCCACGGCTACCTGCTGAAACTCTGTGATAAACGCTTCTGCTGTGCCAGTTTGTCGCAACTGGGCTAGATCCCTGAAGTGTATCTCGGGATCCTTCCTATCAAACCTGTCCATGAGCCTATCTGTAAACTCCCTCTAGGAGGTGATGCGATTGTGACTCAATGTCACTAGTCCATGATACCACCACTCGTGTGCCTCACCCTCCAAGTGTAAGGTCGAAAAACTGATGGCCTCTATCTTGGTCATCTGGTTGAGCTTGTAATATGTGTCTAGCTTCTGTACCCAAGCTATGGAGGTGTATTTGGACGATCCGTTGAAAGAAGGGATGGTGATTTTCCCAACTTTTTGGATGAAATCGAGGTTATGCCCCTGCTGCTATTGTGGTCCTCCCCTCTATGGCTCTTTGGGGCGGTTCCTGAGTCTGAGTCCATAGTACTCAACTAAGGTCATGTCCTAATGGAAGTCACGACCCAATGCTGCGTACTCCCTCCTATACTCTTCAATTTCGTTGGCATGAGTGGGTGGCCTCTGTGCTATTGGTGGTGGTGCTGTTACCGGGGGTGCCCTATGGAAACTGGGAAACAAGGGTCTGGGAATCCTACTCGCAGAGGTGTATGTGTGAGAGGGTGACTGGGGTCTACTGCCTGCTCCCAAGTTCCCCTATGCTGCATGCGGGACTTGTGTATCTGGAGTGCCCACTCTAGCCAATCTATCAACCACCTGTGCCAAGGACTGAGACATGGTCCATTGACTAGGTAACATACCATTGATAACCTACATGAAAACTGCCTCTAGATCTACAGGGGCCTTGCCATTGCCCTCTGGTCACTCATATCTATCTCCTAGTATCCTCTTTGCCTCGCGCTCAGTGTCACACTCTGCCCTTCTCTCTGCTTCTTTGTGTGCCTCTTCCTCTTCCTCTGAGCTAGGAGGAAAAGGGGGGAAATCAAGCCTATGCCTTCTTTCCTGATGCCTATTGTAAGTGATATATTCGTCACCTACGTGTTCACGGACCTCTGGGTCTTCTGCTACACTCATTGTCTTTAGTCACAGGTTGGTAGGACTAAAGCTCTGATACCATTGTAATGTTCCTGACTTGGCTAGTCTAGGAAACACTGCTAATGGGTGTGTAGGATAAAAGGTTTACATCATATAAATGATCATACAAATAATAAAGGCGACAAAGGACTGCAAATTTTGTATTATGATATCTCTGTGGATTACAAAATGGATGAATGTGGCTGAATAAACTGACAATACTCGACTAGATCAACATACAAAGGATCTTAGGCAGAATACAAATAAGCAATTGCGACTAAATAAAATAACAACACTTGGCTAGATCAAAAGACAAAACGATCTTAGTTGGAATACAAATAAGCAACTAAAAGATAATACCCGGAATATCGGAGCACTGCGGAATCAATGAAGAATGATGTAAGACCTGGATAATCTTCCTAGTGACTAAGGTGTGTCTTTCAACACCGAAATCAACCAACTGGTGTCTTCCTCCTGGAATACACTGAACTATCTCTCCTGAGATGCGCCTCTTCTCCTCAATGACAAGTCATAATCTGCATAATAATGAATTAGGTCGTTGACCCTTCCTTTATAGCTTTCCAAAACCCTAAATCATGCTGAAACCCTAATTCACTGTTGACTTCCAAAACCCTAAATCATGCTGAAACCCTAATTCAATGTTAACTTCCAAAACCCTAAATCACTGCTAAAACCCTAATTCACTGTTCACTTCTATTTTTAGCTCATAATGACTTAAAAGCACTTTTAACCCTTTTTAGCTTTAATGTCACTTTCCAAATATAACACCTATGACTGGAGTGACCTCNCCTAATTCACTGTTGACTTCCAAAACCCTAAATCATGCTGAAACCCTAATTCAATGTTAACTTCCAAAACCCTAAATCACTGCTAAAACCCTAATTCACTGTTCACTTCTATTTTTAGCTCATAATGACTTAAAAGCACTTTTAACCCTTTTTAGCTTCAATGTCACTTTCCAAATATAACACCTATGACTGGAGTGACCTCTAGTAACCCTGGTTACCCCTCTTTGGCCCTGGCTATAGTCTAACGGGGCAGTTTAGACCATTAAGCCTCCTCTCTGGAGCTCCTATTTGGAAAGGGACATTACACAAATAAACCAACCCCTCTAATTTCTCTCGATTCAGGCCCATCTCTCTTTGTAACATAACATACGAAAAAATTCATAACTAATTGTCTTAAACCTCTCCTCTCCAAGTGCATTTTAAAAAAATAGGGAGGATTCATGGAGAACAAGAAAATTACAGACAACATAATCTTGGTGCAAGAAGCAATTCATTCCAGTAGAAGAAATAAAGATAATGGTATGGGGATGAAATTAGATATGGAAAACACCTTTGATTGTGTCAAACACTCTTTCCTGTTCACAGTCCTACAAAAATATGGCTTCTCAGAAGCTTTTATAGACTGGATCCAATCTTGCATAGGCTCTCTTTGGATTGCACCTATGATAAACGACAGACCGACACATTGTTTTAGATCCAATAGAGGCCTCAGGCAGGGTTTTCCTCTCTCTCCTTCTCTATATATCCTAATGGATAACTCTCTAAGTCGGAAGTTAGAAGTTGAGTGCATAATGGGATGCCTTCTAGGCATTCAAAATGCTCATGGCGTAAAGACAATCAATCATTCACAATTTGCATATGACACTCTTTTTCTAGGAGCAACCTTGACAATCATTGTAAGGAGATTCAAAAAAATCCTAGATAATTTCTTGACAACATCAGGTGGGAAAATCAACATTGGAAAGAGAAAAATATATGGCTAGAATGTCTTAGTAGATATTCAATCCACCATCTCCGGAATCCCAATGATCATCAATTGGTCTTTCTTCAAATACTTGGGAATTCCTATCTTCTTAAGATCCTCCACTTCACAGACATGGAAAATAATTTTAAAAAAGATGATGGACCAAATTCAAAGTTGGGGGGATCGGTGGCTAAAACCAACAGGTAAAATTGTCCTTGTAAAATATGTACTTTCATCTTTAACCATTTTCCAATGTGAAAACATCTTAGCACCTAAGGGAGTTCTTTACAAAATCTCCTAGACTTTAATGAGATTCTTATGGGAAGGGTGGAAAACAACACAAAGAAGTTCCATTTAATAAATTGGAAAACAATATGTCATCCTTCTGAGAAAGGGGGTCTAGCCATTCAAAATCCTTCACTCATGAATGAAGCTCCGGGGGAAAAACTAGCTTGATGTTTGGTTACAGGATCGAAGTATTGGTGGAAGCTTGTCATTCTTTCAAACTACCTCTGCCCCCCCATGATTCACAACTTAGACAACCCCCTCCCTATCATAAATGGGTCCCCTATCTGGAAACTTATCAAAGCCATAGTTCCACTTGTTCAATCTAATCTTTCTTGGGCATTAGGAAATGGTGATTCTGTCAATATTTGGACTAACAGTTTTATGGAAATGGTGCCATTAGGAAATATTAAAGAGTTGACACCTCTTAAAATTTTGTGCATCAACAACGATCTTAACAAGATATTCGACCTCTCAATATGGGCAGAAAACGAGAAATGGCTTAAATGGAAAAGGCTCTCTCCACCGAAACATCTATCTCCGTTTCTTCCTAAATTATACAATCTTCTTACATGCTATGCCCCCATTGATTCCCAAGCAAATAATTCCCGTTGTTGGGGGGGCTCTTCATACTATGTTAAGAAAGGTTATCAATAGTTAGTGGTGGATCTGCCTAGAACTCTTAACTCCAAGCTCTGGTCCTTCATTTGTCTTGGCCCCTCTCTTCCAAAATTTAATGTCTTATATTGGATCTTAGTTCATGGTAAGCTCCTCACAACATAAAACCTCCAAAAATGAGGACTTTCAGGACCTTCCTGGTGTGTGCTTTGTAAAGCGACACTGGAAACTACCCATCACCTCTTTTTTGACTGCCCCTTTTCCAAGTTTATTTGGGAAAAATTATACGACCTGCTCTCCCCAAGATACTCTCCTCCTACATATTGGATAGATATGTTCATCAATTGGAAACAAACATATGCTGGTAGCTTCACTAAAAATCCTCTCTTTACAAGCCCATGGTGTTCGATCCCTAAATTTATTTGCTAGGAAATTTGGTTAGCAAGAAATGAGGTGATATTTCAAAGTAAATCTCTTTTTTCTGTACAGGGTGCTAATAAAGGCCTACAATCTCCTTTCATAAGTCTATTGCACAAATTCAACTCATTTTGACTCCCTGACTTACCTGGATGCTTTTGAGTAGGCATGGGTTTCAAGCATTCTCAGTGCCCGCTTCTTTCAACCCTACCCCTCATCTCCTCCCAAATCAACTTAACGCTTTTGGTATCTTAGACTCTTTGATGTTTCTATGTGGGATTTCTGTTCCAGCTCAGGCTAGGACTCCTCTCACTTGGAAATAATGGAGTAAGCACCGGTTATAAGCTTCAGTTGTGAGAGTCAGTTGTAGGCGTGTTAAGAGTCAGTTCATAGTTAAGAGTCTAGTTGTCTTTGGTTTGCATGTAACCGACTCGGTAGAGTCTTTTCCTATATAAGGATGTAATCCGTCTTCATTGAATAAGAATAGAGAAGTGAGCGTAGCCTCACCATGTGTTTGTTTTGCATATTTTATCTTGGTATCAGAGCCACAGGAGTGAGGTGCAGAGGTCCGCAGGTGCCTCCACTGGAATTAAGAAATTTCCACGGTCGGAATTAAGTTACAGTGCAGAAGGATTTAAATATTTCCGCATCCAAGTCATTCGTAAGGAGCGGACTCCCAACAACCTACAACAGTGTGAGGTGCAGAAACGCATGTGCTTTCCACAGTCTACTATAGCGTAAGGTGCAAAAACGTTTTTGGAGGGCAAGATTTGCTAAATCCGCGATCTTACGAGGAGGGGCGTTCCTCCAGTGGTTGAAATCGCGTAGAAGAGTCTACTTTGCGTGAGTTTTGAAGCGTGAAAGAACTTGCATGAGCCCATTTGCAAAATAATTCACGTGAGCTTGTGGATGCATATCATTTCGAGGAGGAGCATGGAGTTTGACGACAAAAACTGAAGCGTGTTGCGTGAAGCTTTGAACAAGAATCCATGAGTATTTTTTTTGAGAAAACTGTTCTTGTGTATAAGATTTTCACTGGAGGTACATGAGAGTTTTTGGGATTAGTGGATGCTACGTCTTCATATCCCTTAAATAAGGAAAGGGGTTATATTACTTTATAAATTGTGAGGTATTTTTTTAAAGAGGATACTTTTTAAGCAAAGCGTATAAAGATGTGAAGAGGGAGTATGTATTAAAAAAGGGTTTCCTTTTTTTTTAGGAAAGTTTCTTTTAAAGAAATTTAAATTCTTTTTTAAGAGATTTTTATGAGAGGATTTTTATAAATGAGCATGAGAGCATAAGTTTTTATGCATAGAGGTTTTTTTTATATTTCTTTTAAGAAAGCTGAGAGCCGAGATTGAGATGGATCGGTGGTATCCGAAGGCAGAGCAACTTAAAGTTGCATATCCTTGGTGATTTACTTGCCGAGACTAAATTGCAGCGATGACGAATCCACTGGCGGAGACCTACCTCAACGAAGCCAACAAGCTAGATGGCTCGAATTTCATTAACAGGAAATTCAAGATGCAGACGCTCATGGAGGGCTATGGTGTCTGGAACATTGCGAAGGGAACTGAACTGAAACCTGATGCGGCTGTAGGTGTGATAGAAGCACAAATCCAAGATTGGGAGAAGCGCGAAAATAAGGCAAAGGTATTGTTGTGCATGTCTGTTAAAGATAGCATAATTCCACATATTAGAGAAGCTACAACTTCTGCTGCAACATGGACAACGCTTAAAGCAATGTATGAAACTAGCAACACAAATCGCATTTTGTTTCTGAAAACTAAATTGCTAGGCATTAAGATGGATGGAAATGAATATGCTAGTTCATTTTTGGGTCATATTAAAGAGGTAAAAGACAAGCTAGTAAATATAGGGGAAACTATTTCCAACACTGATCTGGTTACTATTACCTTAAATGGTATGCTAGAAGATTATCATGTGTTCATAACAGGTCTCGCAGCAACGAAGAAACCTCCTACATTTGAAGAACTGACAGGTATTTTGCTGTAAGAGGAAGAGAGGCGTGGGAATCTGAAGCCTCCGAGTAAATATTTGACACTGTGGTCAAATAATAGATTTGCGAGAGGGAGATCAGGAGTAAGAGGAAGAGGAGGCAGTTCATGGTAGAGAGGCAGTTCATCGCAGAGAAGACAACCTCCAAATCAAGGTATGCAATCTGATAGGAATGAGTAAAAGAGTTGTTTTTATTGTGGTCGACCTGGACATATTGTTAAAGACTGTCATAAGAAGAAAAGTGACGAGGCTAGGAATAAACCTAGAACACATTCAGGTCATTATGCAGAAAAATCTTCAAATCAAGATCTCAGATTATTTATTGCTAGTGATGATATTGATGAACCCACGAATTTTGACTCACGGGATCTTAGGCTGTTTGTGTCTAACGCTGCTTTATCTGCTAAAACAAATGATTTTAATGCCTAGTTTGTGGATTCTGGAGCATCAGTACATATGAATTGTAATAAAAATTGGTATGCTAATTTTAAAGAAACACAGAATGGTGCTAGCATATATCTTGGAGATGACCGTGCTCATCAGGTCAGGGGATATGGAGACATTCCCGTGACACTACCGAATAGTACTTTTTGTCACATTCGCAATGTGGTGTATGTGCTAGGAATAAAGAAAAAAATGATCTCTGTGTCCACCATTACAGATCAGAACTTGAAGGTTGAATTCTTCAAGAATTATTGCATAGTGAAGGATTTGCTGGACCACTTCCAAACTGTTGCAACGGGAGTCAGACTAGGAGGTCTATAGAAACTTGATGTTACCAACAAAGCACATCATGCACTGAATTCTTCCATTATGCCAATAGATATTCTTTGGCATCAAAGGTATGGACACATCAATCATCCTGATTTATTGTTATTAATGGAAAATAATATGGTTGAAGGAATTCCCATGTTAAATAATGAGAAGGTTGCTTGTGATGGATGTGCATTAGGAAAGATGCACATAGATGAATTCCCCTCTAATCCTGATAAGAAAAAGAGAGATGTGTTAGATCTTGTGCATACTAATGCTTGTGGGCCTATGCAGACTAGGTCTTTAGGAGGTGCATTTTACTTTCTGTTATTTATTGATGATTGCACGAGATACACATGGGTTTACTTAGATGAAAAAGTGATGTTTTTGAGTACTTTAAGGAATTCAGAACCATGGTGGAAAAGCAGATAGGAAAATCCATCAAAATCCTCCGTTCATATCAAGGGGGAGAGTATAAATCAGGGGACTTCAACAAATATTGCAAAGATAATGGAATAGTACAATAGTTTACAATACCTCACACTCCATAGCAAAACAGAGTTGCTGAAAGGAAAAACAGAACTCTGGTAGAGTGTGCATGCAGTATGATGAAAGGTAAGAATCTCTCAAATGCATTTTGGGCTGAAGCCATAAATACTGCAGTTTATTTAAAGAATAGAAGTCCAACAAGGTGTCTTGATAATGTTACTCCTTTCGAAGCCTTGAATGGTTCCAAACCCATAGTTCATAATTTGAAAGTATTTGGGTGTGAGGCTTTTGCTCATATTCCAAAGGAGAATAGGAGGAAATTGGATGCTAAAACCATTAAATGTATTTTCATTGGGTACTGTTATGAATTTAAAGCATACAAATTGTTTGATCCTGCTACTCACAAAGTATTTGCAAGTAGAGATGTAATTTTCCATGAGCAAGAAGCAAGAAATCATGACGACAATAGTCATGAGGAATGGCAGAGACTTCTTGATGAAGGAGTTAAAGAAGAGCAGTAGCAGCAGCAGCCCACACAACAACAACCATCCCTGCAGTGACAGTAGCAGGAGCAGAAAGAAGGACTCAATGATATGGATGATTCAAGCAGTCACAGTTCACCTAGAGGTGAAGACAGATCTTCACAAAGTGGGGAGGAAGCTAATCAGTTGAGAAGATCTTCAAGACAGATTCGGCTTCCTGAGAGGTATAAATATTATTCCATAATGAGTAGCATTTCAAATGTCATAGAACCCGTGAGTTTTGATGAAGCTAATGAACATGATGAATGGAGAAATGCAATGGAGGAAGAATATGAATCTATAATGAAAAAAAATACTTGGGAATTGATTGAGTTGCCTAAACATAAGAAGCCCATTGGATGCAAATGGATATACAAACCCAAGTTTAAATCAGATGGTAGTATAGATAAGTATAAGGCTAGACTGGTGGAAAAGGGGTATTCACAAACATAAGGTATTGATTATGCTGAAACATTTGCACCAGTAGCTAAATTGAATACTATCAGAATGTTAATTGCTTTAGCTACAAAGTACCATTGGAAGCTACATCAATTAGATGTTAAATCTGCATTTTTGAATGGTGAGTTAAAGGAAGAGGTTTACCTTACTCAACTTGAAGGGTTTGTTGAAAAGGGGCAAGAACACTTAGTGTGTAATTTAAAGAAAGCATTGTATGGACTAAAACATGCACCTAGGTCATGGTATGAAAAGATAGTCTCTTTCTTTCTTCAACAGGGTTTTTATGAACAATGGTATATAGTATTGATTTCATTATATGTTGATGATTTAATAATTACAGGAAATGCAGAGAAGTTAATTGATGAAATCAAGGAGCAGTTGTCAAAGGTATTTGAAATGAAATATCTTGGCGAGTTACATTACTGCCTAGGTCTTGAAGTTTGGAGAAATGCAGGCCAAACTTTTGTTTGTCAGAGTAAGTATATCAGAGAAATACTTAAGAGATTTAAAATGGATCAGTGTAAGCCTTCTACTATTCCCATGCAACAGAATGTGAAACTTTCTTGTGATGATGGTTCGAAGGAGGTGAATGGCACTGTGTATAGATAGATGGTGGGTAGTCTGAATTATCTCACCACAACCAGACCTGATATTTCATATTCTGTGAGTGTGTTAAGTTAGTTCATGGCGAAACCTCATGAAATCCATTGGAATGCAGCAAAGGCAGTACTTAGGTATCTAAAAGGTACACTTGATTATGGTATTAAATATACTGGTGCATCTGATGTTGAGTTGACAGGTTATTTAGATTCTGATTGGGTTGGCAATCTGAATGATCGAAGATCAACCATTGGATATGCGTTCAACATTGGATTGGGGGTTGTTTCATGGAGCAGTAAAAAACAGCCTATTGTATCTTTGTCTTCTACCGAAGCAAAATATAAAGCCTTGTGTGTAGCAACTTGTGAAGCTGTTTGGTTAAGAAGACTTCTTCAAGATGTTGGAGAAGAACGAAAGGAACCTATGATGATCAGATGTGATATCAAAGTTCAATCAATATTGCGAAGAATTTAATTTTTCATGCTAGGAAAAAGCATGTTAAATCTCAGTATCATTTGGTTCGAGAAAAGTTGCAGTCAAATGAAATAACTCTTGTGTATTGTAATACTAGTGAAAATGTTGTTGATATTTTCACTAAGCCTCTTGGAAAGATTAAGTTTGAACTGTTTAGGGAGATGTTAGTTGTAGAAGTCAATCCATTCTCCATTAAGGGGGAGACTTGGAAATAATGGAGTAAGCGCCAGTTGTAAGCTCCAATTGTAAGCACCAGTTATAAGCTTCAGTGGTGAGAGTCAGCTGTAGGCGTGTTAAAAGTCAACTCATAGTTAAGAGTCTAGTTGTTTTTGGTTTGCATGTAACCGACTCGGTAAAGTCTTTTCCTATATAAGGATGTAATCCATCTTCATTGAATAATAATAGAGAAGTGAGCGTACCCTCACCATGTGTTTGTTTCTCATATTTTATCTTAGTGTCAGAGCCACGGGAGCGAGGTGCAGAGTTCCACAGGTGCCTCCACTAGAATTAAGAAATTTCCATGGTCGGAATTAAGTTACAGTGCAAAAGGATTTAAATATTTCTACACCCAAGTCATTCGTAAGGAGTGGACTCCCAGTAGCCTACAACAGTGTGAGGTGCGGACACACATGCGCTTTCCATAGTCTACTATAGTGTAAGGTGCAGAAACATTTTTGGAGGGAAAGCTTTGATAAATCCACGAGCTTACGAGGAGGGGTGTTCCTCCAGTGGTTGAAATCACATAGAAGAGTCTGCTTTGCATGAGTTTTGAAGCGTGAAGGCACTTGCATGAGCCCATTTGCAAAATAATTCGCGTGAGCTTGTGGCTGCATATAATTTCGAGGAGGAGCCTGGATTTTGACGACAAAAACTGAAGCGTGTTGCGTGAAGCTTTGAGCAAGAATCCGTGAGTATTTTTTTTGAGAAAACTATTCCTATGTATAAGCTTTTCATTGGAGGTACGTGAGATTTTTTGGGATTAGTGGATGCCACGTCTTCATATCACTTAAATAAGGAAATGGGTTATATTACTTTATAAATTGTGAGGTATTTTTTTAAAGAGGATACTTTTTAAGAAAAGCGTATAAAGAGGTGAAGAGGGAGTATGTATTAAAAAAGGGTTTCGTTTTTTTTTTAGGAAATTTTCTTTTAAAGAAATTTAAATTCTTTTTTAAGAGCTTTTTATGAGAGGATTTTTATAAATGAGCATGAGAGCATAAGTTTTTATGCATAGAGGTATTTTTTATATTTCTTTTAAGAAATCTGAGAGCCGAGATTGAGACGGATCGGTGGTATCCGAAGGCAGAGTGACATAAATTTTCATATCCTTGGTGATTTACTTGCAGAGACTAAATTGCAGCGATGGCGAATCCCCTGGCAGAGACCTACCTCAACGAAGCCAACAAGCTAGATGGATTGAATTTCATTAACTGGAAATTCAAGATGCAGACGCTTATGGAGGGCTATGGTGTCTGGAACATTACGAAGGGAACTGAATTGAAACCTGATGCGGATGTAGGTGGGACAGCAACACAAATCCAAGATTGGGAGAAGCGCGAAAACAAGGCAAAGGTATTGTTGCGCATGTCTATTAAAGATAACACAATTCCACATATTAGAGAAGCTACAACTTCTGCTGCAACATGAACAATGCTTAAAGCATTGTATGAAACTAGCAACACAAATCGCATTTTGTTTCTGAAAACTAAATTGCCAGGCATTAATATGGATGGAAATGAATCTGTTAGTTCATTTTTGGGTCGTATTAAAGAGGTGAAAGACAAGCTAGTAAATATAGGGAAAACTGTTTCCAACACTGATTCTGTCACTATTACCGTAAATGGTATGCTAGAAGATTATCATATGTTCATAACAGGTCTCGCAGCAAGGGAGAAACCTCCTACGTTTGAAGAAATGACAGGTATTTTACTGCAAGAGGAAGAGAGGCACGGGAATCTAAAACCTCCGAGTAAAGATTTGGCACTGTGGTCAAATAATAGATCTGCGAGAGGGAGATCAGGAGTAAGAGGCAGAGGAGGCAGTTCATGGCAGAGAGGTGGTTCATGGCAGAGAGGCAGTTCATCGCAGAGAAAACAACCTCCAAATCAAGGTATGCAATCTGATAGGAATGAGTCAAAGAGTTGTTTTTATTGTGTTCGACCTGGACATATTGTTAAAGACTGTCATAAGAAGAAAAGTGATGAGGCTAGGAATAAACCTAGAACACATTTAGGTCATTATGCAGAAAAATATTCAAATCAAGATCTCAGATTATTTATTGCTAGTGATGATATTGATGAACCCCCAAATTTTGACTCACGGGATCTTAGGCTGTTTGTGTCTAATGCTGCTTTATCTGCTGAAACGGATGATTCTGATGCTTGGTTTGTGGATTTCGGAGCATCAATAAATATGACTTGTAATAAAAATTGGTATGCTAATTTTAAAGAAACACATAATGGTGCCAGCATATATCTTGGAGATGACCATGCTCATCAGATCAAGGGATATGGAGACATTCCTGTGACAGTGCCGAATGGAACTGTTCGTCACATTCACAATGTGGTGTATGTGCCAGGAATAAAAAAAATTTTGATCTCTGTGTCCACCATTACAGATCATAACTTGAAGGTTGAATTCTTCAAGAATTATTGCATAGTGAAGGATCTGCTGGACCACTTCCAAACTGTTGCAATGGGAGTCAGAGCAGGAGGTCTATACAAAATTGATGTTACCAGGAAAGAACATCATGCACTGACTTTTTCCACTATGCCAACAAAGATTCTTTGCATCAAAGGTATGGACACATCAATCATCCTGATTTAGTGTTATTACAGAAAAAGAATATGGTTGAAGGAATTCCCATGTTAAAGAATGAGAAGGTTGCTTGTGATGGATGTGCATTAGGAAAGATGCACAGAGATGAATTCCCCTCTAATCCTGATAAGAAAAAGAGAGATGTGTTAGATCTTGTGCATACTGATGTTTGTGGGCGTATGCAGACTAGGTCTTTAGGAGGTGCATTTTACTTTTTGTTATTTATTGATGATTGCACGAGATACACATGGGTTTACTTAGATGAAAAAGTGATGTTTTCGAGTACTTTAAGGAATTCAGAACCATGGTGGAAAAGAAGACATGAAAATCCATCAAAATCCTCCGTTCAGATCAAGGGGAAGAGTATAACTCAGGGGACTTCAACAAATATTGCAAAGATAATGGAATAGTACAACAATTTACAATAACTCACACTCCACAACAAAACAAAGTCACTGAAAGGAAAAAAAAAACTCTGGTAGAGTGTGCACGCAGTATGATGAAAGGTAAGAATCTCTCAAATGCATTTTGGGCTGAAACCATAAATACTACAGTTTATTTAAAGAATAGAAGTCCAACAAGGTGTCTTGATAACGTTACTCCTTTCGAAGCCTTGAATGGTTCCAAACCTGCAGTTCATAATTTGAAATTATTTGGGTGTAAGGATTTTGCTCATATTCCAAAGGAGAATAGGAGGAAATTGGATGCTAAAGCCATTAAATGTATTTTCATTGGGTACTGTTCTGAATTTAAAGCATACAAACTGTTTGATCCTGCTACTCACAAAGTATTTGCAAGTAGAGATGTACTTTTCCATGAGCAGGAAGCCGAAAATCATGACGACAACAGTCATGAGGAATGGCAGAGACTTCTTGATGAAGGAGTTAAAGAAGAGCAACAACAATAGCAGCCCACACAGCAGCAGCCATCCCCGCAGCGATAGCAGCAATAGCAACAAGAAGGACTCAGTGATGTGGACAATTCAAGCAGTCACAGTTCACCTAGAGGTGAAGACAGATCTTCACAAAGTGGGGAGGAAGATAATCAGTTGAGAAGATCTTCAAGACAAATTCGGCTTCCTGAGAGGTATAAAGACTATGCCCTAATGAGTACCATTTCAAATGTCATAGAAACCATGAGTTTTGATGAAGCTAATGAACATGATGAATGGGGAAATGCAATGGAGGAAGAATATGAATCTATAATGAAAAACAATACTTGGGAATTGACTGAGTTTCCTAAACATAAGAACCCCATTGGATGCAAATGGATATACAAACCCAAGTTTAAATCATATGGTAGTATAGATAAGTATAAGGCTAGATTGGTGGCAAAGGGGTATTAAAAAACATAAGGTATTGATTATGCTGAAACATTTGTGCCAGTAGCTAAATTGAATACTATTAGAATGTTAATTGCTTTAACTACAAAGTACTATTGGAAGCTACATCAATTAGATGTTAAATCTGCATTTTTGAATGGTGAATTAAAGGAAGAGGTTTACCTTACTCAACCTAAAGGGTTTGTTGAAAAGGGGCAAGAACACTTAGTGTGTAAGTTAAAGAAAGCATTGTATGGACTAAAACAGGCACCTAGGTCATGGTATGAAAAGACAGACTCTTTCTTTCTTCAACAGGGTTTTATGAAGAGCAAAAGTGATCCAAATCTGTATACCAAATTTGATGAACAGGGGTATATAGTATTGATTTCATTATATGTTGATGATTTAATAATTACAGGAAATGCAGAGAAGCTAATTGATGAAATCAAGGAGCAGTTGTCAAAGGTATTTGAAATGAAAGATCTTGGCGAGTTACATTACTGCCTAGGTCTTGAAGTTTGGAGAAATGCAGGCCAAACTTTTGTTTGTCAGAGTTAGTATATCAGAGAAATACTTAAGAGATTTAAAATGGATCAGTGTAAGTCTTCTACTATTCCTATGCAACAGAATGTGAAACTTTCTTGTGATGATGGTTCGAAGGAGGTGAATGGCACTGTGTATAGACAAATGGTGGGTAGTCTGAATTATCTCACCACAACCAGACCTGATATTTCATATTATGTGAGTGTGTTAAGTTAGTTCATGGCGAAACCTCATGAAAGCCATTGGAATGTAGCAAAGGCAGTACTCAAGTATCTAAAAGGTACACTTGATTATGGTATTAAATATACTAATGCATCTGATGTTGAATTGACAGGTTATTCAGATTTTGATTGGGCTGGCAATCTGGATGATCGAAGATCAACCACTGGATATGCGTTCAACATTGGATTAGGGGTTGTTTCATGGAGCAGTAAAAAGCAGCCTATTGTATCTTTGTCTTCTACTGAAGCAGAATATAAAGCCTTGTGTGCAACAACTTGTGAAGCTGTTTGGTTAAGAATACTTCTTCAAGATGTTGGAGAAGAACGAAAGCAACCTACGATGATCAGATGTGATAATCAAGGTTCAATCAATATTGCAAAGAATCCAATTTTTCATGCAAGGACAAATCATGTTGAAGCTCAGTATCATTTTGTTTGAGAAAAGTTGCAGTCAAATGAAATAACTCTTGTGTATTGTAATACTAGTGAAAATGCTACTGATGTTTTCACTAAGCCTCTTGGAAAGATTAAGTTTGAACTATTTATGGAAATGTTAGGTGTAGAAGTCAATCCATTCTCCATTAAGGGGGAGACTTGGAAATAATGGAGTAAGCGCTAGTTGTAAGCGCCAGTTGTAAGCACCAGTTATAAACTTCTGTTGTGAGAGTCAGTTGTAGGCGTGTTAAGAGTCAGTTCATAGTTAAGAGTCTAGTTGTCTTTGGTTTGCATGTAATCGACTCGGTAGAGTCTTTTCCTATATAAGGATGTAATCTGTCTTCATTGAATAAGAATAGAGAAGTGAGTGTAGCCTCACCGTGTGTTTTATTCGCATATTTCATCTCTCTCAGTTTCCCAGGAATCACTGTCCACACAAGAGATGCATCATCCTCCTTTCCCCTTGCCATGAATTTAAAAAGTCCGCCATCATTGCAGTGCATGCAACCATCTCTCTATAGCGGGGTCACAACAATTTTCCTACTCACATCATTAAACCAGGGCATTGGCAATAACAGGAGAAAGTGAACACATGACAGAAGATTTGGCAGTGGTCCTCCGTGTGGTTAATCACCTTTAAACTCAGATTTGGTCCCTTCGTCAATAGGCTTAGAATCACCCCCCTGCAGCTCCTGCCAACTAGAGGCTAGCACCATCAGAAGTGTAGTTTGCGTCTTATGAATTTCAACAATCTTAGGTTAGCCATGAGAGTTTGGAATCTGGAATCTTAGGTTAGCGCATGAGAATTTGGAATCTGCTCTTGAAATGGTGGATACCGATTTAAAACTTAATTAGGTTAGCTATATGCAATGTAAAACCCTTTTTCTGCTCTTTTCATATGTAGAAATTTACACATGGCAGTTTTGTGGCAGTCTCTATAAGCATTTGATCAAACATAAGGGTTGAAGAGATTGTTGTCAAGCTGCAATTTTGCCTCAGGCCATTGTCCATTTTTATTTTTTTATCACCTGGCTGTTTTTTCTTCAGCGCAACCCTATTTTTAATAAAATTTAAACTTAAAAAAAAAAACATCAACAATATTAAAGAATTGACCAACGACCACTTGAATTGGAACTTGTTGGCATATAGTCACCATCTCCATAATTATTTGCACCTTGTTGTTATCCAAATATTCACTTCTCTCTTCCTCAACATCCCCATCCTTCATTAGCTTTGCGTTAACAACCTTGTGATTGAAACCCTTCAAGAAACTACACTTTTGTGCTATTTCAATGACCAAATTTATAAAATACTTCATCATTGAAGTTGCTTACTTATTGTCCAAACCCAAACCTTCTAGCCTCATAGTTGGTACATTCCCATTGGGTTGTAAAAACTCCACATACTCTCTAATCTCATCATAACTTAAATGATAGCTATAAGGCACACGACCTCGAAGCAACCCTTCACTCTAATAGGAAAGCTATACTTTTGCAAGTCATGCATCCCCCAATCGGCACAAAATCAACAACTTAGCTACACCTCCTCTCATGCACAATCCTCTAAATATTACCCTAATTTGGCCTAAAATAAGGCAATGTTTCCCCAACATATTCCATCCCACTACTTGAACATTTCTTGTCGCAACATCCACAATAAAAACTTCATCAACATTCACAAAATCTAAACACTTCAAAATTGACAATTTTGTCTCATCAACATACACATGAAATTACAGTACCTGGAAATGACCGTAAAAATATTCTCCTTCCCAAAAACATAGGCCAAGATATGAAACAAAACATATGATTTTTTCTAAATCTTTTCATTGTTAATATTAATTAAATCGTTATTGTCCCTCATAATTCTATGTACAATATTCTCTATATATTCTATGAATTCTTCCTAAGATGGGAACATGAATTTGAGATTGTAATATGTAGTATCTAAATAGACAACATCAACACCAATAAACTCACAAAGGGCAAGATCAAGCTTCATATTAAGAGAACACCTCATGTCACTCTTATGTACATATCTCTTGATTTCACCATATTCATTATTGATCTATAAACAATCATGGATATTCCACTAGAATCGTTCATCAACAAATCTTGTACTATTTTGAAATATTTTATTATGCAATTTATTCCTTATATCTGAGATTTATTACTACTAGTTTAACACTCAAATTTATGGAAATAACTAAAATTTGAAAATGAAATAATGAGCAACTAAACACACCATCAACACAAATGAACATAAGATGCGACCTAGGAAACCCAATACAAGAGAAAACCTAGCTAGAAGGTGAGGCCTATGCCCTGCTCTATTTTCTTCAGTTATGAAATGCAAGTACACAGAAACATACATTCACTATTGAGTTACCTTTGACATTGTGGCCAGAATGGTTACTACAAAATCTTCTATCTCCTCTATTATTCTCTCAAATCCAACTCCTAGATGCTTTGCTCAACTATGGAACAATTATAATGCTAAAAGAATGAATCCCTCTTCTTTTCCTAGTGGCCTAGTATTTAACATAGCCTAATAACCATTTAGGGTTAGGTTTTTCACATGCCTAAACCCTTACTTAGTGTTAGGGTTTTGGAACTTCTAGAATCTTCTTGAAAGTCCACACATGACTAGCCCCACATTTGTGAGTAATGGGGTTGAGGTGGATTCCACTTGGTACCATGGTGGTCAACAAGGTAGGTCAACTTGTGGGAGGAATAACTTCCGCATACAAACTTTGTTGGGTTGATATTTTCACTGTTGGAAATATATCAGTGTGTAGAAAAGCAACACCCCCAAAAGTTCCATTTGATGCCTCAAAATGGATATGGAAGGTTTTGAACCCCAAATATCCAATCTGGGACCTACCAATCAAATGGGCCTTGCAAGCCAATTGATCCAATTTTTCCACCCATAAAGTACCAATATAGGTGAGAAAATTATAAAATGATCCATGCCAGACCATACCTCCCCTTTTAGGGAGTATTTTGGTTCAAAAGATATTTTATTGAATGAGGTGAGGAAATTTTTCCTCTACCTTATCCCCATAGTACCATTTTTCCTTACCTAGAAGTTATCATTTCAACCCTATCTGCCAAAGGTCATGCTGCCCCTATCTAGTACTTCTAGACTTCTACAAAATTGTGTGTTTTTCCAACTCTCCCTGAGATTATGGTGCTAAGTCCACTATGGTAGGTAAGATCTGCTCCATAGTTTCCTAATCCAACATGGAAGGTTGATAGAGTTTCATATTTTCCTCATTCAATACTAAGTAAATGCACATATATAGGGGTATACCGAGTTTGTAGGAATTATCACCCACGTTCTCCAATACTTCAAAAGGACCATACCACATATACTTGATATTCATACCAGGACCCTATATCCTTTCCTTGTTCAACTGCAACCAAACTCTATCTCCCACCTATGCTTTCTTAGTTCTGTGTTGGTCATGTCGGGCCTTGTACTTTTCCTTTGAATTCTTCAATGTATCCTATACTTGCAAATGGATTTCCATAATATTTTCAACAAATTTATCCACTTTAAATGATTCTCCTCTCATGTATTCCCTAAATCCTCCTTGCTATCAATATACAACATCCAAGGGTGAAGGCAACAAATACCCAAAGAAAGTTTCAAAAGGGGACTTACAAGTAGAAGTGTGGACCACTATGTTATTAGAGTGTTGAATATAGATAGGATTTTTATTCCGGGTATTTGGATGCTTCTGATTGTAACCCATTAAAAGCTTAACCAATGTCTCGTTGACTACTTCTATCTACCTATTAGCATTTGAGATGTTCTAAGACTGCATTAGAACTATGCCAAGCACATATTGAAAGAAATTTGGTTTTAAGTTGGTGGATCAGGGAGGGTAAGGAAAGAATATTGGGTAAAACTGGAATTAACACAGGTAATCTTAAAGATCAAGACCATTGGGCATGGAGTTATTTTTTCAACACCTTATGGATAAAAGGCAATTGAGCTTAAAATCAAATAAGATAATTTGGCATTATACAAGGTGAAATATTAAGAAAACAAACATTAATTTCAATGAGATCTATGCTAGATCATCTTGCACATTCATGAGATGGAATATCCACTAAACATAAATGCTTTCTAAACAATGAATAATACTACTTGAACAGATCAGACAAATGATAAGAGAATACAATGAGGCTTCACTACATAAGAATCTATCATTCATGGACAACTATTGATGCCCATTGACTGTAATTTATTCAAGCAAGAAGATAAAGTGAAATAATAAACAAAGGATATACAAACTTATAATAAATCTACCAGGAATCTCATGATAATAAGAAATGACAAAGACATCTTCTCTTGGGCTTAGACTAATGCACACACAGTCCTGCTAGGACTCTCCTCTCACTCCTCTAGGACTCTCCTCTAGAAATGAATTCCTGACAAATCAACGATTCATCTCTCCTTTCAGGTTTCCATTGTCGTCGTCATTGAAATTCCTCATTCCCAACTCTTGGTCCAACCAAGGGATCGATCTCCCGATGACGATACTTTTCCAATGAAAGGTAGAGATTTACTTACCCAACGATCTGATGGTCATTGTTAATCGACAATTTCAACAGGGTTAATGGTTGTAAGCTATAATTTTGGACTTAGTAGTCCCATAATGTCACACTACATCGTCTTGCAAAGGTCCCTGACTCGACTCCCTTAGACTCTTAGTCCAGTGACAACAACAATAAGCCTGCCACATGAATTCCAATCACGGATTCGACTTCTCATGAACATCCTATGTTAAGGAGAAGGAAGGATATGGTGTGTATTTTCCTTCTTCGGCCTCCAAGACACAGACAACACAATTTC
>JASDQU010102115.1:122921-135041 GCA_032191745.1 Picea mariana
ATATATATATATATATATATATATATATATATATATATATATATACCTCATGCACACATAAATCATATATATACCTCATGCACACATAAATCATAAACATAGATTCATTTTCTCTATCTCAGAACATTACATAATGCTCATTATTGATTGTGGAAAGCATGCACGAGTATTACAGTCCTACAATCATTTAAATGCAGTAGGTTTGTAATGATACAATATCCAAATCATAAATCAGGTGTGCACATCTACAATACAATCACAAACACTCAGTCAAACATCTTTATTCATTTACACAGAGTGTATGGAATACTTATCTATTACAAACTGCGAATAACCAACTGACTATGGATGTATTCCTTTCCACCCAAACATAGGCTCTGCGTTCTCAATAACTTTGATAGCAGGCCACCCCCGTGCCAAGCCATGATACCACTAGGGAATTCTCTACACTCACTTATGCAGTTTTGACCTCTGCGTGTTGCTTCTCTTGCACGCTCTTTGTTCCTCAGGTCTCTTATATACCTCTACATATTGTTTCTCTTGCATGCACACTCTCTATTCCTTGAGTCTTCTTCAGACCTCTACTCCAAACTCTTCTGAGTTCTCTCTTCGACTAGAACTTCTCTTCTCTTTCTCCACTCATGTGTCCCCCTCCACAAGCGTGATATTTCATTCTCATCATAGTTTGGCTCTTTTGCAACCAACATGTATTGGTCTTCCTTATGGACTTACTCTGTTGCCATATCCAAGACCATGTTTCTTAGAATTTAAATACTCACACAACCAAACAATTATTAGTTTCTCATGACATCACATTTTCATTGCACAATTGTATTGGCTTCCAAACAATTTCAAAATTTGTGCAGGCTAACAATTGCATCATATTCATCTATTCAAGGATATAAAATAAAATGAAATATTATTCCTTACACATGCATCATTTTAGCATACCAAATTTTTATAAATGCAATTCAAACATTAAATAATTTTAATCAACGTGCCAATGCCCATGGTCACATTCATACATAATGCACCCTTGCATTGATTTTAGATTATTACTTTTCATGCTTAGGTACTCTGCCATGGTGTGTTGGAATTCAACCAACCCTTTTCCTCGTGGATTCCTACATTCTCATTCGTTATTACAGTAGTTTGTATTTCCTGCATTGAGCTGATCGTGACCTCAAATAAACATATCATAATGAAAAATTATGAAAATTAAAATTTTTGATAGGATGCATGCATGCATTCTTTTCTTAACTACCAGGGTGTCATTTATTCCTGACCACCTCAAATCTTTTCTTTATTCTTTCTACAATTCTATTGGGATACTGGAAGGTCCTCCTTCCACAATGGGTAGCCTAATACCTTCCCTCTCGTGAATACATACATTTATATGAAGGTATGCCTAGCCCCCTTCTGCCGAGGGTTTAGGGGCTGGCCCCCGAATGAAGGGGGTYTGGTTTGGAAAAATTGCCTTGTAAAATATTGTAATTTTGTAGTCAATCTGGACCGTTCATTATAAGGTCGTAGATCTGACGGTAGAAGTTGTGTTAAGGTTTTTTTCCCTAGAAGACAACCCTATTTTATGAGGGAATTGTATTACGACTATGTATGAGTGTGATTATTGTATTATGAGAGAGGAGACTGCGAGAGAAAGAAGAGGAAGTTACAACGGGCATGTTGTAGGTTGTATCCCTTCATTTTGTTGGATAATAAAAAGCAAGGACCTGACAATTTCTCTGCTAGATGTAGCTCACATTGAGTGAACCACATATATATTTGTCTCTATTGTATTGTGTATCTTTTGTGTTTTATTTCCACATTTGTCTTATTTTATTGCTCCGTGATCATGTTTTTCTAACAATCCTTACCCAACAACTCCAATATTTTCTACACATGACATACACCATCACATTCACAATTGTATTAGTTGTCATGTAAAATAAAAGTGCATGTATCATAACATTTAACTGAACAAAAAAATTTCAGATATGTTCCAATCATATCTACATACACTCTATCACATTATCCTCAATGTTTTATGAGTGAAAAATAAAAAGCATCTCAGTTGTTTTACTTTCACACAGTAATCAACATTCTCATGCTTGAGATATTTACACATATAATTTTTTCTCATTCAAGCATTATAGGAAAATAACAAGAGATGAATTAAGGGGTTTTTCTCCTCTAATTCCTTTATACAATTTGGAATTTTTCAGCTTAGCTAAACCATTTCCAAAACCTTTCTTCCATTGCATAACATGACTTTAACTAAGGTATTTCATTTAAACATATTTATCAATTTATATTTCCCGTTAAAATAATTAAAAAGTACCTAGGCAAGTGTTTCTCATCACCTAGGCCCCTAGGGGGTGGGAAAATGCCTAATGTGGACCCTAGTCATTTAATTTATGATATATAAATTAAAAGGTGACTTTATGAATTATGTGAAGAGGGTGAGTGAATAGAATATCAATCTCAACCACTCATCTAATTCAATCTCTACCATTGGATTAAGAGACTCTTCATATTCCATCATTAAGTCGATTAGGGTAAGGAGGGCACACACCATTCTCACTTCTTCATGAGTTTTGAGGAGAGCGAGAGAACAAGAGAGAGTCGACCTAGAGAAGGAGAGAAAGTTGATGGTAAGGGCACAATTACCAAGGAATTATTACAACAAACAAATCGAGGATAAGGTACACATGAACTTGGGCTGTACAATATAGATTTTGAAGAGGCCATGGAACAGAAAAAGGAACAAAAATTGAGGATGCCATACTGCATATTTTTGAGGTAGAGTTGGCAGAAATTTCAAGGCTACTGTACAAAAATTTTGACACAGAAATCGAGACAACAGGACTTGGCATGAATTTTTGAGAAAATTTCGTACAATTTGTACAACAAGGAGGCACAAAATTCGAGGGACGTACAACACTGTTTTCTGGGCACAAATTTTGAGACATTTTTGTCATTATTTTCGAGGAATATTGCTGTGCACATTCTTGAGATAAGTTTGTGTGATTTGCTGATAATTTCACTGCTGTAAAAGACATTAATTCTCTCATCTTAGAATAATAAAAATACCCTCTCTCACTGGTTTTCCCCTTGTGGGTTTTTCCAGGGTCAATTTGACCAAAATTATTTGTGTATTTATTTCTGAGTTATTGTGCTGCTGTTGGAATATTTATTTATGCATTTATTGTTGTTCAAAATCCTTATGTTTCAGTTTTGATATTTGTTTATATGCTGAGAAATTATTGCTGTCATAAAACTGGGTTTTGGGCATTTAACAATGAGTTGTCTCAATGAGACTTGAAACTGGGTGGGGTCTGAAAATTTACATGGTATCAGAGATGGGTTGAAGGGGAATGCAAAATTAATCAACCATACAAAGAGCAAGACATAAGGTACTTCACTGGACATAATTTTGAATTTTTTTTTTCAGCTGAGAAGGGTCAATGGGTACATGTTTAAGAATTGAGGACAGACTTGATGGGGCAACAAATAACCTGCTCGATCACCTCTCGACGTGTTATATTGTGGTGCCTGATTGTACTGGACGGTATTGTATTGGGGTTGTGCCAGGTTGTATTGCGACTGCACATTATTGTATGGTTGTTGCACAATGTTGTATGGATCTGGGGGCTTGATGGAATTGTGGCGCTACTTTCCTAGTCATCATTTTGACCTGTACCCTATATGCATATGATGTTATTTCCTGCATCAACTCCATAGTTCTGCAATCTTTATCGTCATGGACCACTGACTTACAAAAGGTACAATATGAAGTTTTTGGAACTATCTGGTATTTCTGCATCATCGTGCAGTGATAAGGGTCGTGACTCGGTTTCTTTCATATTTCTCACCACAATCCTCCCTATGGTAGCGGATTTGGCAGACCTGTTGCCATATATTGTGCAAATGTTGGACATTCATTCTTGTGGTGTCCTTTCATCCTACATGTGGTACACCAAACGTCTTCTCGTTTGTCCTTGTTCTTATTCTGGCTTAGTTGAGATGTTAAATTCTTCAAATCCTCCTTCAGTTCTTCGATAACTGGGTCCGTCTGCTGGTACTGGTTCTCTTCCAGTTGCAAGGCTGCTTACAGAGCCCCTTCCTACATCTGAAACTTATGTTATCGTAGGGTATATTTTAAGTGTGGGAGTAGTGAGTTGAAAAACAGGTGTCGATGTTGCATCTCAATCATAAGGTATTTTAGTTTTCCCTTTAGGCACTTGAATCTCTGGTCAATCTCCCATACAGACTCTCCTGGTTTCTATCTTATCTTGATCATCTCGTTCATGCACTAATCCTCTGAGATCGGCTTTTGGAACTCATTAATCAATAGCTTCTTAATGTCTGCCAGTGTCCTTATCGTCCCAGGGCCATTGTTTTTGTCTAGAATCATGTACTAGTCTAGTGCACGGTCTCTTAGTGTTCTCTTTGGTGTATTAGTGACACATGGGTTTATGGGTTCCACACTGACATTAATATGGATAGGATGGATGCCTTCTCCTCCCATTCTTGGGCCTCTCATCTTCCTCTCATATGTTGCGCATAGGATTTCCTCAATCTTCTCCACATCCCGGAGATCCTCTACCTCTTCCTCATCGCTCGCCAAGCCTTCCCTCGCGGCTATGGCTCTCTTCTTGGTATTCACCTTATATTGGTAGGGTACTCCACTACGCGTCGTTCCTGATGGTGCCAAGATCCACTTGAGGTGGTCGTCATCCATCATGATTGGGTCCAAGGGTTCCTCCTCCTTCTTGCCTTTATCCTCACCTCCTTCCATTTATCCTCTCTCTGTCAGTGTTTCCCCCCCTTCCCCCATGCATGCAGGGAAGTTTAGTTGTTTGATTCCATTGTCATTACACCTTTTTTATATAGCAGTATCTTAATAGAAGTATACAAGGATTGAATGTACCTTCCTCGAGGTCCACTTAGAAATTCTTTCTCTGTTGTGTTGTATGAATTCACTGTGTCAACTGCAAATTTGGTGATGAAACCTGCCACAATAATGTCAAGTCAAAAGTCTACTATGCATGTGAATTTTTTGTTCACCTGTTGTAACTACTCAATCTGTACCAGATTCCAATCTAGTTGTCGAACCCAGTTCGCCACATGGATATCCTTCAACCTTAGTATCCACTCCTGTAGTAGATGTGGAAAATCACAGAAAAAGACTTTGTGTAAATCACTAAACACGTATTTATCCAGATATTTGCGGGGTGTGATCCTAGGGTTTCTATTGCTTTTCTAGGCAAACTCTACCTCTTTGGTTCTCAACCAACCTTCAATTTTTGCTTTCATGGGGTTCCAAGGTCTCAACATTCCCTTCTACTGGCTCATTGTTTTTCTTGGTTCTCTCATTCTTTTCTCGTTCAATCTATCTCATCTACTCAGTCCTCTCTTGTTCCTATTAACACAGAAACAAAACCATTTGTTGATTTACTACTTTCTTTTACCTTCTGAGTTATTGACCCAGGGTTCATGTCTTTCGGGTTTCCAACAAAGCCTATAAAACTATCGGTCCTCCTGGTAAACCAGAAGGAAACACAATACAAAGAG
Organism: Picea mariana; assembly: GCA_032191745.1. Lineage (NCBI taxonomy): Eukaryota > Viridiplantae > Streptophyta > Pinopsida > Pinales > Pinaceae > Picea > Picea mariana. The sequence continues at coordinate 128,496 of JASDQU010102115.1, forward strand.
TGCACTGCGCAGTCTCACCCGAGATAGCTTTAAATGGGTGGTTGTAAGACACAGGTGTTTACAGCCTAGGATTGAGTATGAGATAGGGATTTATTATTCAGAGTCATATACTACGAATTTGGATCACAATCTACTATTACTCACGGGAGTGCATCTATCTTTAACGGTTTGTTTTCCGGACAACACAATTGTATTCCATAACAATGTATTAACTCATTCATTAACCATACCAATCAACTGTTGAAAGAAACAAAGATATACATGCATTCATCACATTACACAAATATTAACATGGTTCACCCCCTCCTGGGATACGTCCAAAAATATTTGGCTCTTGGCTCTTTTATTATGGTAGTTCTGCATCTTTAGCACTGCATGCTTACAATCCCCTTAGATGGGTAAGATCTGTATGAGGCAACCTAGATCGCGCCAGTCTCCACAATCTGTGATCAAATCCTCATATATTCCTTCTCTCCTCTGTTCTTAGCTCAACAAATTACAAAAATGGTTCATAGAATTATTACATAACACATCAACTCGTACATAACTATGATAGGCTATTACAGAAGCCAAACTAATACAAAAGCAAACCAACCTCTCTATGATACATGCGTATCTCTATTTATATATTGGCCTCTTCATCCATTTACAATGTATTACCAAAACCCTAACCCTACCGACGTTAGTTCTTCTTCCCATGCACGCATGTTGTTCTTCCTCCCATGCACACATGTTGTTCTTCCTCCAGCTGTCACTTTCCTTGTGCATGCTTTCTTTCATGTGCATGTGTTGCATTACCTTCCAGCTACTACTGCTGTTTTTGCACGCTTTCTTTAAAGAGCATGGAGGGTCATTTTTCGATGATCGATTACGAGAAACTCTCTTGTAAAATCTCTTTGTAGTCTTTTTCTTTTACATTAATAAACTACTCCAAGTGGCCGTGTTGGCTGGGGCCATGGATGTTTCCCCGTAGGGTTTTTACCACGTGAAAACATCGGTGTGTTGATCTTTGATCTGGTTATGTGAGTGGTTACTAAAGGTGTTCGTCCTCTGTTGGAATACTTCCAATGGAAATATCATATGGAATATTTATTAAGAAGTAAAGGCCTGTACCAGATTACCTTGGGAAAGGAAAAAACACCCACTAATGATGATAAGAAATTCAAATGGGCTAATAGGAGTGACGAAGCACGTGGAATAATCAGAATGTCCATCTCTCCTAATTTAAGGTTCCACCTTAAAGAAATTGATGACCCCCATGAAGCTTGGGAAAATATTGAATCTGTGTTTGGTAAACTCAATATTATTCGAGAACAACATTTAGAATATCAAGTACTGACCTTAAGTCCAAGTGATTTTTATTGCCTTGGAGACTATCTATCTAAGTTTAAAACACTCAGAATGTTATGTGAATAATGTGAGATAGAAATGGAGGAAGAGCATTGCATCTATCTTATTGTTTCTAAGCTAGGTAATGCATATTATGTGTTTGTATCTACCTTTTATGCCATGAGAGAGGCTCTAGGGAAAGCTTATCAAAAACCCACTCTTGAGTCCTTTTGTGTTGCTTTGATTAGAGAGGAAGATAAGCTTATACAACTTGGAGTGATCAACACTGCAGGTACCTCCAACAAATACTTAGTTGCCCAACAGAAAGATAAACCCAAGTATCCCAAGAACAAACATCCTCTCTACAACAACAAACAACATAAGGGTCCCAAACCCGTTCATACAACTTCGGCTTCTAATGGTGACAAAGGAGAAAAATATAAAAATAATAAGTCTGACATTGCAATTTTTTTGATAAAGATGGTCATGATGAGTACAAATGTTTCAAGAAGATGGCAACTTTAGAAGCAGCGATGAAGAAGCACAACATCAATATTGTTTCTACTTATTCGTCTTCTTCTCATGGACATGCACTTTCTGCTTTTGGTTTCTCCTTCAATACGAGTTCTACTTCTTCTTCTGATGAGTGGCTTATTGATTCATGATCATCTTATCATATGGCTAAGGATAAAGACATATTTTCTGCTCTAAATGAATGTAACACCAATAAAATATTTGTTGGTGATGTAGATCTCTTAGTGTTGTAGGATCTTGAACAGTTCAAGCAGATAATGGTCATTTCAATGATGTATTACGTGTTCCAAGTAATACTTGTAACCTTCTATCAATATATCAAATCACTCATTCAGGTGAAGGTAAAACCGTAGATTTTTCAACTCACCAAGTTGTAATCAAGGATCTAAAAGATCCTAAGCATGTTCTTGCAACTCGAATTGCTGATGATATTACGAGGTTGTACAAGTTTGACAACTTTGGGTCATCATCTTTTTCATCAGTTTTTGTTGCTCATAGCGATGACTTGATCGAACTTTGGCATGAGCGTTTTGTTCATCTAAACTGTCACTCATTGCAACAACTATGTAATCAACAAATGGTGATCGGTATTCCTCCTGTTTCATGCAGAGATGGTGTTTGTGTCGGTTGTGTTCTCATAAAACATCATCGAGATAGTTTTGACAAACGTGCCTCTTGGCATGCCTCGGGCCCTTTGCATCTTGTTCACAGTGATTTGTGTGGTCCACTTTCTTGTCCTTCTTTTTCTGGGTGCAAGTATTTCTTAACTTTCATTGATGATTTTTCTAGACGTACTTGGGTTTACTTCTTAAAACTTAAGAGAAAAGTTTTTGACAATTTTTTGTCCTATAAGGCTCTTGTAGAAAAACAATATAGACATCAAATTCAAAAGTTAAGAATAGATAATGGATACGAATATGTGAACAATAATTTTACAAGTTACTGCACTACACAGAGCATCCAAATGCAACACACGGTTCCATATACACCACAACAGAATGGTGTTGTTGAGAGAAAGAACCGTACATTAAACAAAATGGCTAATTGTATGATCCAATCTAAGGGATTAAGTCTAAAGTATTGGGCAGAAGCAATCAACTATGAAAATTAGATAGTCAATCACACTCCCACAAAGGCTCTTAAAAATATAACACTGGAATAAGCTTGGACTAAAATTAAACCAGATGTAAGTCACTTTCGTGTATTTGGAAGTATAGCATGGGGTCACATTCCTGACGAGAAAAGGAAAGCATTGTAGCCTAAAAGTGAGAAGTGTATATTTGCTGGTTATTTTGAATACGTCAAAGGTTATAGACTTCTTCAACCACATTCTAATGAAATTATTATAAGAAGAGATGTTAAATTTGATGAAAATCTCTTGGCCTGCGAGCCTGATTTAGTGATTGTGTTTTCTTCGGCCTACGAGCCATCTTCCACGTTTGTGCCTTCTCCTGTTCTTATTTTGGTTTCTTCTTCAGATGATGATAATGAGGATGAAAATCCATCTCCGCCTGCTCACCTTCCTTCATATGAGTCCTTTGAACCTGAACCATCACTAGTTCCACCGCTTCCTAGATGGATACGTTCAACACGAGAAGCAACTGGTGGTCTTGTCAGTGATCCTTTAGATCATCATCGAACACATTCACAGTTCCAATGAGCCTCTTCTCTTTTGGCTCAAGTTTCAGAGACTCATGATCCAGATACATTTGCAGAAGCTTCAGGTCATCTAGATTGGGACACAACAATGAATGAAGAGTATCGTTCTTTAATGGAAAATGATACTTGGGATCTTGTACCTTTTCCAAAAGGAAGAAAACTTGTCAAATGCAAATGGGTCTACAGAACTAAGTATGCATCCGATGGAAGTGTTGAAAGACACAAGGCTAGGTTAGTTTCCAAAGGATTTTCCCCTGTAGCCAAAATGAATTCCATCTGCCTTGTTCTTTCCCTTGCTGCCTCACATAAATGGGAGGTCCATAAGATGGATGTTAAATCCGCCTTCTTGCATGGAGATTTGCAAGAATAAATATACATGGAACAACCTCCTGACTATGTTCAGAATGACTCTAGCCTTGATTGTTGCCTTAAGAAATATATTTATGGTCTTAAGCAAGCTCCTCAAGCTTGGTATGCCAAAATGGACAACTTTCTTATTAACACTAGATTCTCTAGATGCCATTCTGATCCTAATGTCTATACCAAGAAAGTAGGAAGCCATCTCATAATCCTTGTCCTTTATGTTGATGACCTTATCCTTACTAGTAGTGACTCAAAACTTTTAAACCATGTGAAAACCAGCCTTAAGAAGAAATTTGAAATGATAGACTTAGGATTTTTGCACTATTTCCTTGGCCTCCAAGTTTTGCAAACCAATGAAGGAATTTTTATTTCCCAGTCTAAGTATGCTTGTGACCTTCTTTGTCACTTTCATGTGGATGATTGTAAACCAGCCCCTTCTCCCTTCCAGTCTGGAGTCAAGGTTACTGCCACCTGTACTTCTCCTGAAGTTGATGCCACCCTGTATCGTGAGTTAGTTGGTAGCCTCTTATACTTGACTCATACTCGTCCTGATATTTCCTTTGTTGTTGGTCTTGTTACCCGGTATATGCAAACACCCCATGAAAGCCATTGGAAAGTAGCTAAAAGGATACTTCACTATGCCCGTGGTACAAGTCATTTCGGGATACATTATAGTTCAGGGGTGACTCCTTTATTGGTTGGTTTCACTAATTCAGATTGGGTCGGCGACCTTGATGATCGAAAGTCTATTGCAAGTTATGTTTTCAACCTTGGTTCAGGACCTATCACTTGGGCCTATAAGAAACAATAGGCTATTGCACTTTCTTCAGCAGAAGTAGAATATCGAGCAACGATAAATGCAAGTCAGGAAGCCTTATGGCTTCGACAGATCCTTTCAGAGTTTGGATTCGAGCAACAACATCCAACCAACCTTTGGTTTGACAATCAGAGTGCCATCAAACTCGCTAAAGACCCAGTCCAACATCAACGCAACAAACACATAGAGCTACACAAGCACTTCACTGGAAAGCTCATTCGTGATCAAGTTATTGAAGTGCTCTTTTTCCCTATAGAAGATCAAGTTGCAGACATTTTCACAAAGTCTCTTATAGAAGCAAAGTTTTCCAAACTTCGATCTATGTTAGGAGTTTAGGAAGTTGTCATTAAGGGGGAATAGGCTCTAATACCTACTTCCTTCTCCTATTGTGTCAAAATTGTAAATCCTTCAATCCTATCCTAAGTTGTTCTTAAGGGGAATGTTAGGATATTTAGACACTTAGGAGTTAGTTAAGATCTACTTGGTCTAATGTGTTGTTAGGTAAACGTGTGTTTCTTTAGTAGGCATTAGTATGCATTTGTAGTTAGGAAATCTGACGGTCACGATATGTTCCCAACATAGAGTGATCTGACGGTTCATACTCTCCTCGATCTTAACGACCATTGATATGTGGCTTAATACCTGATTGGTCCATGATCTCTATTTAAAGAGCATGGAGGGTCATTTTCCGATGATTGATTATGAGAAACTCTCTTGTAAAATCTCTCTGTAATCTTTTTCTTTTGCATTAATAAACTGCTCCAAGTGGCCGCGTTGGCTGGGGTCGTGGATATTTCCCCGTAGGGGTTTTACCACGTGAAAACATTGGTGTGTTGATCTTTGATTGGTTATGTGAGTGGTTACTAAAGGTGGTCATCCTCTATTGGAATACATGTGTTGTTGAATATATATATTAATTTGATTTTTCATTATTTTCATTTTTTTGGTAATTCTAATTTCTTTTTCTTTTTTACTAAACCCGAACATGTGCAAACATTTGTTGCTTTTTATTTCCCCCCTTCACACATTAGAAAAACCTCACGTACTATCTCAGGTCCTATTTTTTAGGATTCCCTATATGAATTCCCTATTTTCAAGGAATTTCCTAATTTTTAGGAATTTCTTCCTACCCTCCCCAAAAGGCACGGGAACCATATTACCCTCGTTAAAAATTTGTTATTCCCAATGCCATGAAATTTGGAGTATTATCATAATATATGCAAGTTTTATTCCAAAACATTATTAATTATGTTTGTTGAAAAACATGCAAAAAAGGAAGGGGTGTAGTCTAATGTTTATTAATTTTTGGAATCCTTGATCCAAGGGAGTGTGAGCTGAGTCGCCAATGTCGTCGTAAAAAAAGTGTCTAAAGATTACTACCCACCTACCAAGACTCCGATGACTATGAAACATAAGGCATCATTTATTTTATTTAAAAAATAAAAAATATTTTTATAATGTGTTGAAGAGTGTGTGAGGTTAGTCTAATGCGGTGGTTGAGAGTTTTACCCAGTGTGGATTGTCGACATCGTCGTTGATGATTTCACTAAAGTTACCTCACTCACTACAACAAAAATCACAATGACGACGTGCCTTATAATAATATTTTAATAAAAAATTAATTTGATATCCCTTGAAAAAAGTGCATTCATTTTTTATTATTTAATATTTATTTTTTAAAGGGTATGTGCGAAGTACTCGTCAACAAACTAGATAAGAGCAAAGTGGTCGTCGACCGTAAGAGTTAATTAGTCATCGATGAAATAAAGGGTGAGGTGATCAGTGATATGAAGTCTAATAATTGGGAGTGAGGTATGGGTATGAGTGAACTATAAATTTTCCAG
>JASDQU010102115.1:135047-154635 GCA_032191745.1 Picea mariana
TATTTTTTTTTCATGGATTAAACAATTTTTTATAGAATAAAAAATATAAGCAATATGAATTGGCCTAATAGTTTAAAACGTGTTTTTATTCTTTTTTTTATTTCTTAGAGGTTACGGGTTCAAATCCAGAGGGGGTAGGGTAATTATCATTATTTCTAACCTTAGTAATTTTAATTTTACATTAGCGGTGGTAATTAGTTTAGTTAATTTTAATTTTATTTGATAACATGGGATTAGAGGAAGATTTTTTTTATCTTTTGTAAATGATTGTAGAATATTGTAAATAATTTTACTATTTTTTATTTTGAATTTATTTGAATTATTTTCTTGATTCCAAAAAAAAAGAAAATTAGCTAAAATTAAATTGTGAGCAACAGGTCTCATGCTCGACCAGATTCCTATTCAAACTATTTGTAGGGATGAACCATTTGAAATGTTATTTGATGAATTTTTCAGATGCAAGTAAGATTCCTTTTGCATGTTGAAGATCAATTATCCAGATTAACCCGTAGGCTAAATTAATGGTTGTTGAGAGACAATCTTTAAATGGGCATAACTTTTGCTACAGGTATCGGAATTGGGTCCATGATACCTCGTTGGAAAAGTATCAGACAAAAGAATGTAGTGGAATAGGTACCCAATCTATAAAGGTGAAAAAAGACATCATAAAACATATAAAATCAAAGACCAAGAATTTGGGGGCAGAAATGGTCATGCAAACTTCAGAAAGCCTTATATTTTGCTACGGGAAACGTAATCAAGCCTGAGACAGTTTGATGGAAAAATGAAGAAGAGAAGAATAGCCTTGGATAGAAAGTGCAGAAATATTGAGAGAAGAAAAAGGTCTGAAAATGCAAAACACGGGTGGAACCTGAATTCAGAAGAAGAACCGGACATGCCAACTTCAAACAGTCATATATCGAGCTATAGGCAAAAAAATCAAACCAGCAAGGGCTCGATAGAAATATGAGATAGAGGAGAAGAAACCAAAATGATCTCGTTCACCATACTAGATCCAAAAAATCTCATAATGACCTAAGAAATTTCAAAAACAAAGAAAACAGGAAAAGTGAATATTAATTTTAAATAGATATCATTTGTGAATTGTCATAAGGTGAATGTAACCACCCAAGAATCTACATTTTCCAAATGCAAGAGAAATTTGGGATGTAAAAAAGACAAAACAAAGGGGAAAATGAAATGAACAACCAGGAAAGTTGAAGAGTCTCTCTTGTTTTATAAAATAGAGCTAGTTGAATGTAATAGAGGATTTTTTCCCTTTATAATGAAAGATGGTACTATTAATTTTGATTTAATAAAGAGAAGAAAACATTTTGAAGTCATAATTGTTTGCAAATACTTGTGGGACTATTCTACACTTGTGTTCATGGTTTACGTTTTCAGGGTATTGATCGTGTGAACTATTTATGTCCTTAGTATCTAAAATTCTTATGATGTTGTGATTTCTCATGAGTCCATGGATGATGTTATAGGTATCCTCTTCAACTATTTGAGATTATTTCTATAATATTATTGTTATAACATGTTTTTGGTTGCCATGAACTATTTCTGTTGTCCAAGTATCATTTTAAGTTGTTCTCATCTATTAGTTTTTCTCCCAAGATAGATTAGTAGTTAGGATTAGATTAGTTTGCTTTTAGTTAGATTATCCTTAGAATTATTTAGAACTTTTGGGGAGTAGTCCTTTGCTTTTCCCTTTTTCTTCTATTAATTTTGAGCGGTAGCGAGGACCATATAGTCACGGGAAATGCTACACCAAACGAGAGTAGGTCTAATTGGGACTTGCCATCGGTTTTTCTCCCTTACATGGTTGACATGCCATTCAGACCCATCAACACTAGCTTGATAACCAACAATGGTCAACCCTCACACAATCATCCACTACATATTGTTGAACATCTCACACTCACACATCATGTAGACTAAATCATGTAGACTAAATAACCTAGATGTCTCAAAGAAAATAATTTTGCAGCTTTTGAGATGGCAAGCTAACACAGGATTGCAACATTCTTTCACTATATCTATTGTTTTGCAATCAATCAAAATTTTACTCCCATTAATTTCTTGTTCAACCTCTTTTACACTCTTAACAGTACAAGATCCTTCAGTAAGATTCGATGGTTGAGCAGAATAAATCAATGAAATATTTTTTGTTTGCAACCTCACTAGTCAAGATACATTGAACATAAGAAGAATAGTAATCTGCAATTTTTATATTCAAAGAAAGTTTCCTTATGGCTTTGTTGGACTCTTCAATAAGGATATGAAACATTGTCTCCAGTTGTGGAAACAAATCGCATTATCGAGATATGTTGCAAGTGAACTCCAACAATCAGTTGTTGTTTCACTTACTATACGTGTCACCACTGAAAAATTAAAAGCACAAAGCCCTGGTAAGACTGGCACGATTGAATTTTGAAAGAAAGAAGGATCAAGCAATGGAATCAATGCATCAGGCGAAACACTCAGGAAAAAAGCCACATGAAGAAGAATATTTTCCTTTTCCTCGATGACATTTGGAGTATTCCTCTGATTGTATGTGATATGATCCAAATTGAAATGTGAGAGGACTAGTTTGTCTTGTTGGTGGAATAACTTTGGTGTAATAAATTATGAACATGATAGAGTCAATGCATTTCACRGACAACAAGCTTGATTGTATTTTGATGGTATCACTTCAGGATACTACAAGTATTAATGAAATTGCAGATCCACTTGTTTATAAAAAAAGGATAAACATACTTCTCCTTTCTATCTAAATCCTCAAACTGTAGTGATTGATGATAATCATAAGTTGTGGTTACAAAGACAACTAGTAAAATGTTGAAAACAATGCCAAGACCATCATAAACACCTTTGGGCCACCCTTCTTAGAAAAATGTAAAAAAATAAGAGATAATTGCACAAACCACAGGGATCATGAGATTTGTGTCCAGCATCATAGAGTATCGACCATCACCATTACTATGTGTCCCGGGAAGAAAAGCCAAGCATCAAACAAATTTCTGGCAAATTTGTACACTGCAATTTCACAAAAAATCTTGGATAACAATACAGACTCTTCATTATCATATTGTTTTTCAAGCGAATATTGAAAATATAACACAAAATAGATCAATTGTATCATTTGAGGCATTTTTTGGATCATCTTGACCACATAATTGCACGATTCTTTAGCAAGAGAGGTTCCTTCTTTCTTCTAAAGAGAAAGAAGAAAACATGAATCAGTTGGAGGCTTTTAAATGTAGAAGAAGATTTTGAAACTAAACAGAATAAGATCCCAAAAATCGATGGCGATTACACTCCCGACGTGTATATTCCGTCCTAACGCTTCTTTGGCATTTTGTTTAAAACATAACTGAGAACACATAATCGATGAATGGTAGCTTTCCATTCATCGATTTGCTTCTTCACTTTTGACAAGAGCTTATGCCTCCAAATGAAAAAAAGTACAGCAGACAACTGCGAAGGGCCTGGAGATGGTTTCTTATCCTCTGAATATGAGAAGCAATGACCTGATACAGTGACCGAAATCCCTCCATCATTCTTTCTTCTTGTTTTTCTCCTCAGGAAGTCAATGTTTCCATGGCAGCTGTCTTTACTCGTGGAAGGAACGGGAATGGGTTCAAGGGTATCAAGATTCATATTGCTCCATTCATCATTATTATTATCACGGTCTTGTCTTGAAAAGCAGCTGGTGTTTGCATTTCTTTAATGTTGTCGAATTTATTGGGCAGATTTCATTCATTTTGGAGCTATTCATTGTGCCTTGGTGTGTCCAACCCCACCTGCAAGTGTTCATTCTCTCTAGGGAACCCTTGAATCTCAATGTTCCCATGTAAAACTTCATCTTTTATAGGACATGCAGCCTTAATATACGGGTCCATTATCTCATTGTATTTTTTTAATCTTGATGACAAAATTGTACGTTTATCAAATATGCATCACGATTACCTGATGAATTTTCCATGTCATGTAAACAAACTTTATGCTTCACTATGGCATCATATAACCGAGTCCACTCTTTGATAATGATACACTATTTTAATATGGCATGGGGATAATGCCAAACACATAGTCCAAAAACAATATAACATTTATGTCATAATTAAAATATTGAAAAGAGAGACATAAGAAATATATTGGAAAAGTGACATCTGTTGGGTATAATATGACATGATCCCAAAATCGTAACATGACATTGCTTTAACTAACTTTCAAAAATTCATTTACTTTCTATTTATTAAAAGGATATGTAGATAACGTGAGGGGTCCAAAATGTATGGTTTCAATATGGAAATTATGAATGTGAAATATGACAGTGTTAATAAGATGAGGAATGAGAGAAGGGTCATGTTTAGCAATAAGTCATGAGTCATGATAATTTTGCTAAGTATTGTGCTAATTTTAATGAAAGTACGCAAAAATTTTACACAAGCAATATAGAATGAGGAGATGCCTTGTAATGTTTTACCAGCTAAGAACTGTTGACCAAAATTATGGTCAATAGGTATATTTCTTGGCTATGCATATGGAAGCAAGGCCTACAAATGCTACAAAACAATACTATGCAAGGTTGTAGATAGTATTGAAGTAAGAGTGGATGAAGCAATACCTCAAAAGCAAAAGTCACAAACAAATGAATTTCCAAAGGAGAAAAGATACAGAGAACGAGGAAAGGAAGAAGAAGAGGAATAAGAAAAAAAATAACAAGAAGAAATAGAACACCTATTCAAAGACACCATCAAGATTTGTTCAAAAGCATCATCCAGAAAATCAGATTCTTGGTGATATAGATATAGGAGTTCAGACTAGAAGAAGATTGGACTTTTCTTTTCTATCTAAAAAAGATCCTGAGAAATTTGCATAAGATAGTGAAGATAAGCATTGGATTAATTCTATGAAAGAAGACCAAAATTAGATAGAGAAGAATGAGACATGGGAACTTGTACCTAGAACAAAAGAGGAGAATGTAATTGGCACCTAATTAGAAATAATGAGAATCTTTTTGGCATTTGTGTGTTTCAAGAACTTAAAATTCTATCAAATGGATGTCAAATCATCCTTTCTAAATGGAAATTTATAAGAAGAAGTATATATTGAATAGCTATAAGGATTTCGATTGTCAAAAAATAAAGATCATGTATGAAAATTGAAGAAGTATCTCTATGGACTAAAGCAAACTCCCAGAGCTTGGTATTCAAGACTTGACAAATACCTACAACAACAAGGTTTCAAAAGAGGAGCTAAAGACAACAATATTTACATCAAAACAGACAATGAAAATATGTTAATCATTATGGTTTATGTGGATAATATCATATTTGGATGCAATGATGATAGAATGAGACACATGTTTGCAAAAGAAATGCAAAAAGAATATGAGATGTCCATGCTTGAAGAATTGTAATTATTTCTAGGGTTGCATATTTCTCAATCTAGCAAAGGCATATCCATTTCTCATATCAAATATATCAAGGAAATGTTGAAGAAATTTGGAATGCAAGATTGTGCACTTGTAATACACCCATGATCATAGGATGTAAGTTAAGAAAAGATGACGAATCTCCAGAAGTAAATCAAACACTATATAGTTCAATGATTGGAAGCCCACTATATGTGGCAACATCGAGTCCATACATCATGCAAGATGTAGGATTGATTTTAAGATTTTCAATATGCACCAAAGGAGACACATGTGCAAGTAGTAAAAAGAATATTCAGATATCTGAAGGGCACATTGGAATTTGTCTTGTGGTATTCAAGCAGTAAGGACTTCAGTCTAAAAAAATTCACAAATGCAGATTGGGAAGGACATATCGATGACAAGAAAAGTACCAGTGGAGGAGCATTCTTTCTAGGAAATTGTCTAGTATCATGGTTGAGCAAGAAGAAAACTTCAATCCTTGTATCCACAACAGAAGATGAATATATTGCAGCAACAACATGTTGCACACAAGTTCTCTCGATAAAGTAGACATTGAAGGATATCAAGGTATAATATGATCATCCAATATCGATCATCTATTACAACACAAGTGCAATCAACATTTCAAAGAATCTTGTTATGCACTGCAATATGAATCATTCCAATCAAGTACCACTTCTTAAGAGAATAGGTAGTTGAGCAAAGTGTCAAGCTAGAATACATTACCACCAAAGAACATGTTGCAGATATTTTTACAAAACCCCTTCCTAGAGACACATTTGAATATCTCAGATAGAAGTTGGGAGTGATATCCTTCTCATATAATCAATAAATGGAAGCAAAAGTTCAGAGGGATCAACCCTTTGTCATTGATGTCAAAGGGGGAGAAGTTGTAGACAGAGGAAGAACTACAGACACAAGGAAAGTTGCAGACATGGGGAGTATCATAATTGACTAAGGGTTTCCATAAATGACAAAGGGGGATATTGTAGGAAATATTGTTTTCATTCATTTCAAAGAAAAGGGGAGACTACAAATGTCCAATATAAATATTGCAAGATGGAGATTGTTGGAAATATTATTTTTGGGTTTTTTATGCTCAGTTTGGATAGCCTATATTTGAAGGAATTTTTACTTTGGATACCTATCTCAAATGGGAGTATATGTTATATGGTTGGATATATTATTCTAATACCTTTCCAATGGTATACATCACTCCCTCTAACTCCTTAGGAATGAGGAGATACTGATTTTTGTTACAAACAACCTAGCCAAAACATTCAGGTCAGCCCAGCTAGTCTTTATAGGTTGGCCCTAAAACTAAGCATAGAAACACTATAAACACAGGATACATGTGCACATTTGAAGAAAATCCAAGCAACAAGATCAATTATGGGGTGTTGATCAAGATTTTATGAGCAGAATGAAATGACTACAGAATATTAACAGATGCTTAACACAGAATAACAGAGATATAATAAAAATGGTTTTCTATTCAATAAGGAAATAAGTTGAAACTATAAAATGCAGCAAAAAAGAAGCTTGTTGGAATGGTGGCAACTTATCTCTGAGAAGAGATGTGACAACTGTGCTCATTCGCAAGAAGATGATTACAATGAGGCTCTGAAGGCCTTTTTACAATAAACAGGAGTGTCAGAAATCCTAGACATCCAAAAACCTAACCCTAGGAGATGAAGAGGCAAAATTCATGTGGGCCCTATTTGGGTAAGTCAGTACATCAACTTCCCAGGGTTGTAACTTTTGCATACGATCTCCATTTTAGGCATGTGATAACAAGTTGGAAAGATCTATCCGAGGACTACAATATTTTTAGCAGTTTTTCAAGGTCCTAAACTCTCATAGCCATTTTGAGGCCCTAAACGACGTGTTTTGGGTATGTAGTAGTTGGAAAATTTCATGATGGCTCCGGACGTTCAGGACTCGAAAAACTGCTAAAAATAGTAAATTACCAAAATTGCCAGAAGGTTGTTTTGAGCCAGCTGGAAAAGGTGGGTGGCCACCAATATCCACCTAGATGAATCCTCCCTCCTTAGGAAGCAATGGTATCAATTGCATTGAGTTCCCCCATCACATGAGGAAATTTCTGTTGAATTTGGCCCCGGGTGAGCCACTTGCCTTGGTGCAGGAGCTGCCCTGCTTTGACGACTCGATAAAGATGGATCCTTTGTTGTCGAGTGACCTTGATCTGTGTGTCCACAATATGATCACTGGATTCTTGTTGTATGCAGTTGGGGTTGAGCTCTATTGGTGTTAGTTGTTCTGCTACATTTGAGGTGTCCAATAATGGTGGGAAATAAGGCCGAAGGAGGTCCACGTTGAACACTGGGTGCAGGCCAAGGAAAGGAGGAATGTTGAGCTCAAGATCATTACCCCCCACAACATTGGTGATGGTGTATGGCCCATAACGGAGTGGGTGAAGCTTCCAACGGGGTCCTGTAAGGCATTCTTTCTGCTAGTGCAACCAAACTTTGTCACCCACCTGAAACTTATGTGGCACCCGATGTTGATCATGGTGCTGCTTGTACTTATCATTGGAATTCTATAGGATATCCTGAACCTGTTGGCTGATGTGATGGGTCCACTCAATGAACCGGGTGGCTTTGTCAGCTTCAGTTGGAGCAAGAGATGAGTCGATCGAGGTGACTGTAAGGGGAAGTGCAACATATATGGGACCCAATGGTTGGAATCCCAACCCCACCTGAAACGGGTTGTGGTCAGTTGAGCTATGCAGGGCTCGGTTGTAGCTATGATGGAAATAAGGAAGACTCACATCCCATGTGCGAGGGTTCTTGCAAGTATACATGCACAGGATATGCACGATCATTTGATTTACGACCTCGATTTGGCCATCTATCTAAGGGTGGAAGGTCGTGGATTTGGTGAGCTTGGTGTCTAGCGATGACCATAGGCTTGACCAAAATGTGCTGAGAAATCAACTGTCCCTATCTGAGACAATGGTTTGTGGGATTCCAAAATGTACCCAGACTCGTTCAAAGAAGAGCTTGGCAGTGGCTTCTGTTGTGATTCTCTTCTTCCAGGCAACCAAAATCGCCATCTTAGAAAAGCGATCAACAACCACAAAAACACAGTCATTTCCCCGCTTGGTGGACAGGGGGCTTGACATGTAGTCCATTGATATGGATTCCCATGGCCTTTCAGGAGTAGGAAGAGGGGTGTATAGGCCCTATTTCTTAGTGGTCAGTTTGGCAATAGCGCAGGCAGTGCAAGACCTGATATACTTGTTGACCCCCTGCCGAAGTTTCGGCAAGTATAAATGTTTATGTAGAATAACCACTGTCTTTTCAACACCGAAGTGTCTTGCCACCCGATTGTAGTGGGCTTCCCAGATCAGCTTCGCTCACTTGCTTGATGGAACAAAGATATGCCCAGACGACACAACAACCCCTCCTAAATATGGAAATTATCAACAATTGCGTTTTCACCCAACATTTGGTAGGAGGTAGCAAAGTATGGGTTTGTCTCATAGAGTTGGGGCCATCCAGAGGTCTCATGGAAGCAATATTGTAGCACCGTGGTGAGTTTCGTGACTGGTGGTCTACAGAGGCAATCAACAACGCGGTTGGTGTTTCCTGTTTTATACTTGATGTTGAGGTGGAATTGATGTAAGTATGTGGACCACTTTTGATGGCGGTCATTCTGTAATTCGACTTGTGTCTACATGAACTGCAGTGGATTATGATCAGTGTGGATGACTATCTTCGTCCCAAGAATGTAATGTCTCCATTGGTGGTAGGCTTGCACAATGGAGTACATTTCTTTGTCATAAGTAAGGTACTTACGAACAACATTTAATAGTATCTCAATATGACAGGCCACGGGGTGGCTGTGCTGAGTGAGAACAACATCCACAACATAGTCTAAAGCATCTGTCTTGATCTCAAAGGGTTTTTGCAGGTCTGGTAGTGAAATTACTGGGGCTGAGCACAAGCACTGCTTCAAATCATCGAACACTTGTTGTTGGGACCGGCCCCATGAAAATTTTTCCTCACAACCACCCCTGGTTATTTGGATGAGGTCCCATGCAATATGGGAGAATACCAACACGAACCTTCTATAGAAAATGGCAAGACCCAAGAAGCTTCAAAGCTCAGTGGGTGTGGTTGGGGCTGGCTAGTCGCAGATGACTTGGAGCTTGGATGAATCCACATGTACGCCATGTTGATCAACAACGTAGCCTAGGTAATGGACCCTATCCATGCCGAAAGAGCATTTTTCCAAGTTGGCGTATAGCTTGTGCTGTCGCAGGGTGTGCAGAACCTGTTGAATATGATGCAAGTGTTCTGCCCAAGACTTGTTGTAAATGAGAATGTCATCCAGATACACCACTACAAAAGTATTGGTGAATGGTCGCAGGATATCTTCCATCATCTTCATGAAAGTGGCTGGAGCATATTTCAAACCAAAGGGCATGAACAACAATTCAAAAAGGCCTTCCTTTGACTTGAAGGCGGTCTTCCATACATCTGTATATTCTATCGGGACCTGGTGGTAGCCAGACTTCAGATCAATCTTACTGAAATATTTGGCCCTCATGATTTGATGAAGGAGGTCGTCGATTCAGGGAATTGGGTATCAGTTTATGACTCTGATTTTATTCAGGGCCTGGTAATCAATGCAGAGTCGCCAGGTTCCATATTTCTTTTGTACCAGCACGATTCGTCTCCTGCAAGATGATGAGATGAGACGGATGTGCCCCTTGTGGAGAAGTTCTTGGATTTGTCTCTTGATCTCCTCATTCTTTAACATAGAGCGGTGATAGACTGGTCCATTGGGCAGCAGTGCATTGGGGGTCAGATCGATGGGGTGCTTGCCCTGACAGTGGAGAGGTACTTCGATAGGTGAGGTGAAGATATCTGAGTATTCTTTGACAACCTTATCTACTTTCTTCTGTTGTGTGGAGAGGTCGGCCGCAAAGACCCTGGATGTGGCTGTGATCTTTTGCTCATCCTGAGAGAGAATCACGAAGAAGAAAAACATCCTTATCTAAGAGATGACCTTCCTGCATTCCTTGGCAGAGATCAAGGAAATAACACTAGGTGGGACTGCCTCGGGTATCCTGAATTTCATGTTCAAAGTAATAATAACACTATGAGGCCTAGACTCATATACATCATGATGTTTCCATAAATAAGGTTGGCCCAAAATAACATCACAAACTTCGAGAGGATAAACATCACACAATACCTCATTGCTTGATGTCGTACGACAGTCGACACTATTGGCTGACACAGAGATTGATTCCTTGGCGAAGCCATCCAATGGTGTAGGGTTATGGGTGCGACGTTGTTGGCAGGGCCAACTGCTTGACAACCTCTGCTGAGATGAGGTTATTATGGCTACCACTATCAACGATGAAGTGCAGTGGCATGCCTTTTACCCACGTCTGTGAATGGAAGAGGCACTCTCCTTCTTCTAGCTTGTCCGGTTCATTAGACTGGAGCTTGGTGGTAGCAACGGTGGCACTAGGTTCTGTGTCAATGATCCATCTTCCCCTTTCTGGTTCTGAATCAGAGTTAGAACCTGCATCTGATTCAGAGGCTTTCACTTCGGCCACCAACGACTGCTTTGAGCGGCAGTCAGCAGTGTTATGCCAAGGGCTCTTATGGAAGTCGCACCACTTCTCAGTATCTTTCTTTGTCTTTCTGGTGTCCTTCTTTGCTTGTGGCTTGGATTGGTTGTCCTGATACTGTCCATATATTCTCTGTCCTTTGTTCTGTGGGTTGGGGCTTCCCTTTCCTGGCTTTTGCTGTGAGGGGTTCCCGGGCCCAAAGTGTCGCGTCTTTTGTTTGAGCTTCTGCTCAATTTTGACGGCATATCGGTAAACCGCGCCCAATGACGAGATGTCCAGAAATTCCATTTCGGTCTGGATTTATCTATGCAGAGCACCATGATACTTGAGCACCATATGTCACTCTGAATCTTTGATACCCAGCTTGGTGTGCAAGGTATGGAAGATATTTGTGAACTCTAACATTGCTTGGTATCTTTATTACCGCATTGTGGTCCATTTGATATACAAGTCATCATAACTTCCAACATGGTAGTATTTTTCTTTAATAATATCCCTGAAGGATTCCCAGGTGGTTGGGACTATAAATAACAAGGGTTCCTTTATTTCCTTTTGCTCACAAAAAGCTTCCCACCAATCTTTGACATGGAGAATGGCTTTGAGGAGTGCAAAAGTAATCTTTTCTCTATTCGAAAAGTTATGGATAGAAAAATACCCTTCTAGTAGATTCAACCACTTGTCTACACCATCTGCATCTATCTGACCTTAAAATATAGGAATATCGAAGTTTTTTTGTACCTTGAAGGGGGTGGCGCCTCCGCTCAAAAAAGACGCGTCGCATGTTGGTAGTTGCCGAAGGATTGGCGTGAAAATATCCATCATCTCGTTCCTCTGTTGTGTGAGGGATTCCTCAAGAAACATTTTGAAAGGATCTCCTCTCCCATCATATTTATTTCCTCCTACCATGAGAGGTCACTTGGGCGTGAGAGAGCTTTGGTCCTCAAGAGAAAAAAGCTCGAGACCCAATTCTTTGTACTCTGACCTCGTTGGGGACATGCATTAAGATGACAAGGAGAAGACCGCTATGATACCACTGATCCAGATTTTATGAGAAGAATGAAATGACTACAGATTATTAACAGATGCTTAACACAAAATAATAGAGATACAGTAAAACTAGTTTTCTATTCAATAAGGAAATAAGTTGAAACTGTAAAATGTAGCAGAAAACAAGCTTGCTGGAATGGTGGAAGCTTATCTTTGAGAAGAGATGTGACTGTTGCGCTCATTTGCAAGAAGATGATTAAATTGAGGCTCTGAAGTCCTTTTTACAGTAAACAGGAGTGTCAAAAATGCTAGACATCCAAAAACCTAACCCTAGGAAATGAAGAGTCAAAAGTCATGTGGGCCCCGTTTGGGTAAGTCAGTACATCAACTTCCTGGGGTCGTAACTTTTGCATACGATATCCATTTTAGGCGTACGATAGCTCAATAGAAATATCAATCTGAGGAATACAATTACTAATGAAAACTTCATTGTGAAATGTTTCGACAGCTACATCCCCAAAAAAACGTTGTTTAGGGCCTCAAAACTGCTCCGGAAGTTCAGGACCTGAAAAACTACTAAAAATAGTAAATTACCAAAATTGCCAGAAAGTTGTTTTGAGCCAACTGGAAAAGGTGGGTGGCCACCGATATCCACTTGGATCAATCCTCCCTCCTTATGAAGAAATGGTCTCCATTGCGTTGAGTTCCCCCATCAGATGAGGAAATTTCTGTTGAATTTGGCCTTAGGTGAGCCACTTGCCTTGGTGCAAGAGTTTCCCTACTTTGACGACTCGATAAAGCTAGATCCTTTGTTGTCGAGTGCCCTTGATCTGTGTGTCCACAATCTGATCATTGGATGCCTGTTGTATGCAGTCGGGGTTGAGATCTGTTGGTGTCAGTTGTTCTACTACATCTGAGGTGTCCAATAATGGTGGGAAATAAGGTTGAAGGAGGTCCACGTTGAACATTGGTTGTAGGCCAAGGAAAGGAGGAATGTTGAGCTCAAAATAATTATCCCCCATGGCCTTGGTGATGGTGTACGACCCATAATGGAGTGGTAGAAGCTTTTGATGGGGTCCTGTAAGGCGTTCTTTTTGCAAGTGCAACCAGACTTTGTCTCCCACCTAGAACTTATGTGGCACCCGATGTTGATCATGGCGCTACTTGCACTTGTCATTGGACTTCTGTAGGATATCTTGAACCTGTTGGTAGATGTGCTGGATCCACTCAATGAACCAGATGGATTTGTTAGCTCTAGTTGGAGCAGGAGATGATTCAGTCGAGGTGACCACAAGGGGAAGTGCAACATCTATGAGACCCAATGGTTGGAATCCCAACCCCACCTAAAAGGGGCCGTGGTCAGTTGAGCTATGTAGGGCTTGGTTGTAGCTATGTTGGACATAGGGAAGACTCTCATCCCATGTGAAAGGGTGCTTGGAATTATACATGCACAGGATATGCATGATCATTCGATTTACGACCTTGGTTTGGCCATCTGACTGGAGGTGGAAGGTCGTGGATTTGGTGAGCTTGGTTTCCAGCAGTGACCAGAGGCTTGACAAAAATGTGCTGAGAAATCGATTGTCCCTATATAAGACAATGGTTTGTGGGATTCAAAAATGTAACTAGACTTGCTCAAAGAAGAGCTTGGCAGTGGCTTTTGCTATGGTGCTCTTCTTGCAGGCAACCAGAATCGCCATCTTAGAAAAGCGATCAACAACCAAAAAAAAACAGTCATTTCTTTGCTTGGTGGATGGGAGGCCCAACATGTAGTCCATTGAGATGGATTCCCATGGCCTGTCAGGAGTAGGAAGAGGGGTGTATAGGACCTATTTCTTAGTGGTCGGTTTGGAAATAGTGCAGGCAGTGCAGGACCTGATATACTTGTTGACCCTCTGTCGAAGTTTCAGCGAGTAGAAATGTTTTTGTAGCATCTCCACTATATTTTCGACACCGAAGTGTCATGCCACCCGACTGTAGTGGGATTCCTAGATCAACTTCGCTCACTCACTTGATGGAATGCAGAAATGGCCTAGATGACACAAAAACCCCTCCTGAAGATGGAAATTATCGACAACTATCTTTGCAAGCAACAATTGGTAGGTGGTGGCAAAGTCCAGGTCTGTCTCATAGAGTTGGGGACATCCAGAGGTCTCATGGTCACAAGAGTCTAGCACTATGGTGAGTGTCGTGACTAGCGGTATACTGAGAAAATTAGTGACGCGGTTGGTGCTTCCTATTTTATACTTGATGTTGAGGTGGAATTGATGTAAGTATGTGGACCACTTTTGATGGTGGTCATTGGGTAATTTTACTTGTGTCTAAATGAACTATAGTGGCTTATGATTAGTGTGGATGACTGTCTCCATCCCAAGAATGTTATATCTCTATTGGCGACAGGCTTGCAAAATGGAGTACATTTCTTTTTCGTAAGTAGGGTACTTACAGAGAGCATCTGATAATGTCTCACTATGACAGGCCACGGGGTGGTCATGCTGAGTGAGAATGGTGCCCACAGCATAGTCTGAAGCATCTGTCTCAATCTCAAAGGGTTGTTGCAGGTCTGGTAGTGAAAGTACTGGGTTTGAGCACAAGAGTTGCTTCAAATCATTGAATGCTTGTTGTTGGGACCGACCCCACACAAAGTTTTCCTTACCACCACCCCTGGTTATTTGGCTGAGGGCCCATGCAATATGGGAGAATCCCAACACGAAAATGCGGTAGAAATTCGTAAGGCCCAAGAACATCCAAAGGTAATGGATGAATTGGATCTTGGTTGGGTCCACATGTACGCCATGCTGATCAACAATGTAGCCCAAGTAATGGACCCAGTCCATGCCGAAGGATCATTTTTCCAAGTTGGCGTATAGCTTGTGCTATCGCAGGGTGTGCAGAACCTATTTAATATGATACAAGTGTTCTGCCCAAGACTTGTTGTAAATGAGAATGTCATCCAGACACACCACTACAAAAGTATTGGTGAATGGTCGCAAGATATCGTCCATCATCCTCATGAAAGTGGCTGGAGCATTTGTCAAACCAAAGGGCATGAACAACCATTCAAAAAGGCCTTCCTTTGACTTGAAGGCGGTCTTCCATACATATGTTTGTTCTATCGGGACCTGGTGGTAGCCAGACTTCACATCAATCTTACTGAAGTATTTGTCCCCCGTGAGTTGATCAAGGAGGTCGTCGATTCGGGGAATTGGGTAACAATTTCTGACTATAATTTTATTCAGGGCTCAGTAATCAATGCAGATTTGTTAGGTTCCATCTTTCTTCTATACCAGCATGATTGGGATCCCACAAGGTGATCTTGGATCTGTCACTTGATATCCTCATTCCCTAACATAGAGTGGTGATAGACTGGTCCATTGGGCAGTGGTGCATCGTGGGTCAGATCAGTGGGGTACTTGACCTGACAGTGTAGAGGTACCCCTATAGGTGAGGAGAAAATATCTGAGTATTCTTCGACGACCTTATTTACTTTCTTCTGTTGTGCTGATAGGTTGGCCACAGAGACCCTAGATGTGGCTGTGATATTTCACTCATCCCGAGAGTGAATCACAAAGAAGAAAAATTTCCCCGTCTGAGAGATGACCTTCCTGCATTGCTTGGCAGAGATCAAGGAAATAACAGTAGGTGGGACTGCCTTGGGTATCCTGTAAAATTTCCTATTCAAAGTAATAATAACACTACGAGGCCTAGACTCATATACAACATGAGGTTTTCATAAATAAGGTTGGCCCAAAAGAACATCACAAA
Source organism: Picea mariana (assembly GCA_032191745.1). Lineage (NCBI taxonomy): Eukaryota > Viridiplantae > Streptophyta > Pinopsida > Pinales > Pinaceae > Picea > Picea mariana. Next base: position 150,863 of record JASDQU010102115.1, read on the forward strand.
CTTCGAGAGGACCAACATCACACAATACCTCGTCTTTGAAGGGCTTGATGCCATACGATAGTTGGCATTGTTGGATGACACAGAGATCACTTCCTAAGAAGAGCCATCCAATGGTGTAGGGTTGTGGGTGCGATGTTGTCGGCAGGGCCAGCCGTTTGACAACCTTTGCTGAGATGAGGTTATTCTGGCTACCACTATCAATGATGAAGTGCAGCGGGGTGACTTTTACCCACATCTGTGAATGGAAGAGACACTCTCCTTCTTCTAGCTCTTCTGGTTCATCAAGTTGGAGCTTGGAGGGAGAAATGGTGGCACTGGGTTTCACATCAATGATCCATCTTCCCCTTTTTGGTTCTTACTCAGAGTCAAAACCCAGATCTAATTAAGAGGCTTTCAATTTGGCCACCAGTGACCACTTTGAGCGGAAGTCACCAGTGTTATGCCAAGGGCTCTTATGGATGTCACACCACTTCCCGGTATCTTTCCTTGTCTTTCTGGTGTCCTTCTTTGCTTGCAACTTGGACTAGTTTTCCTGATATTTTCCATCTTTGCTCTGTCTTTTGTTTTGTGGGTTGGGGCTGCCCTTTCCTGGATTTTGTTGTGAGGGGTTCCTGGTCCCAAATTTTCGCATCTTTTGTTTGAGCTTCTACTCGATTTTGATGGCATATCGACAAGGCACGCCCAAGGATGAGATGTCTAGAAATTCCATTTCGGTCTGGATGTATCTATGCAGAGAACCATGATACTTGAGCACTAGATGTCGCTTTGAATATTTGATACCCAACTTGGTGTGCAAGGTATGGATGATATTTGTGAACTCTGGCACTGCTTGGTCTCTTTCTTGTCGTAGTGTGGTCCATTTGGTATACAAGTTGTCATAACTTCCAATAGGGTAGTATTGTTCCTTAATAGAATCCCTAAAGGATTCCCAGGTGGTCGTGACTATAAATAATGAGGGTTCCTCTATTTCCTTTTTCTCACAAAAATTTTCCCACCAATCTTTGACATGGGGAACGACTTTGAGGAGTGCAAAAGTAATCTTTTCTCTATTCGAAACTTTATGGACACAAAAATACCCTTCTAGTATATTAAACCACTTGTATACACCATCTGCTTCTATCTGACCTTCAAATAAAGGAATATCGAAGTTTATTTGTACCTTGAAGGGGGCGGCACCTCCACATGTTGGTAGTCACCGAAGGATTTGCACAAAACTATCCATCATCTCATTCCTCTATTGTGTGAGGGCTTCCTCAAGAAACATTTTGAAAGGATCTCCTATCCCATCATATTTCTTTTCTATTTCCATGAGAGGTTGCTTGGGCATGTGAGAGCTTTGGTCCTCAAGAGAAAGAAACTCGAGACCCAATTCGTTGTACTTTGACCTCATTGGGGACATGCATTAAGACGACAAGGAGAAGACCGCTTTGACACCACTGATCTAGATTTTATGAGCAGAATGAAATGACTACAGATTATTAACATATGCTTAACATAGAATAACAAAGATACAGTAAAATTGGTTTTCTATTCAATAAGGAAATAAGCTGAAACTATACAATGCAGCGGAAAACAAGCTTGTTGGAATGGTGGCGGCTTATCTTTGAGAAGAGATGTGATGGTTGCACTCATTCGCAAGAAGATGATTACAATGAGGCTCTGAAGGAATTTTTATAATAAACAGGATTGTCAAAAACCCTAGACATCCAAAAACCTAACCCTAGGAGATGAAGCGACAAAAGTCATGTGGGCCCCGTTTGGGTAAGTCAGTACATCAACTTCCCGGGGTCGTAACTTTTGCATACGATCTTCGTTTTAGGCATACGATAGCTCGTTGGAAAGATCTATCCGAGGAATACAATTTTTGTCTAAAATTTCATGAAGAAATATTTTGATTGCTACATACCAAAAAAATGTTGTTTAGTGCTTCAAAATGGCTCCGGATGTTCAGGACCCGAAAAACTGCTAAAAATAGTAAATTACCAAAATTGCCAGAAAGCTATTTTGAGCCAGCTGGAAAAGGTGGGTGGCCACCGATATCCACTTGGATCAATATTCCCTCCTTAGGAAGCAATGGTCTCCATTGTGTTGAGTTCCCCCATCAAAAGAGGAAATTTTTACTGATTTTGGCCACGGGTGAGCCACTTGCCTTGGTGCAGGAGTTGTCCTGCTTTGACAACTCGATAAACATGGATCCTTTGTTTTTGAGTGCCCTTGATCTGTGTGTCCACAATATGATTATTGGATGCCTATTGTATGTAGTTGGGGTTGAGCTCTATTGGTGTCAGTTGTTCTGTTACATCTGAGGTGTCCAATAATGGTGGGAAATAAGGCTAAAGGAGGTTCACGTTGAACATTGGGTGTAGGCCAAGGAAAGGAGGAATTTTGAGCTGAAAATAATTATCCCCCATATCCTTGGTGATGGTGTACGACCCATAATAGAGTGGGCAAAGATTCTGATGGGGTCATGTAAGACGTTCTTTGTGCAAGTGCAACCAAACTTTGTTGCCCACCTAAAACTTATGTGGCACCTAATGTTGATCATGGCGTTGCTTGTACTTTTCATTGGAATTTTGTACGATATCCTGAACCTGTTGGAAGATGTGCTGGATCCACTCAATGAACTAGGTATCTTTGTCAACTTTAGTTGGAGCAGGAGATGAGTCGACCGAGGTGACCGCAAGGGGAAGTGCAACATCTATGGGACTCAATGGTTGGAGTCCCAACCCCACCTGAAAGGGGTTGTGTCTGGTTGAGCTATGCAGGGATCTATTGTAGCTATGTTGGAAATAGGGAAGAGTCTCATCCCATGTGCAAGATTTCTTGGAATTATACATGTAATGTCCCTGACCACCCATGGTCAAGCCACGCTACTCCAGAGAACACTTACATTCTCTCTGCGGAACATATTGTAACATACCCAGCTTCTACTCTGAGCTATGCCGCATAAAATTTTCTAATTGCATGCAATTAAAAATATATACACGCAGATCTCTTGCGAAATAATTATATAGAAAACGTAAACATACAAATACATCTGTAAATGCATGAATCCATATTGAAATAACAGTAAACACATACATGCAACATATACAATAAATACCCATAAAAATAAACACGTAAGTAACAATGCAGCATGTAAATTTATCACACAATTGGCACTTATCTTGGTAAGAATGTCACCAACTACGTGCAGACCTTCCACGAACCTCCCAGCCTTATGTCACATTGTTCATCACTCTCAACAGTGAGTCACCCCTGATCCGGGACTAAACTTCACCCGGGGTAAAGGGATTCCTAACTAGGGTAAAGGCTCATAGACAACAAGAAAGACTCTGTCACTGTGCTCACTCAACTAACAACCTATAGTCCCTCATTCCCCACATGTCTGTCCCACCCACGAAGTGTGCCCCTTCTCTTCTCAAGAATCCTTTGGCTGCCCCACTTCCTTTCTGGGCTTCAGCAATAGGCCAGACAAGAAGTCTCAGAGCACTGTAGTTGTAGTTTAGTACCTTCAAGAAATCAATTCCCAACAATTCTATCACCCAAAGAATTTCTCACAAGCCTGACAACCCACCTCTTCAATATCCCACGGGCCCGAAAACCCACTTATTCAGTCCCACTCCCTAGCTAACCAGCTACACCAACACAAAATGGCTATGGATACAGGTTTAGATACAATGAAATGAATGTCTGAGGATAACTGACTGCGTGAGTGAAAATGGTCATGGAATCATGGTTGAATGATGGAAGGAATGATGGAAAAGATGATG
>JASDQU010102115.1:163300-206565 GCA_032191745.1 Picea mariana
GTAAATGAAATACTGTTGCATGTTATGGTTGTTAATGGTAACAGTAACTTATATATTTTACTCTGCGAATTAAGTGTGTTTAATCCTGGTTAAATGCATTTGTTTTTAAATCCATGTAATGAATGGTGAACCGAGAGGTTAGTGTGAACCCGGGTAGTGAATAGGTACACTACATGTAGGGTGTGCATAACCTATTTAATATGTTGCAAGTGTTATGCCCAAGACTTGTTGTATATGAGAATGTCATCTAGATACACCACTACAAAAGTATTGGTGAATGGTCACAGGATATCATCCATCATCCTCATGAAAGTGGCTGGAGATTTTTTCAAACCAAAGGGCATGACCAACCATTCAAAAAGGTCTTCCTTTGACTTGAAGGCAGTCTTCTATACATATGTTTGTTCTATCGGGACCTGGTGGTAGCTAGACTTCAGATCAATTTTTCTGAAGTATTTGAACCCTGTGAGTTGATCAAGGAGATCGTCAATTCAGGGAATTGGGTATCAATTTCTGACTATTTATTCGGGGCTCTGTAATCAATGTAGAGTCGCTAGGTTCCATATTTCCTCTGTACCAACATGATTGGTCTCCCACAAGGTGATGATATGGGATGGATGTGACCCTTCTGGAGTAGTTCTTGTATCTATTGCTTGATCTCCTGATTCTCCAACATAGAGAGACGATAGATTGGCCCATTGGGTAGTGGTGCGTCGGGGGTCATATTGATGGGGTGCTTGACCTGACAGTGCAGAGGTACCCCGGTAGGTGAGGAGAAGATATCTGAGTATTCTTCGATGACCTTATATACTTTTTTTTTTTGTGTGGAGAGGTCGGCCGCAGAGACCTTGGATGTAGCTGTGATATTCCACTCATCCCGAGAGCGAATCACGAAGAAGAAAAACTTCCCTGTCTGAGAGATAACCTTCCTGCATTACTTGGCAGAGATCAAGGAAATAGCACTAGGTGGGAATGCCTCAGGTATCCTGTACAATTTCCTGTTCAAAGTAATAATAACACTACGAGGCCTAGACTCATATATAGCATGAGGTTTCCATAAATAACGTTGGCCCAAAATAACATCACAAACTTTTAGAGGAGAAACATTACACAATACCTTCTCTTTGAAGGGCTTGATGTCGTATGACAGTTGTCACTGTTGGCTGACTCGGAGATCGCTTCCTTGGTGGAGCCATCCAATATTATAGGGTTGTGGGTGTGGTGTTGTCAGTAGGGCTAGCCACTTGAGTGCAACCTCTATTGTGATGAGATTCTTCTGGCTACCGCTATCAATGATGAAGTGCAACGGGGTTCCTTTTACCCACATCTGTGAATGGAAGAGGCGCTCTCCTTCTTCTGGCTCATCTGGTTCATCAAGATGGAGCTTGGTGGTAGAAATGGTGGCACTGGGTTCTGTGTCAATGATTCATCTTCCCCTTTCTGGTTCTAACTCAGAGTCGTAACCTGCATCTAATTCAGAGGCTTTCACTTCGGCCACCAGTGACTTCTTTGAGCGGCAATCAACAATGTTATGCCAAGGGCTCTTATGGAAGTCGCACCACTTCCCGGTACCTTTCTTTATATTTCCAGTGTCTTTCTTTGTTTGTGGCTTGGATTGACTGTTCTGATACTGTCCATCTTTTCTCTGTCCTTTGTTTTGTGGGTTGGGGACACCCTTTCCTGGCTTTTGTTGTGAGGGGTTCCCGGGCTGAAATTGTTGCATCTTTTGTTTGATCTTCTGCTCGATTTTGACGGCATATCGGTAGGCCGTGCCCAAGGATGATATGTCTAGAAATTCCATTTCATTCTGGATGTATCTATGCATAGCACCACAATACTTGATCACCAGATGTCACTCTGAATATTTGAAACCCAGCTTCGTGCACAAGGTATGGAAGATATTTGTGAACTCTGGCACTGCTTGGTCTCTTTCTTTCCGCAGTGTGGTCCATTTGGTATTCAAGTCATCATAACTTCCAACATGGTAGTATTGTTCCTTAATAACATCAATGAAGGATTCCCAGGTGGTCATGACTGTAACTAACGAGGGTTCCTCTATTTCCTTTTGCTCACAAAAAGTTTCCCACCAATCTTTGACATGGCGAACGGATTTGAGGAGAGAAAAAGTAATATTTTCTCTATTTGAAAATTTATGGAAGGAAAAATACCCTTCTAGTAGATTCAACCACTTGTCTACACCACTTTCTTCTATCTGACCCTCAAATACAAGAATATTGAAGTTTATTTGTACCTTGAAGGGGGCACCGCCTTCGTTCGAAGAAGACGCATCGCCTATTGGTAGCCGTCGAAGGATTTGCGCGAAACTATCCATCATCTCGTTCCTCTGTTGCATGAGGGATTCCTCAAGAAACATTTTGAAAGAATCTCTTATCTCATCATATTTCTTTTCTTCTTCTATGAGAGGTCACTTGGGCGTGCAAGAGCTTTGGTCCTCAAGAGAAACAAGCTCGAGACCCAATTCTTTGTACTCGACCTTGTTGGGGACATGCATTAAGATGACAAGGAGAAAACCACTCTGATACCACTGATCTGGATTTTATGAGAAGAAAAAAATGACTACAGATTATTAACATATGCTTAACACAGAATAATAGAGATACAATAAAATTGGTTTTCTATTCGATAAGGAAATAAGTTGAAACTATAAAATGCAACGGAAAACAAGCTTGTTGGTATGGCGGCGACTTATCTCTGAGAAGAGATGTGATCACTGCACTCATTCTCAAGAAGATGATTACAATGACGATTTGAAGGCCTTTTTACAATAAAAAGGAGTTTCAAAAACCCTAGACATCCAAAAACCTAACCCTAGAAGATGAAGCGACAAAAGTCATGTGGGCCCCATTTCGGTAAGTCGATGCATCAACTTCTCAGGGTCGTAAATTTTGCATACGATCTCCGTTTTAGGCGTACGATAGCCCATTGGAAAGATCTAACCAAGGACTACAAATTTTGATAAAAATTTCATAACAACAATATTTGATTGCTGCATACCCTAAAAAACGTCGTTTAGGGCCTCAAAATGGCTCCAGAAGTTGAGGACCCGAAAAACTACTAAAAATAGTAAATTACCAAAATTGCCAGAAAGTTGTTTTGAGCCAGCTGGAAAAGGTGGGTGGCCACCGATATCCACCTGGATCAATCCTCCCTCCTTAGGAAGAAATTTTCTCCATTGCGTTGATTTCCCCCATTAGATGAGGAAATTTCTGTTGAATTTGGCCCCGGGTGAGCCACTTGCCTTTGTGCAGGAGTTGCCCTGCTTTGACGACTTGATAAAGGTGGATCCTTTGTTGTCAAGTGCCCTTTATCCGTGTGTCCACAATATAATCATTGGATGCATGTTATATGCAGTTGGGGTTGAGCTCTGTTGGTGTCAGTTATTCTGCTACATCTGAGGTTTCCAATAATGGTGGGAAATAAGGCTGAAGGAGGTCCACGTTGAACATTAGGTGCAGGCCAAGGAAAGGAGGAATGCTGAGCTCAAAATAATTATCCCCCAAAGCCTTGGTGATGGTGTATGGACCATAATAGAGTGGGAGAAGCTTATGATGGGGTCCTGTAAGGCGTTCTTTCTGCAAGTGCAACCAAACTTTGTCGCCCACCTGAAACTTATGTGGCACCCGATGTTGATCATGATGTTGATTGTACTTGTCAATGGACTTCTGTAGGATATCCTAAACCTGTTGGTGGATGTGTTGGATCCTCTCAATGAAATGGGTGGCTTTGACAGCTTTAGTTGGAGCAAGAGATGAGTCGGTTGAGGTGACCGCAAGGGGAAGTGCAACATCTATGGGATCCAATGGTTGGAATCCCAACCCCACTTGAAAGGGGTTATGGTCAGTTGAGCTATGTTGGACATAGGGAAGACTCTCATCCCATGTTTGAGGGTTATTTTAATTATACATGTGTGGTATATGCACGATCATTCGATTTACGACCTCGGTTTGGCCATCTGTCTAGGGGTGGAAGGTCGTGGATTTGGTGAGCTTGGTGTCTAGTAGTGACTAGAGGCTTGACCAGAATGTGCTAAGAAATTGAATGTCCCTATCTGAGACAATGGTTTGTGGGATTCCAAAATGTGACCAGACTTGTTCAAAGAAGATCTTGACAGTGGATTCTGTTGTGATTCTCTTCTTGCAAGCAACTAGAATCGCCATCTTAGAAAAGTGATCAACAACGACAAAAAAACAGTCATTTTCCCTCTTGGTGGATGGGAGGCCCGACATGTAGTCCATTGAGATGGATTCCCATGGCCTTTCAGGAGTAGAAAGAGGGGTGTGCAGGCCCTGTTTCTTAGTGGTCGATTCAAAAATAGCGCGGGTAGTGCTAGACCTGATATACTTGTTGACACCCTGTCAAAATTTCAACCAGTAGAAATGTTTATGTAGCATCGCCACTATCTTTTTGACACCGAAGTGTCCTGCCACCTGACTGTAGTGAGATTCCTAGATCATCTTCGCTCACTCTCTTGAGGGAATGCAGATATGGCCGAGACAACACAACAACCCCTCCTAAAGATGGAAATTATCGACCACTATGTTTGCACCCAACATTTGGTAGGTGGCGGTGAAGTTCGGGTCTGTTTCATAGAGTTGGGATCATCCAAAGGTATCATGGCCGCAAGAGTCTAGCACCGTGGTGAGTGTCGCGACTTGCGGTCTAATGAGGCAATCAGTGACGTAGTTGGTGCTTCATGTTTTATACTTGATGTTGAGGTGGAATTGTTGTAAGTATGTGGACCACTTTTGATGGTGGTCATTCTATAATTTTCCTTGTGTCTGCATGAATTGTAGTGGATTATGATCAGTGTGGATGACTGTCTATGTCCCAAGAATGTAATGTCTCCACTGGTGGTAGGCTTTCACAATGAAGTACATTTATTTTTCGTAAGTAGGGTACTTATGGAAAGCATCTGATAGTGTCTCACTATGATAGTCCACGGGGTGGTCATGCTGAGTGAGAATGGCGCCCACAGCATCATATCAAGCATATGTCTCAATCTCAAAGGGTATTTGAGGGTCTGGTTATGAAAGTACTAGGGCTGAGAACAAGCACTGCATAAAATCATCGAACGTTGGTTTTTGGGACCAGCCCCATGCAATTTTTTCCTTACCATAGCCCATGGTTATTTGGCTAAGGGCCCGTGCAATATGGGAGAATCCCAGCACGAACCTGCAGTAGAAATAGGCAAGGCCCAAGAGGCTCTAAAGATCAGTGAGTGTGGTTGGTGTTGGCTAGTTAGGGATGACTTGGATCTTGGCTGGATCCACATGTACACCATGTTGATCAACAATGTATCCCAGGTAATGGAACCTGTCCATGTCGAAGGAGCATTTTTCCAATTTGGTGTATAACTTGTGCTGCCACAGGGTGTGCAGAACCTATTTAATATGCTGCAAGTGTTCTTCCCAAGACTTGTTGTAAATGAGAATGTCATCTAGATACACCACTACAAAAGTATTGGTGAATGGTTGCATGATATCATCCATCATCCTCATGAAAGTGGCTGGAGCATTTGTCAAACCAAAGGGCATGACCAACCATTCAAAAAGGCCTTCCTTTGACTTGAAGGTGATCTTCCATACATCTAATTGTTCTATCGAGACTTGGTGGTAGCCAGAATTCAGATCAATCTTACTAAAGTATTTTGCCTCCATGAGTTGATCAAATAGGTCGTCGATTCGAAGAATTGGGTACCGGTTTCTGACTGTGATTTTATTCAGGGCCCGGTAATCAATGTAGATTCACCAGGTTCCATCTTTCTTTTGTACCATCATGATTGGGCTCCCGCAAGGTGAGGAGCTCGGATGGATGTGCCCCTTATGGAGAAGTTCTTGGATCTGTTGCTTGATCTCCTCATTCTCTAACATAGAGTGGCAATAGACTGGCCCATTAAGCAGTGGTGCACCGAGGTTCAAATCGATGGGGTGATTGACCTAACAGTGTAGAGGTACCTCGGTAGGTGAGGAGAAGATATTCGAGTATTCTTTGACGACATTATCTACTTTCTTCTGCTGTGTGGAGAGGTTGGTCGCAGAGACCCTAGATGTGGCAGTGATATTTCGCTCATCTTGAGAGCGAATCATGAAGAACACAAACTTCCCCCTCTAGTGAGAGATGAACTTCCTACATTGCTTGGCAGAGATCAAGGAAATAACATTAGGTGGGACTACCTTGGGTATCCTGTACAATTTAATGTTCAAAGTAATAATAACACTATGAGGCCTAGACTCATATACAACATGATGTTTCCATAAATAAGGTTGGCCCAAAAGAACATCAAAAACTTCGAGAGGAGGAACATCACACAATACCTCGTCTTTGAAGGGCTTAATGTCGTACGACAGTCGACACTATTGGATGACACATAGATCCCTTCCTTGGCAAAGCCATCCAATTGTGTAGGGTTGTGGGTGCGACGTTGTCGGCAAGGCCAGCCACTTGAAAACCTTTGCTGATATCAGGTTCTTCTGGCTACCACTATCAACGATGAAGTGAAGTGGGGCACCTTTTATCCACATCTATGAATGGAAGAGGTGCTCTCGTTCTTCTGGCTTGTCTGGTTCATCAGGCTGGAGCTTGGTGGTACTGGGTTCCACGTCAATGATCCATCTTCCCCTTTCTAGTTCTGACTCAGAGTTATAAACCGCATCTGATTCAGAGGCTTTCACTTCGGCCACCAACGACTGCTTTGAGCAGCAGTCAGAGGTGTTATTCCAAGGGATCTTATGGAAGTCGCACCACTTCCCGATATCTTTCTTTTCCTTTTTGGTGTCCTTCTTTTCTTGCGGCTTGGACTGGTTGTCCTAATACTTTCCATATTTGATCTTTCCTTTGTTCTGTGGGTTGGGGCCACACTTTCTTGGCTTTTTCCGTGAGGGGTTCCCGGGCCCAAATTGTCATGTCTTTTGTTTGAGCTTCAGCTCGATTTTGATGGCATATAGGTAGGCCATGCCCAAGGACGAGATGTCTAGAAATTCCATTTTGGTCTGGATGTATCTATGGAGAGAAAAATGATACTTGAGCACTAGATGTTGCTCTGAATCTTTGATACCCATCTTGGTGCGCAAGGTGTGGAAGATATTTGTGAAATCTGGCACTGCTTGGTCTCTTTCTTGCTGCAGTGTGGTCCCTTTGGTAAACAAGTGATCATAACTTCCAATAGGGTAAATAATGAGGTTTCCTATATTTCCTTTTTCTCACAGAAATTTTCCCACCAATCTTTGACATGGGGAATGTCTTTGAGGAGCGCAAAAGTAATCTTTTCTCTTTTCGAAAAGTTATGGATAGAAAAATACACTTCTAGTATATTCAACCACTTGTCTACACCATCTACATCTATTTGACCTTCAAATACAGGAATATGGAAGTTTATTTGTACCTTGAAGGGGGTGGCGCCTTTGCTCGAAGAAGACATGTCGCCTGTTGGTAGCCGTCGAAGGATTTGTGCGAAAATATCCATCATCTCATTCCTCTGTTGCATGAGGGCTTCCTCAAGCAACATTTTGAAAGGATCTCCTGTCTCGTCATCTTTCTTTTCTCCTGCCATGAGAGGTCGCTTGGGCATGTGAGAGCTTTGGTCCTCAAGAGAAATAAGATCGAGACCCAATTATTTGTACTCTGACCTCATTGGGGACATGCATTAAGATGACAAGGAGCAGACCACTATGATACCACTGATTTGGATTTTATGAGAAAAACGAAATGACTACAGATTATTAATAGATGCTTAACACAGAATAATAGAGATACAATAAAATTGGTTTTCTATTCAATAAGGAAATAAGCTGAAACTGTAAAATGCAACAGAAAACAAGCTTGCTGGAATGGTGGCGGCTTATCTCTGAGAAGAGATGTGAAGGTTGTGCTCATTCTCAAGAAGATGATTACAATGAGGCTCTGAAGGCCTTTTTTGCAATGAGGCTCTGAAGGCCTGTTGGAAATATCTATCCAAGGAATACAACTATTGACGAAAATTTTATGTTGAAACTATCAAATTGCCACATACCCAAAAAAACGTCGTTTAGGGACTCAAAACGGCTCTGGAAGTTCAGGACCCGAAAAAATGCTAAAAATAGTAAATTACCAAAATTGCCAGAAAGTTGTTTTGAGCCAGCTGGATCAGGTGTGTATAAGATATATAAGGTGTGGAAGAGAATTTCAAGAGTATTATTTTGGTCTAAAGTTGCAAGAGGCATTTTCTTGGAGTTTTAAGGGTGTGTTATGAAAGACTAAGGTCTATGATGTTGCAAAGTGCATTGTTTTGATGTTGTGATTCTGCACACTGGAATTATATTAAGAGAATGATGCTATGAGGTTCACTAGGGTGTGAAGGTAAAATCTGACTAGGGTTTGAAGTTATGTCTAGGGTATGAAGTAAAGAGAGGCATTGGAACATGAAAGTTAAGGGTATAATGATGTTTTGAAATGCATGAATTATGAAGAACGAACATGAAGTCAAAAGTACTCTATGTATGAATATCTTATATTGTTACCTATACATTTCATATTGAGTTGGTGCTCAACTAAAGAGATTGGTGTCTCTAGTAGGTTGGTCCCTACACAATATCTTGTTGAGTTGTTGCTCAATTGAAGACATTGGTGTCTCTAGTAGGTTGGTGCCTACACAATATCTTGTTGAGTTGGTGCTCAGCTAAAGAGATTGGTGTCTCTATTAGGTTGGTTCCTACAATATTTTATAAAGATAAGTTTTTGTGGTTTTCTCCCACAAGTGTTTCCAAATAAAAATTGGTGTATTCTGATTTGAGTACATGCATCTATTATCTTAAAATTAATGAATAGTTGATAAATGTTCATTTAAAGTAAAAAAGTATCTTATATTGTGTTGATGCGAGGAATGAAAATTCCTCACTCAAACATTTTTAATCTCTCTAGGATAAGGTGAGATAGGCAAGAATGTTACCCTAGGTTTATAGCCTATTCAAAATAATCAATCAGCCCTCAAGAAAAATGTTCATGGACCTGATGTTATTTTCAAGTTGTGTGTTTTTGCTAAAAATTATATATATACGTGAATGTTTATAAAATTAAAATGAACAAAAAAAAAATACATAGAATTTGAAAATCAATAAGACTAGTCTCAATTGAGAATAAACTATATTTCTATTAATGAAAACTTTTTTGAGTTACAACAAAATGCCTCTTTTCAAACTCCTGCTAGGCTAAGGACCAAAATGATACGTATAGGTCTAGGATGGAATTTCAACAATCATACAAAGACAATTGGTGTCTAAATGATCGGGACTGAAATGTACTAGATCAACCAAGCCATAATCTCATCAAGTATTGACTATGCAAACTAGTCTTAATCAAAACTGTAAATTAATTTAGAAATCCTAATGAAACTAAACATACTATCAATACAAATGAATGACCTTCTAAAGCATGTCAAATGTCTATGCTTCTTATTCCTTCCTTCTTTGCCACCTTTAGAATGATCATGTTGTCAACAAGAGTATTTATCTCTTAAAGAACTCAAAAAATGAAAGAATGAAATTTAGAAATATCAATATGAAACAAGAGAAAAACTTATCAGAACTATTTCTCTCTAATTCCTCATGTCCTCCTTGACCTTCTATTCTTCATTTTATTCTCTAAAAGGTAGTTCTCCAAGTAGTTGAACTACTTTTAGTTATTTAAGTTAAATAAATGTAGTTAATAAATAGGACAAATAATTTTATGATAAGGATAATTGATAAATAATATAATAACTAAATAGGTGGGGTCCCCCTCTATCATGCACCCTTTATTTCAATAATTGATTATACAATTTCCTCGTTGCTCCATAATATCATCAAATATAAAGAATCAACACCATATAACATACCATAAACATGCAACAAAATTACCATGACATGTATCACTTGTATCTCCCATAAATTAACGTGATATTTTAAAGTTTCAAAAATAAATATCATGGTTCTACCATCTGTCCAAAATAATTCCATAGTCAAATGCCATAATAAACAAAATTTAAATAACCTGGGGATTTTTTTTTTTTGAAAAATTCTTCCCTTTCCCTGATGAAGTCCTCATACTAAGACTTATTTTCTTCTAGTTGGGATACCTCTGGATGCATATCAATTAAACTTCTCTTACCACTTCTTGTTGATTTTATTTTGGATTGAGAAAATGAGGAATATTTGGACATGTTGGTGGAGGTAATTGGTTGTTTTCCTTTGTCAACTTGAGAGCCATGAGGAGTGGCTTTGTGATCTTTTGGAGGAGGAGGAGATGTGTTTGTATCAACAATATGGACTAATGGTGTTGGGCGAACTGGAGGAGAAGGAAAATACACATTAGTGGAAACAGTATGAACTGGAGGAGGAGGGGTTTCAATGGGCCATTGATTGGTACCAGAAGAAGGATTGGTGTGTATACCACCCCATCCATCATTATGAGGTTGCACATGGGATTCAGGAACATTGAAAATACCAGGTTGAGGCTTCAATATGACATTAGGAGGTACTTGGAGCTGAGGCAAGGCATGTTGTCCACCAAGATTTAAGTTCCTAGATTGTATTAGTAGCTTAAATTCATCGGAATCAACATCAAAGTGAATAGATAACCTTAATTTCTTATGCCCCCCAGGTTTCCAAATGTGTTAGGCAATCTGCCTCTTCTTCCTCTATTTCCCCCTCTACTGCTACCCCTGCTAAGAAGCTCATCTATATCCATCATAGTCAAATTAGTACATGAAATATAAGATGTAGTAAAATTAAACATCTAATAAAATTCGTCATCGTGATCAATTTGGCTCTGAGATAACACTACCATGCAACACAAATGGGATATGAAAGGGAAAAGTGAAAACAAGGACAACAATACAAACTTTTCCATCATTCAACCATGAAAATTGTCATATGAAATAGACTGTCTATACATACGGACCACCATTTCTCAAGATATGTATAGGCAAATTCAAGGGAATTATCCAATACTTCAACTTTAAACCATGTCTAGATGTATCTTCATGATACCAATCAACTAGAAACAATTCCCAAGTCTTTTCCAATCATATGTATATGTTGTAATAAAAATTTTTCTTTAATTAATAATGTTGGTCATACATATTGTATTTGTTTCATATTCACTTCATCTTAATTATATAGACAAGGATATAAAATGGAAAAGGAATTTTAATGAATGGTATTTTAGGGAAATAACTTATGTGAAGTGAAATTAATGAGGAGTAATGGGTCATAACAATCCCTATATATTTCGTTTTTTCCTTTTTATGCCAATAAAATATAATTCATTGTACGTATAACCATGAATAACATATCCATTGAAACCAACCATATGCATGAGCCCTTTAATGTACCTTCCTTCCCAAGCCATAACAAGAATATATACACTATTATATCCATGTTATGCCATGCTCAAACTGAAGCTATAATAAAAATAAAATTATAGGTTGATGTCCAGAAAAGTTCAACACATTAGGAGTCTCAAAATACAATCATAGCCCATTTTAATTACTTCAATTATTAAAATATGTGACAAAATCATCAACCAACAATGTTTCCAACCAATAATCGAAATGGAATGAACTATACCAACATTGCATGCATGTGTAGCTTGACCAAACCAAGTCAAACCCAGAGAATATTTCAACAAAAACCACAATGGATCGAAAACATAACTTTAATGGAAATGACATCATGTATTCAGATATGAAAGACCCGAGTTCGAGTTTTGTAGCTGTATTTTTAGGTTTGTAACTTATTCTTTTGAAACTGTCATATTTAAGCTTAGTTCAAACAAATTTGGATTTAAAGTGGAGTCTAATCTTTCCTTTGATATCTCAATCCCAATCGAAAAGAGAAGTTGGTCAATATGCATAAGGAATGTTTATTCACAACTAAAATTTAAAATGCCAAAAGACTTAATTTTCAATGAAAATGGCATGAGTGTATACGATTCCAGTGACGTGAGTTCACATTCATGAGGATTATTACAATATTAGGGTTAAAATCCAATCACCTCTTTTAAAACCAATAAATCCAGGAGTGAGGAAAAACGTTGAAGAACTAACTGTATGCAAATTTTATAAACCCAAACTAATCACCAAATGCAGGCTTCAACTTAGTCATAACCCACATCGAAAAATGTCAACCACATAATTTTAAAAATAACATATCAAATTAGGTGCAAACCAATGAGAACAAAGCTATGAACACCAAGTGGATTCGATCCTACATGAATTTTTCAAAAGAGAAAGATATCATGCAAACCATGGATTGCATAAAAAAAACCTCTAGGGATAAACATGTTATATGGGCTTGACCCAAATAAAAAAAAAATGACTGGAAATTGTAGCATAACTCAAACATAATACCAAGGATAGGGTGAAATATGAAAAACTTGGTGAAGTCTACCTGACTCTTAAACCTGTTAATTTTATCCATAAACTAAGAAAGCTTTCTTCTATTCAATCCAAAAATACCATAGCACCCATATAAACTTAAAGAGAACTCGGGTTTGAGTCTCATGCATGAAAACTAGGAGCTACCCTTTTTTAAACTATAATGGAAAGAGAAAATATAGAAAATGCAAACAAAACCCATTATTATCCTTCATTCAATAATCAATTTTTCATTTCCTTTTCTTCAAGAAATGGTAGAGTAGGGAGAGAATACTTTCATGCACATAACAATGCTAACCATAGCCAATATAACTAGATTTTAAAGACAAAGATGTATTGCACTAGATACCAAATGAAATGCAATCTCATACCTTTCACAATGATGCTTTTAAACTAGAGGTGAGAGGCAAATCAATTATGGAAACCACCAAGAGAGAGGGTCTCAACAAGAGGAGCTCATAGCTTCTTTTCTCAAATTTCAATAGATAAAATAACCCAAATCCAAGGTAGAAAGGAAGTGATAGTGCGTGGGAGTGTGGAGAAAATTCCCACGTCCTGGAGCCTTCAATGAATGGCCATCTCTATCACGTCATCGATCAATCAATCTAAATCATTTCATGTCAAGTCAACAATACATAACTCTCACAACATGTGAAATTTACACCATATCAAATCAAATAAGCATTGAACTTGTTGCCACATAACTTGCAACCTCCAAACAAACCATATTATGAACCATATACCACATGTAATATGTATTGACCAAGATAGCTCTATATCATATGTGAGCTCATTATCAAATGCCAACAAAAAACCAAAGTTGCATATTGTATACTTCAATCTGAGTATAAGTCATACGTTGGTTGTCTTCCATGCAAAGTATTTCCTCTAATATGATGCTTCAATCATAATAACTAAACTTTTAAACAACTTGCAATGATTCCCATCATAATATGACCCAAACTAAACACAATCTATGGTATGTAATCTTCAAATCGATCCCTATGGTATTTACACCATATATATATAAAACTATGTGGTCATGTATTGACCAAAATATTTTCCTTCAAAGTATAAAAACTATTGAACGTGATATGTAATGTCAAAAATATATATGGAGTTTGTTAGGAAGCTTATATGCCATATTTTTAAGATTCAAAATTTAAACCACATGTTTGGGCTTGGATTAATTTCTCTTGGACACCTTTTATGAATGTTTTCATGGTGCTAGAAGACATGGATATTTTTTCAGCTTTCATACCCAAATGAAAGTTATCCTTTTCAATATCAATCATATGCATAGCAAAATAACCATGAACCATTTCTTCAAGAGGAAAACAGTGAAGTATATCATGTTGAGGAAAAGCTTAGTGAACCAATATTTTTCTTTTAATCCTTGGGGACCCCACCTATTAGCTATATAGTAGTAATTATAATAGTCTTTGCAATACTGTGCCAGATTTCATGGTAGGTGACGATATTTTGAGTCAACATACTCATTCACCCCCCCTCCTCTCAGTATAATCACAAGTTCAATAACAAGGACATTCCAACCCTAAGGAACCCTGGAAATCAATGAACTCAAGATAAGAGTGGATAGGCACAATCAAAAGGGACTTTAGTCATGAAGGAACAAAGTATGCTACATTTTTCTCCTTCTCTTGTCAACGATATTCATTTTGATTCTTTGTTAGAATTCATTGGTGATGACCCTATCTCGAAGGATCTCGTGCTACCCTCAGTGGGTTTAGGTGAGGTAATTTCAACTATTGATCAAGACTTGGAGGGGTTCGAACCCTCTATCTTTTTTTTTTCAAAATAATATAGAAGTAACTCTCCTTCCCCTTCAAAGTCGACTAAGATTCCCCCTCCATGATATCGGTTGCACTCATGTAACCCCTCAAGTATATAGGAACAAGGGGTAGTTGAAGTGGGATTGGATCCCTTCATTGAGTCGCCAATGTATTTAGGGTGCAAGTATAACATTTTGAAAACCAAAAATAAGGCCTTGGAGGAGGTACAACAGGGAAAAAAATTGACCATAGTCAAGACACTTAGAGCTGAGAATCCCTTAGGAGTGGTCTTGCCATGATTATTTGTCTCTTAACGTGAGAGGGGTAGGGGGTTCCCATAAGAGACAAGCCTTCAGAAGATTTTTTTTACTTTATAATCATGATCTCGTACTTTTACACAAGACATTTCCCCCTGGGGCCAAAGAAATTGAAATTTTGGTGCCTCTTCTGCCCAATTGGAGATTTCTCACTCTAGACACTATGGGTACATCTAGGGTGTTCTTAATGGCTTGGAATTCCTCCTTTGTATCCTTAAAAATTGGTTTTATTTTCATGTGTATTTTGTTATAAGGGGAGTCAAAGGACCAAGGCAAGGTCTTCAAAATCATTAATTTGTATGGAACTTATGCAGACCAGAGGAATTTTGGGGACTCATTGAAAGAGTGATTGGTTATGAGAGAGGATGATGTTATCCTTGGTGGTGACCTTAAATTGAATCTATCCCCAAGAGAGGTTTGGTGGGAGTAAACAAGGAAGGATCCATTATATTAGTACTTTTTTCACCTATTCGAAGAGCTTAAATTTGTTGACATTGAACCCGTTCAAGTGGCTCTGACTTGGAGGAATGGGAGAAGTGGATCTTTAGGGATTTCAAAGCATTTAGACATATTTATGATGGTAGAACATTTTTTGGAGGAATACAGGTATGAGTCTTAGGTTGATGTATGTGAATCATCTAATCATTGCCTAATTATTATTCAATTGGAAAATACTAACAAAAAACCCGCAGGTCCTTTCAAATTTAATCATACTTGGTTGGATAAGGAGGGATTCAGGAATCTCAACTACAATAATTAGAAACATTTTAATCCATCAATGGGGGATTGTATTATGTCTCAATTATTTTCAAACCTAAATCAAGTTAAGAAGTTGGTTGTAGATTGGGACAAGAAGAAAAGGGTCTCTAGTCAGGTTGATCTACTCAAGGTAGAAGATAAGATTATCATGAGGCTATTCTCTCAAATATGGTATGGTTATTTACTCTTGATGAACAATAAGAGTTAAGAGCTCAAGATGATCCAAAATTAGTGCTAAACTGATTTGTTACACTAATTTTAATTCTTATACAAATCTTCTCAATTTTCCTGTAATTTCATTAAAAATTGGCTTAAATAAATTAAAATTGGCAATTTAAAGAATTGAAATTGAGAATAGAAAAAAAATAATCATAGACAGTACTTAGAAAATTGATAATGAAGTTCCCCCGCTTGGGTTACTTCTCCGGGTCCACTTCAATCAAGGAACTGATCCATTAAAAATGATGTAAAATACAACATTTCATCTCTATACGTCAAAGAATGGTGTTCAAACTGCAAATGATTCACTAGTGTTCTCTAGGAAGACAATAGAATAGGCCTCCCAACCTTCATTGGCTTCTTCCCACAACAATGAACACAAATTTCCTATTTTCCCATTAAAGGGTCTTATATCTCTACGTTCAAATACAATTTGATCCATTATATAACACTTTCTAAGTGTGTGGTATAATGGTAAGGAGCTATTTTTTGCACAAAAGGACGGGGTTCGAATCCCCTTAAATCTGCCTCCCTTCATTTTTGTATGGATAATGCATATCCCACATATCTTATGTAACATGAATCCATACTATATAAATGTATTACGGGTTGTATGTAAGGTGTATTAAGAGCACGTATGGAGCAATTCATGGGTTTTATTAATGGCATGTGATGCACGTAGGTATTGTTGGTTGGCACGATATAAATTTTAGGTGGCACATATTTTATATGGTTTTTTAAAAATCATTTTTTGAGATTTATCCCATGTTGATTTGGACTTTAAATCACAATGTATTTTTAAATGTAACCTCCACACTTATGGATTCAAATGTGAAGTGTTGGTGCCATGTTGAATCCATAATTGCAAACTTTTGGGGATTATCATACATGCACTTTGGTTTGAATACCAAACAAACCTTGTCATGTGTTTCCTTCTGATTGGTCCACATGTCAGAATATTATTGGTGCATGTGTTAGCATCATACCTTTTTTACCTATTTTCCTTTAACTTCAATAAGTCACATCTTTTGCATACGATATATGTTTGACCCTGTTCAAATTGTGTTGGAAATTTATTGACAAGCTCTTCAACATGTATACATTTTCAGAAAAATTTGGGACAATCTGATTGGATCAGTTATGGGGATGCACTTGGATCAATTCTCCCCACTAAGAAGTTTTTGGACCACCAAAAGTCAAATTTCATTAAGAAAGTAAGTGAGGGTGAAGCTCTCTCACTTTTCCAGTTTTCATCCATTGTTATTTACTTAGATGCATTGCTTTTAGACCCACAAGAATATCTTCCACATCTCCTCTTCGTGAATTCCTCTCCCTCCTATCAAGAATAACATCTTCCTACAACTCATTGAGATATTCAGAAGAAAAATCATCAATAGAAGGAAATTGAACATTCTCATCTTGATTCATAATCATAGGAGGTTCATATAGTTTCACCTTTTCAACATTAACCATGGAATACATCTGCATATATGGAGGTAACTCTAACCCAAAAGCGTTTGCATCAATATTTTCCAAAATTTTGAATGGACCATACTTGATTGGCTTGATATTTTTACCTTCACCTTTAAGTCATTCATTGCTTATATATAGCCAAGTTTGATCACAAAATTGGAAGTGATGATCAACTTAATGCTTGTCATTCCTAGCCTTATACTTGGCTTGGATTTTCTCCAACTATTCATGTACATCTTGATGAACCAATTGGATCTTCTGGATGAACTTATTGGCTTTGTCTGCATCATTTTTTTTATCTACCATTGAATATTTCCCAAGAGTGAATTCCAAAGGAGACTTAGGAAAATATCCTGCATGTAGAAGAATGTATGGCATGGTTATAGGCATGCTATACATAATACAACTATTCTTCCCAAAGCTTAAGATGCTTGCTATAATATCCTTAAAGTGTATCATTGTCTTGTTGATCACTTTCGTTTGTCCATCGATCTATGGATGAACATAAGTGCTCTTTTGAATCTTAGTGTCCATTAACCCCCACAAAGTTGACCAAAATTCCCCAATAAAGCGAGAGTCTCGATAGGATACAATGGATGTGGGAAAACTGAAATGAACCCAAATATGCTGGAAGAAAGAATGTGCAGTCTTTTCGCCTATCACCTATTTCTTATAAGGTACTAATACATACAATTTGCTAAATCTACCCCCAACAACATATACATAGTCATGACCTTTCCTATACATAGGCATACCCCCTCAAAAATCCATAGACACACTTTCTCATGGACGAGAAGGTACAAGAAGTGGCATATACAAACCCAATTTTATGTTACTTGGTTTGATATTGGCACACATGGTACATCCTTTTACATATTTGGCTATAGTTTCATACATCTGAGGCTAATAACAATATTGTTATAACTGAGGTACTTTTTTACCTACTCCAAAATGATTGGAAATGAGAGAAGTATGTGCTTCTCTAATTATATGCACTCTTTCATCTCATGTAATACATAATTTACCAAGATGATATAGCAATTTTTCATGTACATGATAATCTAATTCTTCCACTTTAGTACCAAGGATTATTGTTTCATATACATCCTTAAAGTCTTCATCTCTAGCATATTGTTCAATGTAAAATTCATGAGCTAAAGAGCTATGTTGTAAAACAATGGATGCATTATCAAAATGTCTTGATAACATATCAACAACTTGTTTTATATACCTTTATTATACGTAATGACCAAATGGAATTGTTGCAAGAATCCCATCCACTGGAAATGACATGACTATTTTAGCTTGGTTTGTGATTGGAGATACTGCAAAGGCTAATGATTTGTATGGATGATTGTCTCTTTACCCATCAAATAGTGTTTCCATTTCTTCACACTATGAACCAGAGAATACTATTCTTTTTCATAATTAGGATAATTTCTTACTGCAACAGTGAAGGTCTCAGAATGGTAACAATATGGCTTCCTCCTTTGTATTAAAACTACTTCCATGACATAATCAATTGCATCGGTTTCTATCTCAAATGGTTGTTGTAAATTTGGCAATGCAAGAAATAGGGATTTATTGATCTTCACTTTCAAAGTCTCAAAGGATTTTTGTTGTTTTCCTCCCCACTGAAAGACCTACTTAGTACTTTTCAAATCATGTAAAGGAGATGCAATAAACAAAAAGTTAGCAATGAACTTCCTCCAATACTAGACTACCCCCAGGAAGCTTCTAAATTTTGTTACATTATTAAACTTAGGCCACTTCATAATGGCTTCAACTTTAGAGGGATCAATTTTCAATTCACCACCCCGTACAATATAGCCCAAATAAACTAAAGGTGGTTTGTCAAATTCACATTTTGACATCTTTAGGCACAATTTATCTTTTTTAAAAACATCTAATATTTTCCTAACATGTTCTACATGATCTTCCCAATTGTTACTGAAAATAAATAGAGCTTGTTTTGTTTTAAAAGAAATTGTCCAAATATCACGTTCAAAAATCCTTATTTGATGATAACCACTTATTAATTCTAAATTAGTGAAATAAGTTACATTTTTCAATTGATTCAACAAATCATCAATATGAGGAAGAGGGTAACAGTTCTTCACCATAATTATCTTCAATTCTTGGAAATCCACAAAATTCTCCATGTACCATGTTTCTTTGGTACCAACACAATGGTCAATCTCCATGGATAAGTACTTAGTCGGATGACTCCTTTCTCAACAAACTCCTGAACTTGCTTATTTATTTCTTCATTCTCAATCACTGATAACATGTACATGCCAATGTTAGGAAGAGGTGCATCTTGTTGCAACTATATCTCATGTTGTATCTCTCTCCTTGGAGGTAATCCTTTTGGTTCCTGAAACACTTCATCATATTTAGAAATAATATTAACTAATTCATTTGTATGTTTAGGATCACACACTTTAAAATCTTAGGATTTATCATCATTCTTAGATTTTACAATAATGAGTACAATTTTTTTCTTGCATTTACAAGCCTTTTCATTCGTCCTATAGAAACAAGAGACAAGTTAATTTTCTCATGATGGGATCTTATGATATACTTAATCCCATCCTTTGCAAGATGATACTTGTTATCCTCCTTGTAGAATATAGCTTTCCTGTCATACAAATAAGGACTTTTGAAAAACAAATTCCATAAATATCAAGTGGTATCACATCTAATTCTCCCTCATTAGTGAGCATAGAGATGATTGCAAATCTAAGCTTACATTGTTTGGATACCTGTAATTTAACATCTCCACATAACCATCCTAAAGAACATGGTTTTGGATGAGGTTCAATTTTAAGTCCCAATGTCTTAAAAATTTATTCATAAATGATATTATCTTGCAAACCACTACCAAAGAGTATATCAATCTTTGTATGTTTTGAGATGAATCTAATATGGAATAGAGCACCTATTTTTATATCATCATGCATAGTTTTAGTTTTTAAAGAATGAGTATTAGAACTAGAACTAGAAGAAGAATATATACCTTGTATTCCCATGGTGATGATCTTGGTTCCATCACCTAAATCTGATCCAAGATCCTATTGGATTGTATTTATTGTTCCTGAGATTAAAACTAAGGCTTAAAGAATAATGTCAGGCATCCGAAATATAAAGGGATGTTTTTGAAATGTGCTTTTTCTTACGTTAGTTATATAATAATTAATCCTCAAATGAAAATAATGATAGAATAGGATAGAGGTCATAATTTGTCGTCTGAGTAGATTTATAAAATCAAATGATGTGAGGGAAACTTACAATACTGTTAAACAAAATGAGGCATCAATGCAAGATGAATCTTACCTTGTTCACAGTAGAAGAAATTAAAGAATGCACCCTTGAAAGGATATGAGATACAGTAATCCAAGTAGCTCACAGGTCTTGTATATACTTATAGCAAATACAGAGGAAAAACTACTTGCTTATCAAACAACTGATAAAATGTGACTACAGTAGTAGTAGTAATAAATTGCAATCACTCACTTATCAAGGAATAACATAAGGGAAACTAGAAATATGGAATACAAGAGGAAAACATAACTCAAACTGCACAAAAATTGGAATCCTTGTTTGCACTTGTATTAATTCTCACAAAAGGAGAGTTCTCACTATTACATTCAGCAAGAAGCGGCCTGTGTTAAGTATTCAAACTATGTATTTATACAAAAATGATCTCAACCCTAAGCGGTTGGAATTCTCCTAATTCAAAAACATTAAATATTACAATATGTGAAATTTGAAGAGTTTCATTCGCATATTCTTTGTCTCTTCGCCTGTTGGCAGAGATGTTTCTTCTTCTTGTCCTCCATCTCAGAAGTAGCTGGCCTCTAATCATGACCTGTGTAAATGGTATGCACACGTTGTCTCATTTGTTCCTAGATGTGTTGGCTTTTCCTTTCTCGACACACTGAACACATCTCCCTACGAACTACACCACCAATCTAGAAGGCTATGTTGTGTCATTCACCTCAAAAGTATATAACTTATTTTCTATGTGAGGCAGACTATCTTCCATTCTCTTGGCTTCTAAAGATCTAGACTGTAGTCCCAGACTAGGAATGACTATCCACTTATTAATTTGGATAATGTCAATTTGTTTCAATTGCAGGATTGTGGCCCGAGCTTCTTCCATGCTCGTCTTGGAATGAAGTTGATTCTTTGTAATATCATTTTTCCCTAGGGATTCAAAGATACTGTCTATTTCAATGTCCAATGACTCTTTGTCGAGTGAGGAACATGCCTCTTCACAAGATTTCTCCACTTCCCAGGCTAACCTTTTACTTTCAACTAAATTGGTCTCCCAAGTTTTCAGTATTATATCGCCTTGAGTTTTCTCTGAAAGAGAGAATCTAGTGGCCCTGGCTACTTCATCCTTTATTGCTGATAAAACGACCTCCTAGAATGTAACTCGAGCTGCAATGACCTCTCTCTCCTTTAGGTTAATGTTATTTAAAGAATGGTCTGCCACCCAATAATAGTTTTGAACAACTTCTACTTTAGTCAAAAGGTTTTGCTGGGTTGATTCCAGCTTCTCATGCATCTCCAATGCCTGGGCTTGGAAAATCTCCATATCCATTGCCGTGTTCTCAGACAATTTTACTTTAGCCTGCAATTGTTTGACCAACTCTTCCTGTTGAATGGTTAGTTCTCTACCTGGCTG
Source organism: Picea mariana (assembly GCA_032191745.1). Classification (NCBI taxonomy): domain Eukaryota; kingdom Viridiplantae; phylum Streptophyta; class Pinopsida; order Pinales; family Pinaceae; genus Picea; species Picea mariana. The sequence continues at coordinate 184,964 of JASDQU010102115.1, forward strand.
TGATTTTTTATGCATTTCATCAAGACTGATTTTGAGTTGTTGGTTTTCCTGTCTGTCACAGGATCTGATTTTCTCAAAACCTTTATTCATCTCATTTATCACACTCTGTTCCATAGTCTTTATGTGTTTTTGTAGTTGTTTCACCGACATATATTTTTTATTCATTTGTTCTGTTATATTCCCAACTGAACATTGATTTGTTGTGGAAAAATCTCCCAATTTGTCTTCCACTTCCATAGAGAATTTTTCCTCCTCTAGGGCCTGACCATCATATAGCACTTTGTGCCTTTTGATAGTTGAACCCTCCCTTTGGTTCGTTTATATTTTTACCACAACCCTCCTCTTCTTGTTGTAGAAGAAGTTGGAAGGGGGAATTTCTTCAACCGAAATAGGAGTGAGACCCTCTATAAAAATGACTTCGACATTTGGGTTCCCCCTACTGAACTGTAAAGGTGTGACCGATTTGATAGGGATTCCTATCTCGGCGGATGGTCGTTGCCCTGCTGTGTTTGTAGCCGATTTGTCTGGTGTGGAAAGTGATTTCTCTTCACCCTTTTTTATCAAAGCTTCAACTTGAGCTTTAGTTTGATCATCTAGTGGATTTGATGATGTAGTATTTGCTTTCTGTGTCATAACCTCTATTTTCTCTGAATTTTCCTGAATGTCTCGTCCACTAGAACTTCTTGTTTCTAATTTCTGGGTCGCAACTTCTTGTGTGGATGGAGATGTTGGGGCTCCTCCCTATAAGACTTTAGGCATGCTATTTCTTCAGTGCCTTTGAAAATTATAGACCTCGCATAATTCTTCTGGAGCCAGAGTTCAGACTCGAATCAACACTTCCTGATAAGATCTTTCTCCTTGGAATATCTCATCCTGTGGAGAGTCTTCATGCTCGTATCTTTTCATATTGTAATGAGCCATGTGATTTCCCACGATATTCTGGGGATCATGTTTCTTGAATTCAATATTAAAAATATTAATGTCTTCCAGGGCCACAACCTCTACCTTTGAGTGGCTGAAATATGATAGCATGAACATACCAACTTGCAAAGGAAAGGCGAGCCATACTTTTTTTTGCGTTTCCTTTAGTTCTTTATTGATTCCTCCCAGCACAATTTGATGTGCTACCTCTCTGTACACTAATCGATTTGGCAGAAACTTGGGTAAGGCATGCGGGGGGACAAAACATCCAAAAACCATGATATAAGAGAAATGTTCTTCAATGTACCAATCTGTTATTTTTCCTAGTTTGGTCATTATATTGTTGAAAATCCTGGGAGATGCACACCTGTATATAGCAATATGCATCGGCACGACCACGTAGTTACAGATTTCGTAGAAGAAATATTTTTCTTTATCCTCCCACAACTTGGAGTGATAGAAGTGTATTGGTTCAGCACTGGTCGAAGTCTAGCTCCATCCCATCAAAGGAAATGGCATCATGAAATAGACGACATCCATAATATAAGAAGACATGTAAAATGGGGCAGGTTTCCCTTTGGCTTTCAATGACCGATATTATGTGATTTCCCTGACCAAATTGTATGACAATATTTTGGCCCAATCAAAGGAATACCCCTCTGCTACCATATGCATGATTGACACCCATGGTAATAAGAAATGAGAACAGTTTTCCTTCCCAAAAAGTCGACATAACATCATGGCTACATACATCATGTGAGGCTCTAATGAGGCAACAACATACATGCCATGGGTGTCTGCTCTAAATTTCTCAGGACGTGAACACCAATCCTTGATCAAGTCAGGTAGGTTCTTTCCATATTGCACACATTATTTTTTGTCGAAGTCCATTAAGAAGGTGGCATTATAAATGTAATTGGGAACTGGGGATAATTTTTATATCACCTAGAGATGCTCTGGTCGGAATGACCCAACTGCAACCTTTTGCGAATTGCAGATACTCCTAGTCAAGAGGTCGACATTCTCTACTGCCCAACCAATCATATCATTATAAGGCATGAGCCTAGGCCGCGTTGCTATTTTATGCATCTCTAATTGAGCAACATATTTGTATCTCATAGCCTGGGTTTCAGTCACCTTGTAGCCTAAATCATCTGGGTAGTTGATCAATTCGTATTGTAGAATATCGAATACCTGCGTCTAGGTTTTCATAGTATCTATGGTTGTGGGTGATGTGTCTGAGAAGACATTTGTGTTTAGGTTTGAGATTTCACCAAATGCTTTAGTTGTTTTCCATGGAGCCATGATATCACGAGTTCAAAACTATGTTACATGTTACAGGAAATGAGCAAACTTCTTATCTTGCTCAAACTCGCTTTTCTGTGAAAACACAAATGAAATTCAAACTTCAATATATTTTTCCACTAAATGAGTTGAGTTACGAATACTTTACTGACGGTGCATTCACTTTCCTTAATGAAAACATTTAGACAGTGGTCGAAGATCTTATTTGAAATGATTGTCATAGATCGATTATTAATTTCATTAATGTCTGGTGGTTCGTGATTAGATGTTTTGACAAATAACATTTGAATTTACCCAAGCTACGATTCAACAAAAAAGAAATTACAAGATAATATTCATTAATGCATTAGTTAATCATATTTATCGTTAAGTGTTTTTTCGGATTTTCGGACCTCGGGATTTTGGTAGTTGCTCGAGACAGGATCCCCGAAATGCAAAATCGTGAAGTGATTAATTAATTTTAATCATGTTTTATCCAGTAAATAATCGTTCTTATCTTCAAGTATTTCAGGGTTTTGTGCTTCATGATATTTGAGTGCAGTGGATGGAAAATATCCAAAATCTGAAATTGCGAAATTATTTAATTAAGTATTAATTGAGATTAACTTGTTTAAAATGGGTTTATCTTTTTGTTATCTATGTGCTTCGGGTGTCGGAAAAACAACTTTATGGAAGGACACAACTCGTAATGATGTGTCAAAGCTTAGAGGGGTACACGTGTATCGTGACTAGGATTCCTCAAACACTCTTCAGATATCGAGACTTTGGAGTTGCTACATGATGAAATGCCTGAAGCGCGAAACTTCGAAACCCAAAACTCCGAAGCAGTCTCTAGAGGCTTGACCTTTATAATGACCAGGCGGCTCCAAAACGTCCGGGAAAAGGGGAAACGTTCGATCAATGGGAGAGTTGGATCAACGATGGACCTTGTGTACTCATTAAGGATAGAAGACCAAAATGATTTATTATTGAAGTTCAATTTTGAGATGAAGTAAAAAGAAACATGGTAATGTTTCAGACTTATTATTTTAAAAGTGTTCCAACAGTAGTAGTGGTATTCTTATTACACTTCTTATTCCAAAAATTCTTCATTAAGTTTCCAACACTTGGAATCATCATGTCCTTCCTTTTTTCAATGTGAACATGAAGGCTTCTCATATTCTTTCTTCATTGTGGTTGTTCATTTCATTTTACCCTTTCCTTGGTTTTTTCCTGCAACTAGCGGAAATGATTTCTTTGAGATGTTGTCCTAGACATTATTTCCTCTTGACTCGGTATGAGTGTTTTGGACACAAACTTCATAAAGATTATTTGGTTTAAACATAATAATAGTATGTCTCAAATAATTATGCAACCCACTAATATACTTCAAAAAAATATCTTGTATATAGAGAGGAATGTCCAACATTAATTCCCTCTTTCTAAACTCTTGAGTATATTCTTGCAAATTTTTCCCTCTATCTTGCCTTATATTCTACCAATCCATTATTGCTTGTTGCATATACTCTAAAGGATAAAATTGTTTCTTTAATGCAACTATGAATTCATACCAAGAAGATATCATTTTACCTGTCTTAAGAATATCTTCTTGAGTCTTACTCACGCACTAGATCAATGATGTGCCTTCAAGTCGAAGAGTATCTAGTTGTACTTTTACTTCTTCATCCACAATTATTTGAACCCTGTGATATACTTCAATTTTCTTGATCCAATTATCCAACTTCTCCAAATTAATCTCTCCATTATACATTGGAAAATCAAATTTCACATCTAATTTTAACAAAGGCAAATTAGAATCAACTTTCTTTGGTTTCTTTCTCTGTGGAATTGAGGAGGAACTTGAACTTGAAGGAGAGGATGGAGATGGGGGAGTTTGAGGAGGATAATCACCACCTCCTTATCCTTTACCTTAACTTGGGCCTTCTTACTTCTTCTTTCATTCTTTGTATAACTTTTCCACCATGTTTTTCATGTCGAGAAAATCTTTCCAAAATATTCTTTTAAACTCAATGAGGTTTTCTCCCCTTTCAGGTTCATTTGCTTGTCATTAGAATGCATGTCTCGTATAAATATTAGGAGTGTACTCTTCAAGTGAACCTTCTCCACACTTGAGCTTATACCTATTTAACATTAAATACCAATGCTTGTGCAAATCCAAATCAGTGTATCATTGATCAATTGCTTTAATAACAAACTTGATCCAAAATTAGTGCCAAAGTACTTCATTACACTAATTTGAATTCTTATACAAAGATTCAAAATTTTCCCATAATTTCATTACATGTGGCTTAAATAAATTAAAGACAACAATTTAAAAAATTGAAATTGAGAATAGAACAAAAACAATCATAGAAAATACTCAGCAAGTTGATAACAAACTTCACCCCACTTGGGCTATGTCTCTGGGTCCACTTCAATCAAAGAACTTATCCATTAAAAATGATGCAAAGTACAACATTTAATCTATTTACATCAAATAATGGTCTTCCATTTGCAAAAGAGTCACTAGTGTTATCTAGGAAGACAATAGCACGAGCCTCCCAACCTTCAATGGCTTCTTCCTACAACAATGAACACAACTTGCCTATTTTACCATTAAAGGGTCTTTTGTCTCTGTATTCAAATACAGTTTGATTCATTATATAAAACTTCCCAAGCACATCATATAGTTTTAAGGCACTAATTTTTTTCACAAAAGGATAGGGTTTGAATCCCCTTGAATCTTCATCCCTTCATTTTTGTAGGGATAATACATATCTCACATATATTATGTAATATGAATTCATACTATATAAATGTATTGCAGGTTGTATGTAATATGTATTAATATCGTGTATGGAGCACTTTGTGGGTTTCATTAATGGCATGTGATACATGTAGGTATTGTTGGTTGGCACAATAACAATGTTAGGTTGAACATATTTTATATGGTTTTTTAATTCCCTTTTTTTGAGATTTATCCCACATTGATGGGGATTTTGAATCACAATGGATTTTTAAATGTATTTTAAATATAACCTCCACACTTGTTGATCTATAAACTGTCATGGATATTCCACTAGAATAGTTTGTCACAACAATCTGATAAAATACTAAAATATTTACTATTAAGGTTAACTTTCCTTTAGATCTCAAAATATTTGGTTATCGATTTTCTGCTTATGCATGAAATAGATCAAATGCATAAAATAGAGAATAGTAAAATACATTCACACCATCCAAAAATAACCACAATATATGACCTAGGAAACCCAATACGAGAGAAGAAGGTGAGGCTACTCTACTCTCTTTTCTCTGGTATAGAAATGTTGCAAGTACAAATAAAGAGGCACTCTCTGAAGAGTTTCCTTTGACCTATGGCCTATATGGTTTCTATAGAATCTCTCCTCCTTTTTTATGCTCATAGAATACCACTCTTATATGTTTAGATTGGCTATGGAACAAGATACAATGCAAAGGAATGGAACCCCTTCTCCTCCTAGTGGCCTAGTATTTAACATAGCTTGATAGCCATCCAGGGGCAGGTTTTTGACTTCCTCAACCCTCAATTGTGATAGGGTTTTTGACCTTCTAGAATCTTCTTGAAATTTCTTACATGGATATCCCCATATGTATGAGTAAGGGGACCTAACATGGCATCCTCTCATACCATGGTGGTCAACATGGTAGGTCAACTTTCAGGAGGCATAACTTTTGCATATGAGCTCTGATTGATGCATGATCTACATCAATGCAAAGGTCTCGGAGTGTAGAACACCTTCAATGGGGTTTGCACAAGACACAAGCACCAGAACCCCAAGATACGTTGTTTAATGCCTGAAAATGGCTCTGGAAGGTTCATGGACCTCAATTTTCCAAACCAGGACGTCCCACTAAAATGACCCTGCAAGTTGATTCCTCCATTTTGTTTCCACTCTGAAAGAATAGAGATAGATGAAAAATAATATAATGATCCAATTCAGATCACATGTGGATTTGAATGTGAAGTTTTGGTGCCATGTTGAAGCTAGGATTGCAAACTTTTGGGGATTACCATACATGCACCTTGGTTCAAATACCAAACAAACCTTGCCACGTGTTGCCTTTTGATTGGTTCACGTGTCAAAACTATATCGTTTTTACATGTTTTCCTTTAACTTCAGCAGACCATATCTTTTGCATGCGGTGTCTATTTGACCCCATTCAAATTGCATTGGAAATATATTGACAAGATATTATAAATGAATACATTTTCAGTGAATTTGAGACCATATTATTGGATCAATTATGGGGATCCTCCTAGATCACTGGAAGATCAGAAATGAAATTGATGACCCCAATTATTTCCTATCCCAAATGCTCATCTTGAGCACATTTTTTCACCATAATATGACTTAATACTTGTTTGTTACCATGTTTAATAGTAAGTCATGGATATTTTTTCATGTTGCTTAGTAAATGTGTTTTGAGGTGAAATTTTGTGTACATTATGCCTTTTTTATCTAATGTCTATGCCAAAATAAGTGTGTAGTATCAAGCAGGTTGAAATTCATGAGTCAAGGGTGCCAACATCCTAAAAACAAGGGATTTTGTCTCTCTTAAAGCGCTATCGGCCAAGAATCAAGGAACATTGTCCCCACCTACCTCTAGAGTGATCCTTGTTCATTAATACCCACTCTTGATCAGAAGCAGTTCAAGATACAAATGTAATTGGATGAGATTCCCTATTTCCCTACTTCTCTCCTCAATCTAAGAAAGTGAGGTCAAAATCTCAAGACTATATATAGACCTATAGCCTAGGAGAGAAAGAGACATATTTTTGGAGAGTATTGTATTGAAACTTTGTTATGAATACTTTTGTTGAAGACTCAGAGCCTTTTTTCTCTTGATGTACTATTGATGTTAATGGAATAAGGATGTCCTTAATTTCATCTTATTAGAGTTCTTTCAAGGTTCATTGTGCTTCTTGGGGATGGCTCAAGGACCCTCTTGCAATTTCTTTAGTTTTTATGCATGTTAAGATAGTGATTAGTTAGCTTTTCATTCATTTTTAAGCTTAAAGTAGTATTGCATGATTATTATGTTTTTTGTTAGATTGTCATTAACTGGTTGATTACAACATACATCCTATAGAAAGGCTCAACAACCTATTGGAACACTCTTGGGTGTATTCTCAAGGCCAAGAATCTCATATCTATTCCATTTTGTTATAGTCTATCATTGTTGATGCTTCAGAAGACTTGCACTATCTTTCTAGGCCTCATTTTGTTTTCCTGTAGGAGTTTCCTGTAGAAACTTCACAATTCCTGTAGAAACTGCACAATTCCTATAGAAGCTGTAAATTTCATATAGAAACCTCAGGTAGGACTATTTTAGTTCTAGATTTTAGTTTATCTTAATCTTCTCTTAATAATAACAACAATAAACATTAACAAGGCATATGGCTTGTTATTGATCAAATGGTTAGGCATTAAATATTTTGTTTAGTTCATGCATTAGTTTACATTTTCTTTAATTTCAGTTATGTTATACACTAGAATGAATTCATCTTCTTCTTTCATTTTTCTCTTTATAGTTTAGCATGCTTTATTTTCTTCCATTAGACTAAATTCCTTTTCTACAATTTAGATTAATTGTCCTTTCAAGTTGGTGTGTTTTTCCTTCAAAGTAGTAGTTTACAATTTTCTTTGACATTTCAATTCCCTGCACCAATTCATGCATTCCAACCTTTGATTACTCTCAAACCTATATTAATGTCAATGCACACTGCGTATACATTATGCAACACCTCTTAAGTTTGTACAAACCCCAGGTTGACAAAGTAAAGTAAGAAGCCAAGGATACAACAATATTATTGTTGTTATTCCTAGGGCCATCACTTTTTGGTGTTGTTTCCATGGAGGTGTTAAGTCTGCATATCATTTGCATTTGTTTTCCTTTGTGTGACTTGGAGAAGTAGAGAATGTACCTCAGTCTCAAGGCCAACCTCATTATAGGATTTATGTAGTGTAAAATCTCAAGTGATTTCTCTTTATGTGAGTATTGTTAGCTCCTTGTCACACTCTTTTGCATTATATATAAGAAAAAAAAACAACTATTTTATTTTCTTGCAATTTCATGAATGACTAGACCTAGATATAGAAAAGGAAATTTTTTTCCAAAACCCCCCACCCCAACAATAGGTCCAAGCAATCCATAGATTGGTCATGAAACACTTGCAAGTTTATTGGAAATTAAAGCTAGAGAATTTGAAAATATTTCAGAGGAAGGAAAATCTCCCTCACCTCGTGCTATGGTTGGTGAAGAGGAGATATTTGAGTTCCCCATTTGGGAATCCAATGCAGAATCCAAGATGAAAAATATTGATCCTTCTGCATTAGCTCATTTTCATGGGATTTGTTTTTAATATCCTCACACTTTCTTGTTTGATTTTTTGGTTATATGTAGGACATATGATTATACTATTGATGAATAGAAGCTCATTTTTTACCTTCTACCTTGATTGATTCATCTCTAAGATGGTTTATGATCCTGGAAGGAAATAGTATCACAAATTGGAATCAAATGAAAAAAACCTTCAATGAAATATATAGAGACTATTGCAGAGAAAGGGACACAAGGGATGAGATTTTCAGAATGAAACAAGGACCTGATGAATCTCTAGAAGACTTTGAAGAGATATTTTAGCTAAGCTACAAAAGAGCTCAAAATTTTATTCTAGATGAAGACTCCCTCAAACTTGTCTTACTCAGAGGGGTAAGAGAATATTTGATGGAAACATCGAATCTATTATACAATGGAGATATCTGTCAATTGGACTATGATGATATCAAAATAATATTCAAGAACCATTCAATGTCCTCAAGAAACAAAGGTAGAAGCAATAGAGGTTTGGTACCTCAATCCTCTAACCCTACAACTCATATAAAGAATAAATTAGGAGGGTTAATAGAAGATATGAAAACTAATATTTGACATTCTTTATCCATGAAAATGGATACTTTGTAGATCAATAAGAAATGGGAGGAAGCAAAGAAGGCATTGGCTATCTATTTCCTTAAATGCACTAAAAACCATCCTAGAAATGAGTGCCCTCTAGACCTTATAGATGTTTGTGGTATTTTTGAAGAAAACCATCCAATTAACAAATGCCCTTCTTTTAAAATATTGAAGGCTACACTTTGAGGATCAGAGGAGAATGTGGAATCACTATACTTCATCAATCAAAGGAGGCTTGGAGCACCAAGACCCTTCCAAACAAGTTTGAACTTCAGTCCTGCTCAAAATTTAGGTGCATATAATACTCAAATGTCTCCTMAACCATGGTATAATGTTAATCCATATCCTTGGGAGAATACAAATCCTTGGCAATATCAGGGACCATCAATTCCTCCTTCATACCAATCTTTGTTTCATTACTGAGAGGGGGGGTGAATCAGTAATAGAGCAATTTAATCCTTTTTAACCATATACTCCAAGTGTTATATCAATGAAGCATTATCATCCAATAACTGCAGAGTAAATAAGCAATGAAAAAATGAACAAACATACACATACACAGTACACCAGTGTTTTACGTGGAAACCCAAATCGGGAGAAAACCACGGAACGCTTTTTCTTATATGTCTTGAAGAATTACATTCATTGGAAGCACCAACTTCCTTTGTTTTTCAGCTGCAACTGGAAGGAGGCTCCAACCCCCTAGTTTCTTAGGCTATAACTTGAGGGAAGCTTCAACTCCCCAATTCTCTGGCTACAACCATAAGGAGGCTACAACCCCCTATGTTCTCTGGCTACAACCAGAAGGTGGCTACAACCACTTGTCCTTTCCCTGTCCTGCCACCCTGAAGTAGAAGTAGAATGATGGAACCACTATCAACCTGTCACTCTGAGATATATTGTTGTAAACCTGTACCAATAAATCTGAACCATGCATCAACCTGTACCTCAACCTGTAATCAACCTGTAGCATAAACAAGTGCATCAACCATGCACCAACCTGTACCAAATAACCTATAATCAACCTGTACCATAAACAAGTGAATCCAACCATGTAACAAGTATGTACCAATCATGTGTCAACTACTCGTCAACTATGACTCATCAATATGTACCAAAATCATCAACTATACACCTGATGTATGTGCCAACTCATCAACTACTTGTCTCAACCATGTACTGAACATGTACCTCAACCAAAAGCCCTTATCAATTTCATCATCCAAATATGATTTGCAGCTCTGTAATAGACCTATTTTATATGATCACATTCCTACAAACCTTCCTTAACTTCAACAACAAGAGACTATCATTTTCATCAAACTTTTCTTTAGTCTCACATGCCTAGTTTTGGATTAGTCAACAACCCTAACTTGAAGTAATCATAACTTTGTACCTGTAATGTATAAATATCTGAAACTGATATACAATGTTCTTCAGTGTGTTTTGTGAAATTCCTCCAGACTTCACTACTTGGAACCTCTCAGAAAAGGAGTTATAGAAAAAATGGCATACCTTGCTGAATTCTGGCTTATTCTAGAGAGCTACCTTGTAGAGAGTGCCCCACACATAATATTTATTGCATTGATATGAAACTATTACAGAACATACTACAGACTATACCCTAACCAAAACATTTGGTTTCACTGAATTTGTATCTTTTATGAAGAATTTATGACGTTTTTACCCGAAACACTTGTTTTTGACTAATTTCAGGACTAGTCACAAACCCTATATTCCACGGAGTGTAACTCCAAAAATACAATGACCCACAAGATGAATTTTTTACCATAGATATTTGGATATGTTTTCTTAATGGAATAGAAATTTCATAGTCAGAATCATCATAGAAAAAAAATTATAGCGAAAATGGTGAGATGACCTATAAATAACATACCTTAGAAAGCACCATCAAAAGAATTTATCCTTCCTTGCATTTCGGCCTTCTTTTCTTCACCGTCCCTCAGAATTTTGGATTATATATCCTTGGTTACCTAAGAAACCTATATATATTCAATATGCTCAAGTTTTATTAAAATGAGAGAGCCTTGCCTCTTATTTATACTCTCCAAGTAGCTTCCTTAAAAACATCTTCTAGGTCACTTGGCCCACTTTCCTTATTTTAGGGTTGGGTCCACTTCTAATTTCTCCATTAAATTTATTATTGAAATAGTTTATTTTATATTCACTTTGAATTATAATACACTCATTACATCACTTTATTATATACCTTTTAAAATCTCTTAAACCACTTTGACTACTTTGACCTTTTGGGGCTTCTAGATGACATATGAGGGTCCTCCAACTTTGTAAGGCCATAACTCTCAAACCGTGAGGAGTTATGTGATGTTCCACATACCACCAAAAATGGAATGACATGTACTATACATATAGAATAGTATTATCTAAAAATATATCATAACTCATACTGTTATCCATCCAACAAACTTGGGTCCATTACCCAAACCTAGGGTCTCCAACTTCTCATGGCCATAACTCTCTAACCGTGAGGAGTTATGTGAAGTTCCACATACCACCGGATATGGAATGAAAAGAACTATACATATAGGATATTTTACCTGAAAAATTCATTGTCCTTCATCTCATTATTCCACAATTAAGCATGGGTTCTCTTACTTTGCAAAGCGTCTTCCCATGAGGGCTTTCACCATAAGGGGACCACTTTGGAGTTCATCCATCTTTACTTCTTATCAACCGTGAAAAGATAATAATGATTCATCTTTACATAAAATAATCTTGGGTACATTACCCAAACCTTTGTGTTGCGGGGCTTTCTTCAAGGGTTGACATTAATGACAACCAACCTTAATCAACAATCTCCCCCTTTGGCATTGATGGCAACACTCTGATGTAATACTGAAATCATATCACTCATGCTCCTCATGGAACCATGCCTCTATCCTCTATAGCTGATAAATTTTCCTCTGTCCTCTGGATCTGATAAATCTGTTCCCCTTGCAACCATGCCTTTGTCCTCTACATCTGATAAATCTGCTCCCCTTGTAACCATGCATTTGTCCTCTGCATCTGATAAATCTCTCCCCCTTTGTCATCAATGGAAAAGGTATATTTCCATCTGGGGCTGCTCTCCCCGACTGAAATGTCCTCTTATGGTGCTTCCTTGTGTACATCTAATACATATAAGATAAGCATTCAAAAAACATTCATTTTGGAGTAGAAATAACTCTAAGTCTTTGGCGAAGATATTCAAAGGCTTCCCGTGGAAGTGGTTTTGTAAAGATGTCTAGCACTTGTTCTTTTGTGCCCACATACTCAACTCTAATGTTATTTTCTGCAACCTGTTTCCATAGAAAGTGATACTTGATTGGAATGTGCTTCGTCTTGGAGTGCATCACTGGGTTTTTTGAGATATTGATGGCACTTGTATTATCACAATATATTGGAATGGGCTCATCATACTCAACCTGTATATCTGTCAAAGTTTGTTTCATCCAAAGAACCTATGTACAACATGTTGTTGCTACAATATACTCTGCCTCGGTTGTAGATAGAGATACTAATGATCGTTTCTTTCTTAGACATGATACCAAACACTCACCTAAGTAGAAAAATGCTCCACTAGTGCTTCATTGGTCATCAGTACAACCTGCCCAATCTGCATCTGTGTAGGCAATAAGTGATAGATATTTTTTTTTTGCATACCATAATCCAAACTCTTATGTTCCTTTCAGATATCTAAAAATACTCTTTACTGCTAATACATGTGATTCCTTTGGTGTTGCTTGAAATCGTGCCACCTGTCCAACTTCTTGCATTACATTTGGTCTGGATGTTTCCACATATAGTAGGTTGCCAATCATTGACCTGTATTGCCTCTGATATGTAGACTTCGAATCATCATCTTTACTCAACTTACAACTAGTTTGCCTGGGAGTGATAACTGGTTTGCAATCTTCCATTCCGAACCTCTTTAGCATTTCTCTGATATACTTGGTTTGAGAAATAAAAATTCCTTGATTGTTTTGACGTATCTGAAGTTCCAGAAAGAAGGATAGTTCTCCATGTAATGACATTTCAAATTCATTATGCATGTCTTTTGAAAATTTCTGTCTTAACCTATCATCATCACTACCAAAAATAATATCATCAACATAAACTTCAATTAATAAAATATTACCTTGACTTACCTTGATGTAGAGATTGTTGTCTGCACTTCCTTTTCTGAACCCTGCCTGCTATAGATACTTATGTAGTCTGGAGTACCATGCTCTAGGAGCTTGTTTTAGACCATACAAGGCCTTCTTTAATTTACATACATAGTTTGTGTTCTCTGACAACTGAAATCCTTCTGGTTGTTCAATGTAGACTTATTCTTCAAGTTCCCCATTCAAAAAAGTTGATTTTACGTCCATCTGATATACTTTAACATTTTTGGAGCATGCATAAGCTAAAAGTAAACGGATTGCTTCTATTCTGGCAATTGGGGAAAATGTCTCTTCAAAGTCGATTCCTTCAATCTGTGCATATCCTTTACATACCAATCTAGCTTTGTTCCTTGTAACCTATCCATTTTCATTCAATTTATTCCTGAAAACCCATTTTGTGTCGATCACATTCTTATTCTTTGGTCTTAGAACCAATTCCCAAGTGTGATTTTTTCTCTATTTGATCCAATTCTTCATCCATGGCCTTATTCCAAAATTCATCCTTGCTGGCTTCTTCAAAACAGCTTGGTTCAATTGTAGATAAGATTTCTAGGTGTGTTTGTTCTGGTGAACGAATTTTTCTTCTAGTCTCAACTGCTGCATATTTGTTTCCAATAATCTGATCCAAAGGATGATTCTTCTGTCCTTGTTTGCTAGGTGTCTTTGGAGATACTTTCTGAAATTTCTCTTCTGCTTCTGTTGGATTCTCTTCATCTTCATCTTCCTCTTCTACTTCTTTTTCATCTTCTTCTTCGAAAAGTTGTTCCATTGATTTGTTCTCTTCTTCCTTTGATTCTGGTCTGCCTGTTTCATCAATTGTTACGTTGATTCTTTCCACAAATTTGTTCAATCTTAGATTGTAACACTTGTATGATTTCCTTGTACTTGAGTAACCAACAAGTATTCCTTTGTCCACATGAGAGTCAAACTTTTCCATTCTGCCATCTTCTCTTTTGATGTAGCATTTGCTTCCAAAAACTCTGAAGTGCTTCACATTTGTTGGTCTTCCTTTCCATAGCTCGTAGGGAGTTTTATCAGTGTTGTTTCTGAGCATTACTATGTTTTGAATGTGAACTGTTGTATGCACTTCCCGTGTCCAAAATATATCTATCAATTTGGAATCCATTAGCATTGTTCGAGACATTTCTTGTACTGTCTTGTTCTTTCTTTCAACAACTCCATTTTGTTGAGGTGTCCTAGCAACGAAGAATTGCCTTTTTATTCCATGACTACTACAGTAGTCCATAAATTCCTTTGAAGTGAACTCTCCTCCATTATCAGATCTCTAATATTTGATTCTTGAATCCATCTCATTTTCAACCATTTCCTTGTAGATCTTGAAGTTTTCAAAAGCTTCTGACTTGTTCTTGAGAAAGAAAACTACAGTCTTTCTTATATAATCATCAACTAATAACATAAAGTATTTTTCACCTTTTAATCCCTTTGTTGTAGTTGGTCCAACTAGATCAGTGTGCACAATTTCTAGTGGTCTTGTTGTTGAATATTCCTTTGATTTGAACCTGTTCTTTGTTTGCTTTTCTTGTTGACAATGATTACATAAAGTGTTGGACGTTGGTTTCATGATCTAGGGAATTTCTCTGACTGCTTCTCTTTTGCTGACTTTGACAAGGTTATCAAAATGCATGTGAACCATTCTTCTATGCCATAGCCAACTTTCATCTTCCTTTCCTAGACAACACTTTTCATTTCCAATTTCACTTAACACATATATGTTGTTTGAAGTTCTTGCAGTTGTACCGACCAATTTCCCTGAACCTTCTTTTCTTATCTCACACTTTTCTAAATAAAAAGTAATTTTATGTGATCTGGGTGGATATTGGTGGCCACCCACCTCTTCTGACTAGCTCAAAATAGTTTTCTGGCAATTTACTATTTTTAGCAGGTTTTAACTTCCGGGGCCATTTTGAGGGCCTAAATGAAGGTTTTTAGAGATAAAGGTTATCAATGATATCTTAAGGCATCATTTATCCTCCAAAATGAATCTCCTCGATGATACCTTTCCAACGAGCTATCATACACCTAAAACGAAGATCGTATGCAAAAATTACGACCCCGGGAAGTTGATGTACTAACTTACCCAAAAGGGGCCCACATGACTTTTGGCGCTTCATCTCCTAGGGTTAGGTTTTTGGATGTCTAGGGTTTTTGGCATTCCTGTTTATTGTAAAAAGGCCTTCAAAGCCTCATTGTAATCATGTTCTTGTGAATGAGCACAGTCGTCACATCTCTTCTTAGAGATAAGCCACCACCATTCTAGCGAGTCTTTCACTCTATATTTTTACAGTCTCTGTACATTTCTTTGATTAATAGAATTTGTCTATTACTTTATATCTGTGTTTATGGTTGCATCTTTGATACATTTTTGTTATATTATTGAATATCTGCGATATCTCTGTGCATTTATTTATTATATCTGCAATATCTCTGTGCATTTATTTATTATATCTCTGTTCTCATTTCATGTCGAAAATAATCTGGATCAGTGGTATCAGAGTAGGCTGTTCTTGATCATTTTTTTCAGTGCATGTACCCGATGAGGTCCGAGTATATCAAGTTGGGTCATTAGCTTGTCTCTCTTGATGACAATCTCTCTCGCACACCCAAGAAACCCTTAATGGTGTAAGAAAAGAAAAATGTAAGAGCAGACGATCCTATCAGTCTGTTGCTTGAGCAAGCTCTCACGCGATAGAGGGATGAAATGATGGAGAATTTTTCCCACATCCTTCAATGTCTGTCGATAGCAACATGCGCATCTTCATCAAGTGGCCACTTTGAAGGCACCTCTCCTTTCAAGGTACAAGTTAATTTTGATATTCCTGTATTTGAAGGACAGATAGATGTAGAAGCCCTAGACAAATGGTTAAATTTGCTAGAAGGTTATTTCTCTGTTCACAAATTTTTCGACAAAGAAAATATCACCTTCGCACTCCTTAAAGATCTCTCCCATGTCAAACATTGGTGGGAAACTTATTGGGAACAGAGTTCCACAGAAGAGTCTGAAATATATGGGGTCGATCCCACTTGGGATTTTTTTTTGGATGCGGTAAAGGAACAGTATTACCCTGTTGGAAACTATGTGGACCAGTACATGAGATGGACCACACTGCGGCAGGAGAGGGGCCAAGTAGTTCTGAAGTTCACCAATACCTTCCATACCTTGTGCACCAAGCTGGGTATCAAAGACTCCGAGCTACATTTGGTTCTGAAATATCGTGGGGCTCTACACAGATACATCCAAACTGAAATGGATTTTATGGACATCTCATCACTCGGTGTTGCTTATCGATATCATGTTAAAATCGAGCAGAAATTTAAGCACTAGAACAAACAGGATTTCGGATCTGTAAATCCGCAACAACCAAAGTATGACAAAGACAACCCTAACAAAAAGTTTCCCGAAAACCATTCCAAGACACAAGAAAAGAAGGGTCACGGGAAGACAAAGAAGGACACCGGAAAATGGTGCGATTTCCACAAAATCCCTTGGCACAACACCGATGAATATCGCTCAAAAATGTCATTGGTGGCTGAGATCAAAGACAAGGAGCAGAACCCTGATTCAAAATTTGATTCTGAAAATACTGGTAAAGGATAGATCATTGACACAGACCCCACTGCTATTGTCGCAACTGCAACAATTCAACCAGAAGAACCAACAGATCCTGAAGAGGGGGAGTGCCTTTTTCATTTACAGATGTGGGTGAAGGGGACCCCGCTACATTTTATTGTTGATAGGGGAAGCCAGAAGAACCTCATCTCAGCGGAGGTCGTCAAACAGTTGGGATTGTCGACAACACCACACCCACAGCCAGACAACATCGAGTGGCTTCGCCAAGGATGAGATCTTCGTGTCAGCCATCAATGTCAATTGTCATACAGCATCCAGCCCTTCAAGGATGAGGTATTATGTGATGTTTCCCCACTGGATGTTTGTGATGTTCTCTTGGGCCAACGATATATGTGGAAGCGCCATGTTGTTTATGAGTCTCGACCCTGTAGTGTCATTGTTACTTTGGGGGGTCATCTCTACATAATACCATAGGTAGTTCTGACTATTGTTCCACCTAAAAATTTTCTCAAGGTAGTATCTCATACTGCAAAATTTAGCTTCTTCACAATCTGTTCAAAAGGAGAATAGCAGGACACTGCAACCACTATAGCCTCGCCCCAAGCACCTTCTATCCAATAGAAGCAGGTCGACAAGGCTACAACAAAGTGAAAAGATTCCTTCTGCACACCATCCTCTCATGTATCTCAACTTGTTGAATAGCCTCAGCCTCAACAGGTTCTTGACATACTTCCACAAACTAAGCAGCGCGATGTCTCCAACAATACAAGTAGGTCACCAAGATGCAGATCCAGCAAACACTTTTTCCTCTTCCCCGGAAATTCAATGCAATGGATACCATTGCTTTCTAAGGAGGGAGGATTGATCCAGGTGGATATCAGTGGCCACCCACCTCTTTCGACTGGCTCAAAACAGTTTTCTGACAATTTTGGCAATTTACTATTTTTAGCAGGTTTTAACTTCTGGGGCCATTTTGAGGGCCTAAATGAAGGTTTTACGAGATCGTGGTTCTCAATGATATTTTAAGGCCTCATTGAGCCCCCAAAATGAAACTTCTCAATGATACCTTTCCAACGAGCTATCATACGCCTAAAATGAAAATCGTATGCAAAAGTTACGACCCCGGGAAGTTNGTTTTAACTTCTGGGGCCATTTTGAGGGCCTAAATGAAGGTTTTACGAGATCGTGGTTCTCAATGATATTTTAAGGCCTCATTGAGCCCCCAAAATGAAACTTCTCAATGATACCTTTCCAACGAGCTATCATACGCCTAAAATGAAAATCGTATGCAAAAGTTACAACCCCGGGAAGTTGTTGTACTAACTTACCCAAACGGGGCCACATGACTTTTGGTGCTTCATCTCCTAGGGTTAGGTTTTTGGATGTCTAGGGTTTTTGGAATTCCTGTTTATTGTAAAAAGGCCTTTAGAGCCTCATTGTAATCATCTTCTTCCGAATGAGCGCAGCTGTCACATCTCTTCTCAGAGATAAGCGCCACCATTCTAGCGAGTCTTTCACTCTGTATTTTTACAGTCTCTGCATATTTCTTTGATTAATAGAATTCATGTATTACTGTATATCCGTGTTTATGATTGCATCTCTGATACATTTCTATTATATTATTGAATATCTGCGATATCTCTGTGCATTTATTTATTATATCTCCGTTCTCATTTCGTGCCGAAAATAATCCGAATCATTATGACCTTGGTCACACATTTAACTCACACTTGGAAGATTATGTTTTATATCTTCTACCAGTAGAACATTTTGTGCCTTTTTATTCTTGTTTCAAATTCAGACTGTGCCTTCTCCAATGATTTTGGATGAATTATAATTTTCGAAGGAGACTGATCCATTTTTTTTCTTTTTGTAATGTAAGAAATTTGTCTTTATCACCTGTCATGTGTTTTGAACATCCACTGTCAACATACCAACTGTGTTTATTCTGCTTATCTTGTAGAGCGAATGTGAATTCTTCATTTTTATATTGATCTTGATTTCTTATCCATGTCATTTTCTGAGGTTCTTGTCTGTGACTGTTGTTATTCTGTTGAGGTTCTTTAGGAGAGACTGTCATTCTGCAATCCTTGGCCATGTGTCCGAAATTGTTACATTTGTAACATTCCACTTCAGTGCTCAAAGATTCAAACCTGTTGTAACTTCTTCTTTGTGTGTCAGTAGGTCTCCTTGAATAATCCCTTTGTGTATAACTCTCAAAGTTGTTACTGTTCTTGTTGTTAGCTCTGTAATTCACATCTTTATGTCCAAAATTATTACATGCATAACATAAACCAAAAAGTATAGTTTGATACATGGGACTTGAAGATCTTCTGAAAGGAGGTGCTCTTATGAATCCTTCTTCTTCTTGAGGCCTATCTGTCTGTTGTTGATTCTGAAATCTGAATCTTCTTGGTGGAGGAGTGTCCCTGTAATCTTCCTTGTATATCTTCCTATCCTCTTTGATTGTTTGTTCATAGCTCTTTGGATTTGATTCTTGCTATGTTGTTTTGGAGCTTGATCCCTTTTCTGTCTGATTGTATCCAAGTCCGGACTTGTCAAGATGAGATTTTTTACTGTTGATAATGTCATCGAGAACTTTTGAGCTATTCTGCATATTTTTATTTTGAATATCATTTCTTAGTGTGACAACCTCTGCTTCCAAGTTTCCAATGATCTTGTCTTTTTCTTCTAGTTGTTCTTTGAGTGCTTATTCAATTCTTTTATCTTCTTCTATTTGAATCTTCAATTTTGTGATCATTTGTTCTAATTCTCGAGTGTCCTTTTTCTTGTCCAGTTTTTCTTGTGGTTTCTTGTTTTTCTTCTTTTCTCTTCTGATAACTTCTATGGAACACATTAATTCTTCTCAATAGTCAACTTTTGCCTCTTCAATTTCTTCTTCGACTTCTTCACATTCTTCTTCGGCTTCTTCATATTCTTCTTCGGAGACTTCTTTTTCAGAGTCTTTTACTGCCATGAATAGAACTCTTCCTATCTCATTGTCACTGACTTCATCTTCAACTAATGATGAGATGTCTTCTTTGGTGTATAATCTTTTCTTGAAAACTTTCTTTGTAGTTCTTTTGCCTTCATATGTGTGTTTTCCTTTTGAGTAACCTTCATCATTTCTCTTTTTCTTATGAGGACATTTGTTAGAAAAATGACCAATACCATCACAATTAAAACAAATTAAAGGGAGCTTACCTCTATACCTATCGTTGGTTCCCTTATTCAGTCTTTTAATGAATTTGGCCACTTCTTCATCATCTTCCGATGCATCACTGTTGCTGCTATATTCTTCTTGTTCCTTTTTCTTTTGCTTTGATCTTTTGGATGCCTTGAAGGCTACTTATTTTACATCTGGATTTTCCTTCTCAGTTCTCATTTCATATATTGTGAAGATTCCATGTAGTTCGTCCATGCTTATTGATTCCATATCTGATCTTTCTTCTAGTGTTGATATCTTAGGGTTGAATCTCATAGGAAGAGATCTTAGTATCTTTTGAACAATTACAGATTCTTCAATTTCTTCTCTCAATCCTATGATTGCATTCACTGTTTCATTGACTCGTAAGAAGTAGGTTGCGATATCTTCATCTTCCTTTATTTTTAGTTGTTTGAACTGACCTCTGTAAGTCTGAAGCTTTGTTGCTTTGAATTTTATATCTCCTTCATAAATATTTTGAAGCTTGTACCAAATCTCTTTAGTGGATTTACAGTGTGAAACTTTGGTGAATATCGTATCATTGAGACCATTCAAAAGTGCATTTGTGGCTTTGGAATTATTCTCACAGAGTTTTACTGCTTTGTCATTTGTTGGTGGAACTGTTAGTGTTGTGTATCCATCTACAATTGATTGCCAAACTTGAAATCCCTATGCCTGTATATATTTCCTCATCCTTATGTTCCAAAAAGCATACTTTTGTCCATCAAACTGTGGTATTCCATTTTTATATGAGTTGGTACTCTCCATGATCTACCTTTCAGTGGTTAAACTGATTTCTGAAGGAACCTGCTCTGATACCAATTGTTGGATTACTAAGAGGGGGCGTGAATCAATAATAGAGAAATTTAATCCTTTTTAACCATATAATCCAAGTGTTGTATCAATGAAGCATTATCATCCAATAACTGCAGAGTAAATAAGTAATGAACAAATGAACAAACATACACATACACAANATTCTCTGGCTACAACCCCCTATGTTATCCAGCTACAATCGGAAGGTGGCTACAACCACCTGTCCTTGCCCCGTCCTGCCACCTTGAAGTAGAAGTAGAATGATGGAACCAATGTCAACATGTCATTGTGATATATACTGTTGTAAACCTGCACCAATAAATTTGAACCATGCATCAACCTATACCTCAACCTGTAATCAACCTGTACCATAAACAAGTGCATCAACCATGCACCAACCTGTACCAAATAACCTGTAATCAACCTGTACCATAAACAAGTGCATCCAACCATGTACCAAGTATGTACCAATCATGTGTCAACTACTCATAAACTATGACTCGTCAATATGTACCAACATCATCAACTATACACCTCATGTATGTGCCAACTCATCAACTACTTGTCTCAACCATGTACTCAACATGTATCTCAACCAAAA
>JASDQU010102116.1:9565-31924 GCA_032191745.1 Picea mariana
TGTGACAAAGAGGAAAACTATGGTCAAAGATTTTGTTTCATTTTTTAATGAGATTGCCACAGAGAGAAAAAACTATGCTCGTGACCTGTGTTTCATTTTTTAACGAGCTTGCTACAGAGAAGAAAACTATGCTCAAGGCCTCTGTTTCATTTTTTAATGAGCTTGCTACAGAGAGGAGAAAACTGTTAAAGTGACCTCTGTTTCATTTTTTAACAAGCTTGCTATAGAGAAGAGAAATTGTTCTCATGGACTCTTCTTGGTTATGGCTTCCAAGAGAATAACGCTCTGGAAGGACACCACATCAAGGGAAAAATACCGGTCATGGATTCCAAATGATCTTCACTGGATGGAAGAAAATTACTCTCGAAGGAACACATGTCGAAGGTCCCGACAGGGGTAAGGAGATCAGGCTCCAATAGCCTTACCAAAGAGATCACCATCTCAAATACCAGATCCAAATCGTCAGAATTTGAAGTCATGGGAGACAACGCCACATAATTAACATGTGACGGGGGTGATACTATCTGCATATAAGAACCATTTAGGGAGGTAATCCAGTCAAGAACAATGAATGAAATTTGATCAATAGTCACAATTATTCCATTGTGAGGGAAATATATCACATGAAAAAGAGTGGACACAACATCTTTCATGAAATATACATAATCCTGCCCAAGGAGTAAAGAGAAATCTAGGGGGTCTCGGACTACCATGGCATCAATAAAGATAGTTTTCCCTCCCAAAGTTACTGGAAACTGAGGAAGGGTCCCTAAAGGTTGATTAGTTATTCTATTAAAAGCTAACAGATTCTGTGTAACCGGTGCAAGCTGAGGATAACCCAAAGTGTGCCAAGCAACAGAGGGAAAAATATTAACGAATGCACCTTCATCTATCAGTGTTTGAGGAACGTCCTGTCCACAAACTTGTACTATAATCTGGAAAAAGTTGTGAGAGGGGAGACGAGGTCCAGTTAGCACACCCCAATCAAAAAGGATGGCCTCAATGCTTGGAGGGGGTTTCGTGGGAGAATGATGAATTCCCCCTAGCACGGTAGATTATGTATCAATGAGAAAAATGTGGGCAGTATCGGGTTTACTCTCTAGAGGGAGAGTAGGATCGACCGATGATGGGATCAGATTGACCATGCAAGAACTCTTCATAGGAAGAGTAGAATTGACCGATGATGTAACCAGAGCAATCACTTTGGCACTCTTCAGAGGAAGGGTGGGACTGACTGAGGAAGGGACTGGATCAACCACTTTGGTTTCATTCTCCAAGGGGAGAATGGGTTCGATGGGTGGAAACAAATTGACCTCTTTGGTGTCACTCTCTAATGGGAGAGTGGGATCGACCGAGGATGAAAATGGATCGACTACTTGGGTTACACTCTTTTGATGAAGAGTAGGGTTGATCGATGACGAAACTAGATTAATTACTTGGGTTTCTGGTTCAATCAAGGAGGAAACTATATTGACCACCTGATCAACTGGACTGACTAAGGATGGAACTGGATCGACCAATCCATCAACTAACGATGGGTTGGAGGAAATATTATGATAACCTTTTGGAAGTTGAAGTTTTTCCAAAAGAGAAGAAGCCTCATCCATGCGAGGACAAAGGTGAGAATAATGATCACCTTTTCATAACATACAAGGGAATTTGACAGTTTTCTTCTTCTTACCAACCTTGATGTTACTAGGTGATGGGTATCACCGGCATGTCCAATAGAGGTTGATGAACAGAGGACCACATTTCTAAGACCTTTGGAATACCAGGGAAGTCCCTCATAAAGTGGTCACCCTTATAAAGACTACAAGGGAATTCAGGTTTTGGATTCTTTATTTTAATCTTGTTGACCTCATCAACACTCTTAGTACTATTAACAGTAACTGGTTGCTTGGATCCAACATCTGATGTTTTGGGGGCTTTGGTCCTTTTTGGAATCTTCTTCTTCTTCTCTTTCTATTTCTTCTTCTTCTGATCAACCTGGCTACTTGCTTTAGAGATTTCACTAGGTGAAGAAGAAGAAATGGAAGGAGACTTAATGGGTGAAGAAGGTGAAAAGTTGACGTGAGGTTTATTTCTGGGTGGTGTACTAAAATATAAAGTATTAGGTGCAGTTGAAAAATTGGGAAGATTCGACCTCACAGGAGTGGGGAATAACCAAACTGGTAATCTGATGGTGAGTCCCAGAAGACTCAGTGTGGCCATGTACGGAGGACCAAAGTTTCCAAACGAGGTAAAGGTATAAGGTTCCCTAGGAGAAGGGTTTCCTCCATTTGTACTCTCAGGATTTGATGTCATTAACACTGACTTGACCTAAGGTCCACTAAGTAACACAACCAACACACACTATGAATATGAGAAGAAAACAATCAAACAAAACCTTCCCACAATGAAACCACTAGTTGGTGATGAAATCCAATGTCATGAGATCAAAATAGGAAGAGGCAGGGATAGAGAGGGTGGATCAATTACGTTGGTGACCTTCTTAACGGACTTATGCCTTGGTGTAAGCTTCCACATAGTAATTATTGATTTACCCTCCAAGGATCCCGAGTGAGTTTGACCAATGTCTGTTCCAGGTACAGTGAGACTTCCCTTCACTGTAACCTCATGTAAGACCCTAAATATTATGGCTACTAAGGTCACCAATTTGCAGTCATCCCCTAGGTGGGTACAGTTGACAGTATGATACAAACATATGGACAGGATAATAAGTCTGAAATCAACTCGATAGGCTCCCACACATAATCGTGGTTATACCCTCAAGTGACCTCCAATATACGATCCAACCTCTACAAACAGTTGAACCACGGAGGGATAATATTTGTAACTCACCTGAATATGACCTTGTGTGTAACCTCTGTGTGAGAGGGGGATCCCATAAATCCTATACGACAATTGGATTTGCTCTCCCTATCGCAAGATGCTAATTTTGTTCGATATATTTGGAAATTTATCCTTTCAACCTATTCCAAATCCCTACACCTTAAACTAATGTAGGTTTGCTAAGATGTAAAAAGTCTGATAAATTTTAGTTAAGCATTTATTTTAGTGGTTTTTGTTTAATCATAGGTATATGAGAGTGAATATTGATGATATAATGACTCAGTCCCCAAAACATGCATAAGAAATGATAAACAATCTTTTCTTTCAATGAATGTCTAATTAAGGGAAGGAGAAGGATTTTCCTTTCACTGTCAAACACCAAGATGAAATTACCTCATGCAATAGTCCCCAATAAGGAATCCAATGCAATGTTAAAATGTTTGTATGTGACTGATAACCAGTAGATGTAAAGCTTCTTATGCTAATAGGACTTCAAGAGTTGTGAGATTTAAGCAATCTGGAAGCAAACTTCACATAAACCAAAAGACACCCTTGTTGTGATCAAACAAGAAATAGAAAGCCAAAAACTCAAAAGGAAGGAGAAAGAGCTTGGACAAGATGACTCAAAGATCATAAATAAAACTACAAAATACCTTTGAATCCCCTTACAAAGTTTTCACTCATTCAAATAAACGAGAAGAAAACGACAAATTGACTCCAAATCCTGAAGGACAAATTGCAAAGTAAGGATAAATGTTAAAAAATCCAAACAAAAGAGGATGAATCCTTAGAAAATAGGGTTTTTGAAAGCCAATATCAATATGGACTGAGAGTATGGGACCCTAAGAAAAATCAAAAACCAAGAAATAGCTTCAGAAGATGAAAATTCTAGAGAATTTCTCACAAAAATGGGGTAGCACTATGGTGTAAGGGGTGCCAATGCACTCCATCACTCTGTGTAAGGCTACAAAGGAGTGCTAGCACTCTGAAAGCAATAGGAGGGGAGCGCTCAGCTCCAAAAACTCAGATAAAAGCCCCAAAACTCAAAAAATCAAGGAAATTCAGTCAATCAAGGTGATCCTGATGACATAATGAGTCAATCAAAAAAATATAAGAATAAAAAAGACAATTTGGAGAAGATCAAATCAGTGGGCAAAGAGCCAAAACAATATCTAGGAATGGAAACCAAAAACAGAGCTCCTCCCCAATGGTGTCTCCAATTTCTGTTGTAGGTGAATCCCCATGCGTACAAGTGGATTCCCTCTTGGCCTCTAGACTCCTAAGGCTAAGACATAAAAGTGATTAACATGAACACTGACTTCCTTTTAGATATAATCAAGCTAATAAATGAAAGAGAAGGAGAAATATATGTACCTTATTAGTGAAGTTTTTCCTTACAAAGTCCTGGTTGAGCTTAGATCCTAAGCTCCCTGATAGGTCCTGCAAAACAAACAAAGGTACAAAAGACTTCCTACTCTACTGAAATTATCTCAATCATAGATCCACCTATTGTAGACAAACTCATATGGAACAAACATAAGTTTGAAAGAAACAGGCCAAGCATTGATTATTAATGAGAATAAGTAAAAGTACATACAATCTTTTGAATGAAGGTGCAACAACTTCTTCTAGTTCTCCTTGTCCAACCCCTTTGCTCAATTGATCTCCATTGATTTCTTTGATGGCATATCACTCATGAGATCCAAATTTTGATGTAATTCCCAATCTCCATTGTCAATACCTTCTTATGAGATCATAAGTTAGGTATAATTCTCAATCTTCCTTGTACCTTTCACCATGAGAAGGCCTCCTTATACAACCTTGGAGAGGTCCAACCACTTGAGATGTATTTGGGATGAGTTGAGGATTCTTCTCCTTCAGTTGAGGATCTCCCCTAAGATCATTCCTTAACCATCTATTTGAATCCAACTACCTTCAGGAATTGAGGGATTCTTCCCTTATTTGCCTCAACAAACCCATAATTTGCTAAAAAAAGGGTAGCACTCCCCCAAAAGGGTGCATAGGGCACTCAAGCACTCCCCCAAACAGGCTCAAGGAGTGCCAACACTCCCTAATAGTGGGTAGGGGTGCGCTCCTCTCCAAAATCCATTTTTTTGTGGTTTTCTCAATTTCAAAAGGCTTGTACTTCCTGTCAAGTGATTTATCTTCTTCCAAACTAACCTTTGAGGTGTCTTAAGTGTCTTTATGATGTCGTTAGAGGCACGACATATGCAATATGGAAGTATGGTATTTGTGACACTTGCAACACATGTGGTCAATATGCGACACTTGTGGACAAGATGCGACACTTACAACACTCGTAATGACGACACTTGCGACACTATCAGAGTGAGTAATTTTAAGGTGTAACAATCTCTTCTCAGAGATAGCTACCACCATTCAAGAAAGTGTTTCAGTATAGGGATCCGGTAAGCTTACCTTAAACTCAGTGTCTGGTGTCGATCCCTTTGTGCTCAGTTGTTTCTCGACTGTAGATCTCCTCCCAAGGCCAATCCACATTCACCAAAAGAAAAACAAGAAAATACAAGCATGCATTCTATATATGGATTAGTGGGTTATATCATAACCAAAATACAAATAAATCATAAATATTGAAGACATCATTTGGCGGGAAGGAAAAAGTATTTCTTTATATTAATCTCACAAAGTCGCTTAAAATATGAGACCAAAAAATGCTCCTCGAACTCAGTCCTGGAATCCTCTTCACCATGCACCAACTTCTTCCATGTATTCTTCTCCTCCTCAGTTCTCTCTAGGGAAATGGCAAGGGTTTGCAATGGAGGAAAAAGGAATTCTGGCTCAAACTCACAATGTGGTTGCAAAATATTGGGGCAAAGGGGGAATACTAAAATGGGAAAATTTTATTTTCTCTCATGCTTCCTTTTGGAATGGGACCCCAAAACCTTATTTTATAGTCCAAAAAGATAGTTATCCTATTGGGTGACCGGCTATGGGCGGTCAAAAGGTTAGGTAACAACCCAAAAACCTGTATCCCTTTGGAATTTTTTTATTTTTCGTGCTTTTTGTGAGTATACGCGGGTTGTAATGGTGCAGCATGCATGTGTATGTGGGTAGTAGTGGTGCAGAGCACGTATTTATTCAAAAAAATGGATTTTTAGAAGAGTTGTTCAATGATGGCTTGGAAAAAATAGCAAGTAAGATGGCCTGATGTCAAGTATGCATGTTTGGTGCAATTTAGGGTTATAATAGATGCCCACTAATGTGTGAGGTCAAAAGAGCATCTGATGGCTGAAATACATTACAAATATTCACCAACGTAAGAAGTGAGTGAGCCCAGAGACTAGAGTTCAAGAGGTGCCATCTGCAAAATAACAATTTGTCTCACCGAGCTGGGCATACCCATGCTCGGGATGAAATAAAATCACGGTTGCCAATCAAATACACTGCAGATCCATGTCATATAACTATATAAAGTGTAGTCGCGAGCAATTCATAGTGGATATACATATCAAAATCAAAATATATACATGTATAGTATCCATCTTCAAGAAGCTAATGACGCCTGATGGCTGGAGATGAATCCTTCAGAGCTCGGGCAACAAGTTTAAGATCTTCAAAACTTGGGTAGGAGTGTAATATCAGTGTATGAGTTCACTACCTAGAGGTCTTTGACAACTCATCGGGAATAAACAGGAGGATCTCGATGATCAGGCAGAGAACTTCATTGATTAGGAACAAGGACTTGATTGGTGTTTCAAGGTGGCTAGGCATGAGAAAAAGAAACAAACTACAGAAGGGTTGACTCAAGTTTAGCAAAACTTCCCTTGGACAAAAGCATGACAAAAGATGAGACTCAAGAATCATGGCATTGACATAAGTTTACGATGCAGGAGGCAACAAAAACTCTCCATATGTTTGGAAGGATAACCAAACGGAGGAGGACACAGCTCTATGTAGCGAGAACAGCTTCCTAAGATCATATTAAATCCTAGAGCTTGAAGAACAAATGGAAGGATGTGCTTTGTCCAAGGGTGACTCATTGTGCTGCCAACAAAAAGAAAATACTTTTCCCTTCCACTTTTGGGGGTATATTTGATTTTTTTTGTCTTTTTCAATAAGTTTGGAAAGCTTGAAAAAGAACAAAAAAATGCTATGTTACAAAGGAGGAACGAGTGTCGCAGACAACTATTTCCAAGTGCAAGGAACACACTGATGCTCAGAGCAAGGAGACATATGCAAGAAAAGGACACTCAGGAAAAATCCTCCATGGGTCAAGGTGTCAAGATGCAGAGGCAAAGGGATACAAGGCTTGTGTATATGGCATGCTCTAGATGGTTCAGTCGAGAGCAACATGGATTTGGAATTAGGCCAAAGACGTAGGAATGAAAATGCAATTAATAAGACACAATGATAATGTCCTTCATTTAATTTTAATGAGCCCGGAGAAGGTAATCTCGACATTTTTTCATTTTTAGAGAGTCTGAAAAAGTGTAAAAGAAGACTCCACTGGGGTGCCTTTTTTCGAAGGTAGTCTAGTCGGTTTGAAAAAGGGGTAAAATAGCACCGAACAAATGTATATTCAAAACAATTTTAACGAGTGTGACAAAGACAAGACCACTCAGAAATCTTTTCATATTTAAGGAGTCTGAAAAGAGCTTAACTATGGACTCCATAAGGGATGTTCTTCTGGACCAGTTTAACGAGTGTGAAGAAACAAGGTCACTCGACCATCTTTTCAATTTTAGGGAGTCTGAAAAGAGCTTAACTATGGACTTCATGGGGGTTCCTTTTTTGTAAATTTAGTCCCTCGGGCCTGAAAAAGGGTTAAAATTATACCTAAGAATGTTCTTCTAGAAAACCAAATCTCCTAGAGTATACCTTTGTTCGCACAACTGACCGTCTGGACCGAAAAAGGGGTAAACTACCATCGGAAAGATGTGCCTTCAAATTTTAGTTTGGCAAGCGTGAAGGGCAACAAGATCGCTCGACAATCTTTTCATGTTTAGAGGGTCTGAAAAGGGCTTAAAATAAGACTCGTTTTTGTTTGGGAGTCCCGAGGGTGAGGTAAAGAGTGATAATGAATCATGCAAATGAGGCTCAAACTCGTAATCAGGAAAAACTAATAAGGACTCCCGAGCCTATAGTCATTAACAACAGCATGGACGCTAAAAACAATGAGGATCTAACTGGGGCATCCATGTAAAGGCAATCTCTCACACTAAATTATGACACTTCTAAAGTAGCAATCATGGTTTTGTGTCGCAACTCGGTGGGGTCAATCATATGGCAAAGAGAAAAATACAACAAGATGAAGAAAGTAGAGGTGGAAACCTAACTTAGATGAAAAAAGTTGGAAAAACAAATTTTTACCAAAGGACCTTAAAAAATTACCCAACTCTCAAAAAGTTTCCCAATATCAAAAGTGAAGTGTATCGTAACATCCCGAAAGAAACTCAAGAACCATGCTAAACAATTTTCGAGCTAGAAAAAATGACAAAGGGGTCCAAAAAGTCACAAAATGGGGCCAAAAAGTCTATAAATAGAAGCTGGCAACTCATTATCACCATTGTAAATTGAGAATTGACCAAGAAGTCAAAAACACCCCTTTTCTAAAAGAGTTGATTCTAGGAGCTTCAGAAAACAAAATGAACTTCCGCTCGGACCAAGTAAGTACAAACTAGCTCCTCTTGCATTTTTATACTTTCCTTTTGCATTTAGTTTGGTTTTTTGTGGGGGTGCACACCTCTAAAAAAGGCCAGCCCTACATGTATGCGGGATATCTTAGGCCAGCCCGTGTATGCCTGCGTGTATAAAATAATCTACCCGCATGCATACGTGACTATGTCCAATACAACCCATGTACACCCACCAATATGTGGAAAAAATAAAATATGCAATATTTAATCCTCCATAACTTGTCAATTTGTAGGATGTACGTTCATTGGAGAGAAAGGGAACATGAAGACATTGATTTTTTGGTCTCATAACACCCTGCTGCTATCATTGTATTAGCACAATGTGGGTTGCTTAAATTCTTCCAGTGTCCATTCATGATGGAACAACCTAGGTTGTTGAATGCCTTGATATATTACTAGAACACAGACGTTGAGGCATTTATGCTCGAGGGGCAGTCGTTGACTCCAACGACTGAAGACATTTACTTCTTAACTGGTCTCTCGAGGAGAGGGGACCTAGTCAACTTATGTACCTTTCCCCCTGGGCCTCACAACATAGCTGAGTTAATCGAGATACACTACGAGGTAGACACAGATAAAGTGGGTTCCCAGGTGTCAATCCACAATATTTCCAACCTATCACTGAAAGTGATAGTTTTACTTATTGGGTGGATCAATGGATCCACAGATTTACATTAGGCTTACCGGGCACACATGCATTGTGAGGTACAATCCTTGAATGCACAAGTGTTCGACTAGAGTGCAACCATGCTATATTGCATGAAGAGACAGCTGACAAAGTGTTGGATGTGGAAGAACAAAAACTTTGGGTTCAGGACTGTTCTGTGTTCCTTTTTCTTCGAGAGGGCACCCAGTCTTAGTCTACAAGAGATGATATGAGGGCACGTGGCCTCTCTCCCATCATTATGCATATGGGCAGCATTGATTCCATGATAGGGGGGAGGGAGGACCATTGAGGCCTTCAACGATGCTTTTTTTGATTGGTGGTCTCGACAAATTTAGGCTATAGAGGACTACCCCTATGTCAGGATCAACTTCTCCAGAGATCCTGAAATGCTTGTACCTCCCGGAGTATAACAAGGAGAGATGGGTATGTTTTTTTTTTTTTAATTGTTATTTAATTGGTATTTCTTTTTATATATATCATTTTTATGTGTATCAAAGTATTTGACAACTATGTATTTTTTATGTACATATGTGGGACTAGTGTGTCCAGCAGGCTTCTTGAGGACCAGGCGACATCCTCAACTAGAGGCAGGACCAACCGTGGTCGGTGGGCCAGCAGTAGGGAGACCTCCAGCCAAAGAGGCTGAGAGAGTTTTGAGATGGGTGGAGTGGAACCTCACTGCGCTCACTTGCACAGTCCCTATGGTAGATATCGGAGATATGCCACCATCAATGAAACCTCACGTAGTTGGGGCACCACGGACCTGGGTCCAACTCTTTCGGTGTGTGGAAAACACCATTGTTCACTACAGCAGGGCCAATAGGCCCTGCCCTTAGCTAGCATTGACTACTTACATGCCAAGGGAACCTTTTATATATTTTTGTGGGCATAAGCTCCGTGACTCTTACTGGAGATATATTTTTGAGGCACTTGCACCCACTTATGTACTCTGATACTTTCGATATATATATGTGTAATTACATATTTTTATGTCTTATGGATTACATTTATTTACAAATGTATTTACATGTGCGTGTGTGTGATTTTTCTTACATGCGTGCAATATGCCAATCTAATACATGATTAGCTAGAGTATCTGTGATTTGATTCAATCTCCTAGGAACATGGATATACATAATGTAATCAAAGCTTTGTTCTAAGATACGTACCCTAAGGAACCGTCGGTGTAGAGTAGAATCGTAAATGCGGTAAACCCCATTTAACTGGGTGTTGGCCCTTGACCAGGTTTTGTTGATATCTGGTCAAGTTTGACCTATTTTTGGATTTCGACAACCTGTCGAAGGAGGAGCACAAGACAAAGCAGAGATCGCGGGATCTCAGCCCCTTTTTGGGTCATTTTTGGGATGTGGGAACATGTAATGGGAATGTGTTGTCAGCCCATGGGTTTACTTAGGCCTATTTTTTATGTATAAATAGATGTATAGGCAATGTAAAAGGAAAGAGAATGAAGGCATCTATGTGATGTTAGTATGCAAGTAGGCTAAGTGCCAAGAGTTGGATCTGTGTGATCAAGAATTGTAAGGCTTTGTGTATACTGTGTGAAACTTGTAGAGTTAAGTGCAATCCATTGTAGAAAGACTGTGGAAGGCTTAGTGTTGGAATGCAAGGAAGAAGGATCTAGTGAGTTGCACAGATATTTTGTCCTGCATGGAGTAAGGGTTTTGAGGCTCTCTGCTTGTAACTGATTAACTAAAGACAATAAAGAAGAAGAGTTGGTGGACGTAGCCCTAGGGTGGGGGTGAACCATGTAAACATTGTGTTGTTATTATTTTTGCTTGTATTAATGTGTTTATAAACTCTCTTTCTAAGTGCTTTGAAAGATATAGATAAATCTTCTCACGCTTTGTGCTAATGATGTGTAAGAATGTTAGATATGATCCACATGAAGATGCTTAGTGCTTGATCTACTAGATATAGCTTGCATGTTTATGACATAATTCCTAAATAAATAATATTCGAGTGAATGATGTGATGATCTGTTCTATCTGTGCAGTAGTTATTGGTTAAATATTGATGAACTATTGATGCTAAGTGCCCTGCTGAGTATTATAATCACATATTTGTATCCCAGCTAAGGTTGCAAAAACTTGAGTCCTGCAACCACCCCTGCCTCTACCTCAGGTGAGACTTCATATGCTTCACAGGTGTTGTCGAAAGGGCTGGTAGTTAGGGTTTTTTTGGTGCATTGTTGTAGTGTTGAACCCTGGGTCTACCCCTATGCCAACAAATGGTTCCGTTGTCGGGACCTGAAACTATGATTGCTAGGAACTGAGAAAGAAGAAGCTTTGTGAAAAGATTCATCTTGAAGTTGTGGAACCTCCATTTGTAGATATGTTGCCCTAGCATGCAATATTCTACTTGACCTGTGAAGATTTGTGCCAAGAGGAAGGTTAGATCTGAAGAAAAGAGGTCAGATATGAAAAAAAGAGGTTATATTTGAAGAAAATAGGTAAGATTTGTAAGCTCTATGCTCTGATAAAGGTAAGAATAGTAGAAAAAATCTAGATTTGAAAGCTTTGTACTTTGTAAAAGTAAGATAAGTGGAAATTTATGTTTCTAAAGTATGGATCTAGGTATGTTTCATAGGTTCTGTCCTAGCTTGAAAACTAGGGCACTAATAGATGAAAGAAGGCTTGATATGAGTAGATTTGATTAGAATAGTGAAAGATATGTTATACCTATTCATAGAAAGAATGTTTGGACTAACAAATGGATGCAGGATCCTAGAAAGAATTTGTTGTAGTTAGCTCCTATGATCCTAGTGCGCAGTACCAGAAAGGATGGGGATCATTTAAATGAAAGAGAGGATTAACCCTCTGTTATAGTTGCAGAATACCAGGACATCTTGCTAAGGAATGCCCTGGGAAAAGACATAGTTCTCTTTGTTGTAAATCTATGGACCGTGAAGTGATGGATTGGCCTAGAATGATTGCTAAGCTAGAAGAAATGAATCTGAATAAAGAAAACCCTAAGTCAGATCTAGAAATAGCAGAACCTTAGAAAGAATTAGAGAAAGTATTGTTGCAAATAAACGAAACCCTGAATGACCATCGACATGTCATATTATCATAGATATTCAAGGAAAAAGAATGCATCGAAGCAATAATAGGAGACTTCGACATTGATTGTGTTTTGGATGAGGAAGCACAAGTGAATATCATGATAAAGAGAACTTGGGAAGATATAGGGAAGCCTGCTTTGATTCCTTCAGGAGGAATAGGATTATTCAGAGGAAAACTGGTAAACCTATGTGGGAAGCTCGCTCGTGTACCTATACACATTAATGGAACTTTGACAAAAGAAGATTTTGAGATTATTAAATTTATTGAAGATAGTGCCCCATTTACCATGTTACTAGCTATCCCTTGGATTGAAAGAGACCAGGCCAGAAGGAAAGAAGAAGAAGCGGTGTTAGAACAACAGAAGTAGGAGTTAAAAGAATTCATGACTAGAAGGATCCCACATTTGATTGTAGAACAGGAGAACAGATCGAAGTTATTTAACACTAGAGACCCTGATGTCAAAGTTGCAAGAACCCTAAAATACCAACAGAAGACTGAAGTACTTAGCCCAGATAAAGAAGAAGTATCGCCTTCGAATCTTAAGAAAGAATTTCAACAGCGAGCAGCAACTATGTTAAAAGAAGATAGAATCATAATTGAAAAAGGCATATTGAGACGAAGCTCACTGGAAAGAAGGATAGAAAGATAAGTAAGAAGAGGGCCAAGATTGAAAACTTACAGAAGGTTCCAGAGGGAACCTCACAGAAGGAAAATTTGCAAAATTGGAGCTTTACCGGGATATCAGAACAACGACACATGGCACTTCACCATGGTAAAGAAATATAGCCATTGGGGAACGTTATAACCGTTAGATAAATTCTCTGAATGGATAGAAAACCATTTATGTCTAGCCAGGTCACCATTCGACCGTTGATACTATTCCATAATGGACAGAACCAAGTTAATGAACACCTCATACCCATTGTAAGTGACTCGTTGTTGAGTTACCTATTTATCCCACCGTGCCATGCACCGAGAACACTTTTTCCAATTGAGAATTTGAGCACACATACTAAGTTGATTTTATACCATGATCATCGTGCTTCTTCTCTCTCTCTCTCGTTACTATGTCTAAGCTTACTCCGCCCCCCGAACTTGAGATTGTTAACCCCGAGCGTGTATGTCGGATGAGTTGAGTGTTGCAGAAAGAGTTGTTGAGGAATTTTTGATCGACCTAATGACAGAAAGAGTCATGTCGATGTCTATAGGTATACAAGCATCATCCATGAGATGACTTCCATATTCTCCATCCACTTCTCGAGGAGCAGGACCACCCCGATCATCTGTTGAGAAGCGAACTAAGCACATAGATGACTTAGCGAATGCTAAACTGATCTCGACTATATTACCCATTTATATACCACCCTTGAGTAGTGTTGTAAACCATGACAACGTACTTAGATATTTTTAGTACACCTTGGTCATTGTGTACCTCCCGAAGGGGATACACGCAGTGCGAGCAGACCAAGATAAGATTGCAGCGTTGAAGTTTAGCAAGTTCAACCTCGAAGATCAAAAATTCTACAACATGTTAGCCTCACATAATTACCTGACTAAAATTAAAAGGAAGAATTTGAAGATCATCCCTCAGCAATGGACCCATGACCTCACTCAGTCCACCCTGGTGAACGTCGTGAAGCTTTGTCACTTCGAAAGAAAACAAGAGTTTAATGCATGTTTCAAGCTGTTGTTGTCTTGTTACCATGGTAGATATTTGTGGTTGAACCAATGTATAACAATTGATCTGACATTGATCCATTGGATCACGGGGTTAAGCATGCAAGGACCCAACCCACAAGATTTCTATACTGGAAATTCCATGGACCCTACTCTTGCTCAAAGGATCAAGGACACTTATGGTGATGTCAAGAAAGGAAATCAAAGCTACAAGATACCTTCTATCTAGAGTGGTACAATGCACCTCGCATGTCAAATGATTGCAGGGAAGGTAGTATGCAAGAATCGACCCACCCAAGTGATTGGTTTTGTAGTAGACCTCGCAGGGAAGTGCACGGAGGGCCTACAAATGAATTGGGTGAAGTACCTTGTGAACCAATTAGAACTTGACTGTAGAGAAGCCCAGGATCAAGGGTACGAATTTCATTTTAGCTAGTTATTGATCTTGATCGTTTTCATTGCCTGGGAGATGCCGGAAGGTGTGACCTTCTCAAAAATCAAGCCATTTGAACCATTGGTTGCAAAGTTCAGTACATTATGCTACTCAAATGACATGAATAAGAAATGGTAGTCAAATGTCATGTTCCATACATACTACAACTAGTTGAAGCTATCCATACAGTCTAAGCCTCACATAACTCCAAATACTTTACATAGGTTTAGGCCTTTGATGAAGTTCAGTGTAGACCGACATTTCATTTATATAACGGTGCGAGCCAATGAGAACAAGCAGCAACTTCAGTCCTATTATAAGCTAACGGAGGAGGAATTGGATGAAATCATCAAGGATTGGTCATAGGACCTCCTCATTCCAGCAGACCCTATAGAGATATCTGATATAGATAGCCAAGAAACTATGCAGGATACACCTAGACCAAGCAAGACAAAGAGGACCAAAGAGGTCCATGATTTAGACAGTGCATTCATGAAGACCACTTCCATATGACCCGAGAAAGGAGCTGATGATGCAGAGTTGAATGACACAGAGGTCGAGCAGCAACAGGGTGACGAGGTTATTCCCCTAAACAAGAGGAAATTTCCACCTCCAAAACCTTCCTCTCGAAATAAATCGAAGGCCACTATGACAAATATGCAGACCGTCCTCACCTCTGATGACTTTGACTTCCTTGTAGCAGCCCTGAATGATGCTTCGTTGGAGATAGCAGAGAAGCAAGAAGAAAAACAAGAGGATCTATATGATCGAATCATGACTAAACTCTAAGGAGTACAGCAAGCCCTACAATCCAGCCACGCAGTCTTCACTACGTCGAGAGAGCCAGAAGTGGGAGTTGAGCTAGCTCAACTCCACCACTTAACTGATACAGTCAAATCTCTCCTTCGACGAGCACAAGAGGAAACAACGCAAGACACCTAGGCTTTGGTACAAGTACAAGGAGTACTTGTAGAACAACGTTGAACGGTCGAATAAAAAAAGAGCACTCTCCAAGTGAATTTCGATGAAGAAAAGGAACAGCTGCAGAAAGGAAAGGAATAGTTTCTCGTCGAGCAACTCAAATTGAAGGAAACGATCAACATAAAACTATGCTCTATGACTGTCATAGAAGTAAAGGAAAAGGATCAAGTGACGAATCAAGTATCACAACTTGAAGAAGTTATCCAATAGCTCCAGCAACGCATAGAATATTTAGAGCTATGCGTTGTGCTCGAGACCTCGCGGGACGTAAGGGACCAACGAGAAGCCACTGCCCATAGTGCAGTTGACAGATTGAAGGCCCTTACCTTAGAATGCAAGAAATTCACTAATCGCAGTGCCCAGACATATAAGAAACTTACTCAGAACCCAAAGTTGCAGGCATTGGAGTCACATCTCTAGGAAGTGAAGCAACATGCAGAAACACTACAGGCATAACTAAAGTCTCTGTCAGTTGTGGAAAGAATGAAGAGATCTTAGGAGCAGCGAACCGCCCAGTAGAAAATCCATAATATCCAGAGTAGAGTTATGGAGATAACTCAAAAACTCCATCCGATACAAGATAAGGCCTATCGGTTGTTTATATAGGTAGAAGGCTGGGGAGAAGAACTGGAGCAGGTTAGCACCATAGCAGAGTAGCGCTTGGAAGGACCTGTGAATGATGTAGTCCTTCAAGAATTTGCTGAAAAAGAGCACGTAGCACAACAGTAAGTCGAAGCAATTCGATCCAAGATCGAAGCATTCCAAGCAGAACTTCCTACATCAAAGTCACTCAGGACGACTCATAGGTGAGTGTTGGGGGCCTATTGGCCCCTGACTAGGTTTTGTTGATATTTGGTAAATTTTGAGCTATTTTTGGACTTCGATAGACTGTCGAAGGAGGAGCGCAAGATGAAGCAGAGATCACGGGATCTTGGACCCTTTTTGGGTCCTTTTTGGGATGTGGGAATATGTAACGGGAATGGGATGTTGGCCCATGGGCTTACCCATGTTTAGGCCTATTTTGTATGTATAAATAGATGTATAGGCAATGTAAATGGAAAGAGAACGAAGGCATCTATGTGATGTTAGTATGCAAGTAGGCTAAGTACCAAGATTTGGATCTGTGTGATCAAGAATTGTAAGGCTTTGTTTATACTGTGTGAAAATTGCAGAGTTAAGTGAAAGCCATTGTAGCAAGACTGTGGAAGGCTTAGTGATGGAACACAAGGAAGAAGGATCTAGTGAGCTATGCAAATCTTCTGTCCTATGCGGAGTAAGGGTTTTGGGTCTCTGTTCTTATAACCAATTGACTGAAGACAATAAAGGAGAAGAGTTGGTGGATGTATCCCTAGGGTGGGGGTGAACCACATAAAAACTGTGTTTTTATGCTTTGTGCTTCTCTTAATGTGTTTATAAAATCTATTGCTAAGTGCTTTGATAGAGATATATAAATCTGCTCATGCTTTGTGCTAATGATGTGTAAGAATGTTAGATCCGATCCACATGAAGATGCTTAGTTCTTGATCTGCTAGATATAACTTGCCTGTTCATGATAGAATTCTTAAATACATTAGATCTTAGTGAATGATGTGATGCTCTGTTCTATCTACGCAGTAGTTATTGGTTGAATATTAATGAACTATTGATGCTAAGAGCCCTGCTGAGTATTATAATCATAGATCTGTGTCACAGCTAAGGTTGTAGACATTTGAGTCCTGTAACCACCCCTGCCTCTACCTCGGGTGAGNTGTTGGTTTGTTGTTGTAGCATTGAACCCTGGGTATGCCCTTGTGCCAAAACTAGGACACAACCAGTTGAGTGTCTAAGTAGACCTGGAGATTAGAGATACCATGCGACAAAGCGTCATGAAGCAGCTCTAATAATATGTTGTATTCGGCAAGACTTTTTGCGACATCACCTAAACAGATACCTCCTAAAGACAACAACTAGCCCTGATGTGTGAAAATCATGCAAGTTGTGGAAGCAAGCCTCCGAGTGTGCCATATAGCGTCATCCATAAAGACAATGAGCACCTCTGATTCACTTGACATATGCCATAGTGAAAAAGATGAAATAAAAAATGACATGTCCATAAAACAAAAAAGACAAAAACTGAAAAGAAAATGTATAATAAATATACATATGTACAAGAATTTACCTAAGGTGACCCACCTATGAGTAATACTTCTTGAGGTAGAGCCCATTTCTAGGCTCCGTGAAAGCATTCCCTCAATGTCCACAAGATGATAAGCACCCTTTTTTAGAACCTCCTTCACGATGAAAGGTCTGAACCACATGGTTTTGAACTTGCCTGCCTCCAAAGGATCCTTATCTTGGTCATAGACTAGGACAAGGTTTCCTTCAGAGAAAATCCGAGGGCGAATGAATCAATCATACTGACACTTGACTTTTTGTTTGTGAGCCTCGTTGGCCAAGTATGCATCCTGACATTACTCATCAAGCTTCTCAAGGTATACTAAATTCTCTTCAAGTGGTGAAGTGTCTGGCAATAACTGTACTGCCAACTTTAGAGACGAGATCTGGAAATCTATAGGCAAGACTGCTTCCAGCCCTTAAACAAATTGAAAATGTGAGAAATCGGTTGCAATCTTAATAGATGTTTGGTAGGCCCATAATGTCGAGTACAACATCAAATGCCAATTTGACTTGGCCGAATTGATCGTTCGTTGTAGAATAATATTAAGGGACTTATTCACATCTTCCACCTGAGCATTCGCATGTGCGTAGTAGGGTGGCGAATGTTCCTTCCTCAACCCAAGCTTTGACGTTAACTTGGACATCATTTTATTCTGAAAGTGACTGCCATGGTTAGTGACAATCTCTCTTGGGACGTCGAACCTTGCTATTATCTGGTTAAACAAAAAGAGAGTTGATGTCTCGCCATCATCTTTAAACATTGGCATAGTCTCGACCCACTTCATGATGTAGTATAGTTCTATGATGATATAACGGTGCCCCCTTGTTAAAGGGGGGTTTAATGTAGTGTAATCAGTCCCCCACTTGGTGAAGGGACCAACTATGATGACGGGGAACATGGGAGCGGGGTGTTCCCTCATGTTCCGAGAGAAGATCTGACATGGGTGGCACTTCTTGATCGACTCAACACAATATTTGATTAATGTCAGCCAAAAGTAATCGACTCATAGAATCTTTTGGGTTGCTCTCAACCCATACAAATGATCACCACATGCTCCAGTGTGGCAATCATTAATCACGATTTTCACTTCTTCATGAGTGAGACACTGACAAAGGATTCAATCTACACCTTGACGATACAGAGTGTCCTCGAGTATGAGATAGTTCTTGGCCTGATGGCATATACATCGACGCTCATCATGAGAAGAAGACATGGGGAACTTAAAAGTTTGGAGATAGACCAGTCTATCTCCATACCAGGGATCCGAAGATGTGATCAAAAACATGTCTCCTTTAATAGGCGACTCTTCAGGTATAACATCACCTGAATCGATCGAAAGTTCTGAGATGAGTTTCGCAAAGACTAGCGACTTTTTGGATTTCGCCAAAACAAAATCCAAGTCAAACGTGTGGAGGATAACTATCCATTTACTAATCTTTCCACCGATTACACATCATGTCAACACATATTGAAACAGATTCACAACGGCAATGACGGTGGTCTTGCAAAACAATATATAATGACAAAACCATTGGAAAACATGAACTTCTACCAACGAAAGTTTTTCAACGTGGGAATAATTGAGTTCTGGTCCAACCGGGCCTCGGCTCAGGTAATAAATCATGAATTCTTCGAGCAAATAATCCTCCTAAACCAAGACCATACCGATGGTCAACTTCGCAGTGGCCAAGTACAATAAGAAATATTTATTATAATTGGGTGGCTGAAGCAGAGGGGCAGACATGAGGGCATGTTTCAATGCTTCGAAAGAGTGTTGAGTGGCTTCATCCCAATGAAAAGGAACATCCTTCTTCAGTAAACGCATGAAAACCTTTGTTATCTCGGCATAGTTTGCGATGAAATGCCATAAAAAGTTCACTTTTCCATGTAAACTATGAAGCTGAGGGACTGTGCATGGGGGAGGAAAATGAACTATTGCCTCAACATTTATAGGATTTACCATGATCCTTGTTGTTGAAACTATCAAATCTAGCAGATGACCCGACGTTATGCAAACATTGCATTTGTTTGGATTCAAGCGAATCTGATAGTAGCGACATCTCTCAAAGATGAGTTGGGGGTGTGTGGGATGATCATCTCTCTTACGAGATCTTGACGCTAAATCATCAAGATAAGCCTCGACTATTTGTTTGAGATCATGGAAAGAAAAAGACATGGCCCGCTGAAAAGTAGCTTCAACGTTTTTTAGACCAAAAGGCATCTTCTGGTAAGTGAATTTAGCCCATGGAAAAATGAAATCATTTTTGTGTTGGTCTTTGGGTTTGATCTGTATCTGATTGTATTTGGAAAAACCATCCATGAAAGAAAATACCTCGCAACCTGCACATTCATCCACTATCTGGTCAATAAATGGCGTGGGGAAATTATCTTTTGGACAAGCCTTTTTTAAATTACAGAAGTCTGTACATACGCGAATCGTACCCTATCTTTTGTTGACTGGAACAGGATTTGACACCCATTGAATCAATTAGATGGGGTAGATGAAACCAACTTCAAGAAGTTTCTCTACTTCAGCCTTAATATTTGTTTCTTTCTTAGGATTAACCAGGCGAAGCTTCTGTCGGACCGGCTTAGCGTCAGGATATGTCATGATTTCATGTTCGACGATTCTTGGATCTATGCCTGGCATTTCCTCGTAAGACCAGGAAAACACGCCATGGAATTATTTAAATAAATCCTTGTAGATTCGAATCTCCTCTGGGGAGCAGTCCGCTCCAACAAAGACATTCTCCACAATGCCAGGGGTTCTGGAGATATCAATTGGTATCATTTTAGCAATGGTTTCCATATTTCCTTCACCGTAAACTTTTTGCGTAGCCAAAGGATTGATAGGACAAGACCTATCTCCATTCATAGTCAAAGTGAATTCACGTGCTTCAATCCTTCCTAACTCTGGGAGGAAATAAGATCTGTGATGGAGATCATCCCAAGGTCTGTCCAGACTAGTCATT
This sequence comes from Picea mariana, assembly GCA_032191745.1. Lineage (NCBI taxonomy): Eukaryota > Viridiplantae > Streptophyta > Pinopsida > Pinales > Pinaceae > Picea > Picea mariana. The sequence goes on from JASDQU010102116.1 coordinate 30,047, forward strand.
GCCTCAATAATCGCCTCATATGAGGGCAAGACTAAGTATAAAGAATCAGTATTGTCGAGGGAACCTTGAGTCCAAATAGGCTCGAGATTCATATCTAACTCTTGTGTGGGAGTTGGATCGGGATCGACAGAAGCTTACTGAACTATAGAGTACACAACCTCTACCACAAATAAAGGCATGGCCATGCCATGGTGCCCTGTCCCTTCCATCATGGATGATGGGGAAGGAAGAGTCCATGGATCATCAAAGTAAGTCATACGAAATGACAAGACTTGAAAAATTTCAACCTTGGGCTGGTCGGGAACAGTCGATATGAACTTAACGTCGCCAAAAGGAGGCAGGTAATCAAAAGTACCCATCAAAGGTTGGCACAAACCAACCCCTATGTTGACGATGTCGGGTTGAGGGTTATGAATCATTGGGACCGTGGATGTCCTTGATGAAGGGTCAGGATGGGAGAAGGACAACTAATAAATGGACACGATCTGACCCTCATGTGGAAACAACAAGACCTGAAAAACTGTAGCAACCACTGCATTCATATCATAGGTCCAAAGCCTTCCTAACAAGATATTGTAGTCGAGAGATGCATCGACCACTTCAACCTCGATGCACACAATCTTCCCCCCTAACTGCACGGGGAAAGAGGGGATGATTCCATGTGGTCAAAATGAATGACCATCGAAAGTGGTAAGAAGAGTAGGTGATGGAGACAAATGGATTGGCCAATGGCCTTCCAACACACCAACAACATCATGCATGTCGAGGCACCCTCATCAACCACCGTGCAGAAAATGTTTCGAGTAAAAGTTTTCATGGTGTAAGAAACTACTATCTAAAATGCCATGTGGTAAGGGAGACAAGGCTTTAAGTCAGTCGTATCAAGAATGATCATTCTCAGATTACAAGTCTTAGCATATCCTAAGGCAACTAACAGAGCCTTTCTCTATGAAGGGAAACTCTGGAGGACCTCCAAAGTAGACATTGCACAAGGGGTTTGAGACAAATACTCCGCCACATAGTAGTTATGGGCGGTTCTTGCATTTGGATTGTGGGAAGATTTCTTGAACGCACCTTTTGGGATTTGTGTCATTGTTTAGCCCAACGTCTTCTCAATCTGGAGAGGAAGAAGCAGTTTTTTGGCTTCTTTACCCTTCTCATAGGTGTTTGGAATTTCGTAATCATGTGTCCTAGTTGCTATATCAATGCTACCTTTCAACATATACACATTCCTGGATCAAGGATTACTCGAAGACGGAGGGGGTCCCTGACTGCCCCCTTCCATGCTCGAAGAGGCTTGAGCTAAATTTTTCCCATGTGGAAATGGGTTCACTAACATGGCAGGTTGTTGTTGTGCCAATAACTTCTACACCTCTGCAAGTCAAGGGAACAAGTGAGTCGGATGGTCTTCCGTGCAAAGGTTACATGGATACTTTGACTTCTTATTTTATGTTTTTCCCCCACTAGCATTATTGGTAGGTTTCTTATCCCCCATACCCTTCTTTCAATGTTTCTTCTTTTCATCAGGCTGTTGGGTGGCCTTCAGGTTTGTCGATGGCACACTGTGTACATCCGATGTTTGAGTAGGCAGGGCAGCCGAACCGGTGATCTGGCTGGTCGTTATCTGCTGCATTGACAATTGTTGTAATTGATTTGACAACTGATCAGCAGGATTTGTTTGCATTGAACCAACAATACCATCGGCATGTGGTCCAGATCTCGGTCTCGTCTTGTCAAGTATCAACTGCGGTGCATCTGGAAAAACTTAATAAAGTAAACCAGACTAAGAGTACATCAGTTCTAGCTGTTGAGCTCTCATTATCGCTTCTTCTTCTACAAAGACCCCCGACATTGCTACGTCTTTGGATAACTGAGGTA